>JAKELP010000053.1:423140-835644 GCA_029929735.1 Mimosa pudica
AAAGTACCACTTTCTTGAGATTCTTCACACTAAAACAAAAAACGAGATTAAATTCATTAAAAAAAATACTTGTGTTGTTTTTTAACCCTAAAACCCGCAATTGGCTGAAAACGAGTTATGCTGAAATATTCGACAAACTTTTGGTCTTTTTTTGACCAAAGTACCACTTTCTTGATATTCTTGACACTAAACACAAAAATGAGATTAAAATTTTTTTAAAAAAATACTTGTGTTGTTTTTTACCGTAAACCGCAAATGGGCTGAAACGAATTATGGTGAAATATTCGGCAAACATGTGGTCTTTTTTTGACCAAAGTACCACTTTCTTGAGATTCTTGACACTAAAAACACAAAACGAGATTAAATTTGTTTTAAAAAAATAGTTGTGTTATATTCAACCCTAAAACGCGCAATGGGCTGAAAACGAGTTATGGTGAAATAATCGACAAACTTTTGGTCTTTTTTTACCAAAAGTACCACTTTCTTGAGATTCTTGACACCAAAACAAAAAAAAAGGAGATTAAAATTCATTAAAAAAAATACTTGTGTTGTTTTTAACCATAAAACGCGCAAATTGGCTGAAAATGAGTTTGGTGTGAAATATTCGACAAACTTTTGGTCTTTTTTTCGACCAAAAGGACCACTTTCTTGAGATTCTTGACACTAAAATACAAAAATGAGATTAAATTTTATTAAAAAATATTTGTGTTGTTTTTAAACCCTAAAAGCGCAAATGGGCTGAAACGAGTTATGGTGAAATATTCGACAAACTTTTGGTCTTTTTTGAACAAAAGTAGCACTTTCTTGAGATTCTTGACATTAAAACACAAAAATGCGATTAATTTTTTAAAAAAATACGTGTGTTGTTTTTGACCCTAAAACGCGCAAATGGCTGAAAACTAATTATGGTGAAATATTCGACAAACTTTTGGTCTTTTTCGACCAAAAGTACCACTTTCTTGAGATTCTTGACACTAAAAAATAAAAACGAGATTAAAATTCATTAAAAAAATACGTGTGTTGTTTTTACCCTAAAACGAGCAAATTGGCTGAAAATGAGTTATGGTGAAATATTCGACAAACTTTTGGTCTTTTTTGAACAAAGTACCACTTTCTTGAGATTCTTGACACTAAAACACAAAAACGAGATTAAATTTGTTTTTAAAAATATTGTGTTATATTTAACCCTAAAAGGCGCAAATGGGCTGAAAACGAGTTATGGTGAAATAATCGACAAACTTCTGGTCTTTTTCTACCAAATACCACTTTCTTGAGATTCTTCACACTAAAACAAAAAAACGAGATTAAAATTCATTAAAAAAATACTTGTGTTGTTTTTAACCATAAACCAGCAAATTGGCTGAAAACGAGTTATGGTGAAATATTCGACAAACTTTGGGTCTTTTTTGACCAAAAGTACCACTTTCTTGATATTCTTGACACTAAAACACAAACAGATTAAATTTTTTAAAAAATACTTGTGCTGTTTTTAACCGTAAAACGAGCAAATGGGCTGAAAACGAATTATGGTGAAATATTCGACAAACATGTTGTCTTTTTTTGACCAAAAGTACCATTTCTTGAGATTCTTGATACTAAACACAAAAACGAGATTAACTTTTTTAAAAAATAGTTGTGTTATTTTACCCTAAAACTAAACTCGCAAATGGCTGAAACGAGTTTTGGTGAATTATTCGACAAACTTTTGGTCTTTTTTTAACAAAAGTACCACTTTCTTTCTTGATTCTTGACACAAAACACAAAACGCGATTAATTTTTTTTAAAAAATACTTGTGTTGTTTTTTAACCCTAAAACGCGCAAATGGCTGAAAACGAGTTATGGTGAAATATTCGACAAACTTTTGGTCTTTTTCGACCAAAAGTACCACTTTCTTGAGATTCTTGACACTAAAACACAAAAACGAGATTAAAATTCATAAAAAAATATTGTGTTGTTTTAAACCCTAAACGCGCAAAATTGGCTGAAAACGAGTTATGGTGAAATATTTGACAAACTTTTGGTCTTTTTTGAACAAAAGTACCACTTTCTTGAGATTCTTGACACTAAAACACAAAAACGAGATTAAATTTGTTTTTAAAAAATAGTTGTGTTATATTTAACCCTAAAAGGCGCAAATGGGCTGAAAACGAGTTATGGTGAAATAATCGACAAACTTCTGGTCTTTTTCTACCAAAGTACCACTTTCTTGAGATTCTTCACACAAAAACAAAAAACGAGATTAAAATTCATTAAAAAAATACTTGTGTTGTTTTTAACATAAACCCGCAAATTGGCTGAAAACGAGTTATGCTGAAATATCGACAAACTTTTTGGTCTTTTTTTGACCAAAAGTACCACTTTCTTGATATTCTTGACACTAAAACACAAATGAGATTAAAATTTTTTTAAAAAATACTTGTGTTGTTTTTAACCGTAAAACGCGCAAATGAGCTGAAAACGAATTATGGTGAAATATTCGGCAACATGTGGTCTTTTTTGACCAAAGTACCACTTCTTGAGATTCTTGACACTAAAACACAAAAACGAGATTAAATTTGTTTTAAAAATAGTTGTGTTATATTCAACCCTAAAACGCGCAAATGGGCTGAAAACGAGTTATGGTGAAATAATCGACAAACTTTTGGTCTTTTTTTACCAAAAGTACCACTTTCTTGAGATTCTTGACACCAAAACAAAAAAACGAGATTAAAATTATTAAAAAAATACTTGTGTTGTTTTTTAACATAAAAAGCGCAAATTGGATGAAAATGATTATGGTGAAATATTCGACAAATTTTTGGTCTTTTTCGACCAAAAGGACCACTTTCTTGAGATTCTTGACACTAAACACAAAATGAGATTAAATTTTATTAAAAAATACTTGTGTTGTTTTAACCCTAAAACGCGCAAATGGGCTGAAAACGAGTTATGGTGAAATATTCGACAAACTTTTGGTCTTTTTGAACAAAAGTAGCACTTTCTTGAGATTCTTGACACTAAAAACACAAAAATGCGATTAATTTTTTTAGAAAAATACGTGTGTTGTTTTTGACCCTAAAACGCGCAAATGGGCTGAAAACTAATTATGGTGAAATATTCGACAAACTTTTGGTCTTTTTCGACCAAAAGTACCACTTTCTTGAGATTCTTGACACTAAAAAACAAAACGAGATTAAAATTCCATTAAAAAATGTGGTGTTGTTTTTTACCCTAAAACGAGCAAATTGGCTGAAAATGAGTTATGGTGAAATATTCGACAACTTTTGGTCTTTTTTGAACAAAAGTACCACTTTCTTGAGATTCTTGACACTAAAACACAAAACGAGATTAAATTTGTTTTAAAAAATACTTGTGTTATATTTGACCCTAAAACGCGCAAATGGGCTGAAAACGAGTTATGGTGAAATAATCGACAAACTTCTGGTCTTTTTTTACCAAAAGTACCACTTTCTTGAGATTCTTCACACTAAAACACAAAAAACGAGATTAAAATTCATTAAAAAAATACTTGTGTTGTTTCTAACCATAAAAACGCGCAAATTGGCTGAAAACGAGTTATGGTGAAATATTGGACAAACTTTGGTCTTTTTTGAACAAAAGTACCACTTTCTTGAGATTCTTGACACTAAAACACAAAAACGAGATTAAATTTGTTTTTTAAAAATAGTTGTGTTATATTTAACCCTAAAACGCGCAAATGGGCTGAAAACGAGTTATGGTGAATTAATCGACAAACTTCTGGCCTTTTTTTACCATAAAGTACCACTTTCTTGAGATTCTTCACACTAAAACAAAAAATGAGATTAAAATACATTAAAAAAAATACTTGTATTGTTTTTTAACCATAAAACGCGCAAATTGGCTGAAAACGAGTTATGGTGAAATATTCGACAAACTTTTGGTCTTCTTTGACCAAAGTACCACTTTCTTGATATTCTTGACACTAAAACACAAACATGAGATTAAATTTTTTAAAAAAATACTTGTGTTGTTTTAACCGTAAAACGAGCAAATGGGCTGAAAACGACTTATGGTGAAATATTCGACAAACATGTGGTCTTTTTTGACCAAAGTACCACTTTCTTGCTATTCTTGACACTAAAACACAAACATGAGATTAAATTTTTTTTAAAAATACTTGTGTTGGTTTTAACGTAAAACGCGCAAAGGGGCTGAAAGCGAATTATGGTGAAATATTCGACAAACTTTTGGTCTTTTTCGACCAAAAGCACCACTTTCTTGAGATTCTTGACACTAAAACACAAAAATGAGATTAAAAATTTTTAAAAATAGTTGTGTTATATTTAACCCTAAAACGCGCAAATGCGCAGAAAACGAGTTATGGTGAAATAATCGACATACTTCTGGTGTTTTTCTACCAAAAGTACCACTTTCTTGAGATTCTTCACACTAAAACAAAAAACGAGATTAAATACATTAAAAAAATACTTGTTGTTTTTTTACCCTAAAACGCGCAAATGGGCTAAAAACGAGTTATGATGAAATATTCGACAAACTTTTGGTCTTTTTCGACCAAAAGTACCACTTTCTTGAGATTCTTGACACTAAAACACAAAAACGAGATTAAAATTCATTAAAAAATACGTGTGTTGTTTTTAACCCTAAAACACGCAAATTGGCTGAAAATGAGTTATGGTGAAATATTCGACAAACTTTTAGTCTTTTTTGAACAAAAGTACCACTTTCTTGAGATTCTTGACACTAAAACACAAAAACGAGATTAAATTTGTTTAAAAAATAGTTGTGTTATATTTAACCCTAAAACGCGCAAATGGGCTGAAAACGAGTTATGGTGAAATAATCGACATACTTCTGGTCTTTTTTTACTAAAAGTACCACTTTCTTGATATTCTTGACACTAAAACACAAACATGAGATTAAAATTTTTAAAAAAATACTTGTGTTGTTTTTAACCGTAAAACGCGCAAGGGGCTGAAAACGAATTATGGTGAAATATTCGACAAACTTTTGGTCTTTTTCGACCAAAAGCACCACTTTGTTGAGATTCTTGACACTAAAACACAAAAATGAGATTAAAAATTTTTTAAAAAATAGTTGTGTTATATTTAACCTTAAAACGCGCAAATGGGCAGAAAACGACTTATGGTGAAATAATCGACATACTTCTGGTCTTTTTTTACCAAAAGTACCACTTTCTTGAGATTTTTCACACTAAAACAAAAACGAGATTAAATACATTAAAAAAAATACTTGTGTTGTTTTTAACCCTAAAACGCGCAAATGGGCTGAAAACGAGTTATGGTGAAATATTCGACAAACTTTTGGTCTTTTTCGACCAAAGGACCACTTTCTTGAGATTCTTGACACTAAAACACAAAAATGAGATTAAAATTTATTAAAAAATACTTGTGTTGTTTTTGACCCTAAAACGCGCAAATGGGCTGAAAACGGGTTATGGTGAAATATTCAACAAACTTTTGGTCTTTTTCGACCAAAAGTACCACTTTCTTTAGATTCTTGACACAAAAACACAAAAACGAGATTAAAATTCATTAAAAAAATATGTGTGTTGTTTTTAACCCTAAAACGCGCAAATTGGCTGAAAATGAGTTATGGTGAAATATTTGACAAACTTTTGGTCTTTTTTGAACAAAAGTACCACTTTCTTGAGATTCTTGACACTAAAACACAAAAACGAGATTAAATTTGTTTTAAAAAATAGTTGTGTTATATTTAACCCTAAAAGGCGCAAATGGGCTGAAAACGAGTTATGGTGAAATAATCGACAAACTTCTGGTCTTTTTCTACCAAAAGTACCACTTTCTTGAGATTCTTCACACTAAAACAAAAAACGAGATTAAAATTCATTAAAAAAAATACTTGTGTTGTTTTTTAACCATAAAACCCGCAAATTGGTTGAAAACGAGTTATGCTGAAATATTCGACAAATTTTTGGTCTTTTTTGACCAAAAGTACCACTTTCTTGATATTCTTGACACTAAAACACAAAATGAGATTAAAATTTTTTTTAAAAAATACTTGTGTTGTTTTTTAACCGTAAAACGCGCAAATGGGCTGAAAACGAATTATGGTGAAATATTCGGCAAACATGTGGTCTTTTTGACCAAAAGTACCACTTTCTTGAGATTCTTGACACTAAAACACAAAAACGAGATTAAATTTGTTTTAAAAAATAGTTGTGTTATATTCAACCCTAAAACGCGCAAATGGGCTGAAAACGAGTTATGGTGAAATAATCGACAAACTTTTGGTCTTTTTTACCAAAAGTACCACTTTCTTGAGATTCTTGACACCAAAACAAAAAAAACGAGATTAAAATTCATTAAAAAAATACTTGTGTTGTTTTTAACCATAAAACGCGCAAATTGGCTGAAAATGAGCTATGGTGAAATATTCGACAAACTTTTGGTCTTTTTCGACCAAATGGACCACTTTCTTGAGATTCTTGACACTAAAACACAAAAATGAGATTAAATTTTATTAAAAAATACTTGTGTTGTTTTTAACCCTAAAACGCGCAAATGGGCTGAAAACGAGTTATGGTGAAATATTCGACAAACTTTTGGTCTTTTTTGAACAAAGTAGCAATTTCTTGAGATTCTTGACACTAAAACACAAAAATGCGATTAATTTTTTTTATAAAAATACGTGTGTTGTTTTTGACCCTAAAACGCGCAAATGGGCTGAAAACTAATTATGGTGAAATATTCGACAAACTTTTGGTCTTTTTCGACCAAAAGTACCACTTTCTTGAGATTCTTGACACTAAAAAAAAAAACGAGATTAAAATTCATTAAAAAAATACGTGTGTTGTTTTTAACCCTAAAACGAGCAAATTGGCTGAAAATGAGTTATGGTGAAATATTCGACAAACTTTTGGTCTTTTTTGAACAAAAGTACCACTTTCTTGAGATTCTTGACACTAAAACACAAAAACGAGATTAAATTTGTTTTAAAAAATACTTGTGTTATATTTGACCCTAAAACGCGCAAATGGGCTGAAAACGAGTTATGGTGAAATAATCGACAAACTTCTGGTCTTTTTTTACCAAAAGTACCACTTTCTTGAGATTCTTCACACTAAAACACAAAACGAGATTAAAATTCATTAAAAAAAATACTTGTGTTGTTTCTAACCATAAAACGCGCAAATTGGCTGAAAACGAGTTATGGTGAAATATTCGACAAACTTTTGGTCTTTTTGAACAAAAGTACCACTTTCTTGAGATTCTTGACACTAAAACACAAAAACGAGATTAAATTTGTTTTTAAAAAATAGTTGTGTTATATTTAACCCTAAAACGCGCAAATGGGCTGAAAACGAGTTATGGTGAATTAATCGACAAACTTCTGGCCTTTTTTTACCAAAAGTACCACTTTCTTGAGATTCATCACACCAAAACAAAAAAACGAGATTAAAATACATTAAAAAAAATACTTGTATTGTTTTTAACCATAAAACGCGCAAATTGGCTGAAAACGAGTTATGGTGAAATATTCGACAAACTTTTGGTCTTCTTTGACCAAAAGTACCACTTTCTTGATATTCTTGACACTAAAACACAAACATGAGATTAAATTTTTTTAAAAAATACTTGTGTTGTTTTTAACCGTAAAACGAGCAAATGGGCTGAAAACGAATTATGGTGAAATATTCGACAAACATGTGGTCTTTTTTGACCAAAAGTACCACTTTCTTGCTATTCTTGACACTAAAACACAAACATGAGATTAAAATTCTTTTAAAAAATACTTGTGTTGTTTTTAACCGTAAAACGCGCAAAGGGGCTGAAAGCGAATTATGGTGAAATATTCGACAAACTTTTGGTCTTTTTCGACCAAAAGCACCACTTTCTTGAGATTCTTGACACTAAAACACAAAAATGAGATTAAAAATTTTTTAAAAAATAGTTGTGTTATATTTAACCCTAAAACGCGCAAATGCGCAGAAAACGAGTTATGGGGAAATAATCGACATACTTCTGGTCTTTTTCTACCAAAAGTACCACTTTCTTGAGATTCTTCACACTAAAACAAAAAAACGAGATTAAAATACATTAAAAAAATACTTGTGTTGTTTTTTACCCTAAAACGCGCAAATGGGCTGAAAACGAGTTATGATGAAATATTCGACAAACTTTTGGTCTTTTTCGACCAAAAGTACCACTTTCTTGAGATTCTTGACACTAAAACACAAAAACGAGATTAAAATTCATTAAAAAAATACGTTTGTTGTTTTTAACCCTAAAACGCGCAAATTGGCTGGAAATGAGTTATGGTGAAATATTCGACAAACTTTTGGTCTTTTTTGAACAAAAGTACCACTTTCTTGAGATTCTTGACACTAAAACACAAAAACGAGATTAAATTTGTTTTTAAAAAATAGTTGTGTTATATTTAACCCTAAAACGCGCAAATGGGCTGAAAACGAGTTATGGTGAAATAATCGACATACTTCTGGTCTTTTTTTACCAAAAGTACCACTTTCTTGATATTCTTGACACTAAAACACAAACATGAGATTAAAATTTTTTAAAAAAATACTTGTGTTGTTTTTAACCGTAAAACGCGCAAAGGGGCTGAAACCGAATTATGGTGAAATATTCGACAAACTTTTGGTCTTTTTCGACCAAAAGCACCACTTTGTTGAGATTCTTGACACTAAAACACAAAAATGAGATTAAAAATTTTTTAAAATAGTTGTGTTATATTTAACCCTAAAACGGGCAAATGGGCAGAAAACGAGTTATGGTGAAATAATCGACATACTTCTGGTCTTTTTTTACCAAAAGTACCACTTTCTTGAGATTTTTCACACTAAAACAAAAAAACGAGATTAAAATACATTAAAAAAATACTTGTGTTGTTTTTAACCCTAAAACGCGCAAATGGGCTGAAAACGTGTTATGGTGAAATATTCGACAAACTTTTGGTCTTTTTCGACCAAAAGGACCACTTTCTTGAGATTCTTGACACTAAAACACAAAAATGAGATTAAAAATTTTTTAAAAATAGTTGTGTTATATTTAACCCTAAAACGCGCAAATGGGCAGAAAACGAGTTATGGTGAAATAATCGACATACTTCTGGTCTTTTTTTACCAAAAGTACCACTTTCTTGAGATTTTTCACACTAAAACACAAAAACGAGATTAAAATTCATTAAAAAATATGTGTGTTTTTTTTTAACCCTAAAACGCGCAAATTGGCTGAAAATGAGTTATGGTGAAATATTGGACAAACTTTTGGTCTTTTTTGAACAAAAATATCACTTTCTTGAGATTCTTGACACTAAAACACAAAAACGAGATTAAATTTGTTTTTAAAAAATAGTTGTGTTATATTTAACCCTAAAATGCGCAAATGGGCTGAAAACGAGTTATGCTGAAATAATCGACAAATTTCTGGTCTTTTTCTACCAAAAGTACCACTTTCTTGAGATTTTTCACACTAAAACAAAAAAACGAGATTAAATTCATTAAAAAAAATACTTGTGTTGTTTTTAACCATAAAACCCGCAAATTGGCTGAAAACGAGTTATGGTGAAATATTCGACAAACTTTTGGTCTTTTTTGACCAAAAGTACCACTTTCTTGATATTCTTGACACTAAAACGCAAAAATGAGATTAAAATTTTTTTTAAAAATACTTGTGTTTGTTTTTAACCGTAAAACGCGCAAATGGGCTGAAAACGAATTATGGTGAAATATTCGACAAACATGTGGTCTTTTTGACCGAAAGTACCACTTTCTTGAGATTCTTGACACTAAAACACAAAAACGAGATTAAATTTGTTTTAAAAAAATAGTTGTGTTATATTTAACCCTAAAACGCGCAAATGGGCTGAAAACGAATTATGGTGAAATATTCGACAAACATGTGGTCTTTTTTACCAAAAGTACCACTTTCTTGAGATTCTTGACACCAAAACAAAAAAACGAGATTAAAATTCATTAAAAAAATACTTGTGTTGTTTTTAACCCTAAAACGCGTAAATTGACTGAAAACGAGTTATGGTGAAATAATCGACAAACTTTTGGTGTTTTTTGACCAAAAGTAGCACTTTCTTGAGATTCTTGACACTAAAACACTAAAACAAGATTAATTTTTTTAAAAAATACTTGTGTTGTTTTTAACGCTAAAACGCGTAAATTAGCTGAAAACGAGTTATGGTGAAATTTTCGACAAACTTTTGGTCTTTTTTGACCAAAAGTACCACTTTCTTGATATTCTTGACACTAAAACACAAACATGACATTAAATTTTTTTAAAAAATACTTGTGTTGTTTTTAACCGTAAAACACGCAAAGGGGCTGAAAACGAATTATGGTGAAACTAAAACACAAAAATGAGATTCTTGACACTAAACACAAATGAGATTAAAAATTTTTCGACCAAAAGCACCACTTTCTTGAGATTCTTGACACTAAAACACAAAAATGAGATTAAAAATTTTTTAAAAATAGTTGTGTTATATTTAACCCTAAAACGCGCAAATGGGTGAAAGTAATGGATGCACAAGAGGGGGGGTGAATTGTGCTTCAAAATAAATGCTCAAATGAAAATAACACAAGAGTTATACTGGTTCGGTCTACCTGACCTACGTCCAGTCCTCAACCTCCCAGGCCGAGTTCCACTATATCTCAGGTTTTAAATCGGGTTCACCTGAAACCTTACAACCGCAAGTTTTGCACGGGATCACTTGCAACCTTACAACAAGTTTTACACAGGATCACTTGTAACCTTTCTAACAAACTCCCCCTCACACCAAGCAAGGGGTTAACCTTTACACTTAAAGGATGTTTGACTAAGTTCTCTCAAAGAACAGATGGTGTTACAGGCTGACCTTGAATATTTTCATCCTGCCCGGTGTATTCTGCCCAGAAACTTCATGGTGTTCTTGATGTTCATTGCGATGTTCTTCACGATGCCCAGATTTCCCAGAATGTTTAAAACTTGATTTCCCAGATTTTGACTTGTGTTTCTTAGATGAGGAAGGTTTCCTTGAAACTGGGTTTGTTTCATAAGATTCGGCCATTTTTGTGTGGGTTGATGGTAAAATGCGAAAGGATGTATGAAAAGAATGAAGAACATAGATGAAGATGAAGAATGTATGCAGAGAATTTGTGAGTGAAAGTGAAAAGTGAAAGTGAAAAATGATATCCTATTTATAGGTAAATTTACTAAGGGCAAAATAGTCATGTTTCTTCTCATTTTCACACATTGGGTAGCGTAAACAACTTAATTGAAGCGGCACACCTGATGACACGTGTCGCTTCATATTATCAGAGAAGACATAACGTCTCATTTGGGAAGTTGAAGCGTTTTATGAAGTGACATGTCTCATGGACTTGTGCTGGCGCTCTCTTGGTTTGATCATCCAGTGTCAGTGAGTGATCATCCGGAAGTGGTTTTGCTTCCGGTTGCACTTACTTAAGATTTAACATTGAGCACCTGCAAAAACATATATTGGCACTCCGATGCCTAAGTTAGTATTGTTATAAGTGATAAACAATCAAGTATAATGAATAGAATTTAAACTTCATTTGGGTTTACCATTCCCAAATCACCTCTTATGAAAGTAAATTGGTCAACCCCCAGAGGCTTGGTGAAGATGTCAGCAAGCTGTTGTTGTGTGGGTACAAACTGCACCTTGACATCCTTCTTTTGAACATGGTCTCTGATGAAGTGATGTCTGACGTCAATGTGCTTTGTCCTTGTGTGCTGAACTGGATTCTTGGCGAGGCTAATTGTGCTTGTGTTGTCACAGAGGATGGGTGCCTCAGGGAACTCCAAGCCAAGATCTCTCAACTGGTTTTTCAGCCATAGCACTAGCGCACAACAACTTGTAGTAGCAATGTATTCTGCCTCAGTGGATGACAAGGACACGCAGGTTTGCTTTTTGCTAGCCCAAGACACCAGACAACCACCAAGGAAGGCGCATTGTCCACTGGTGCTCTTTCTATCTGTCTTATAACCTGCATGGTCAGAGTCAAAATAAGCCCACAAGAACTCTTGGTTACCTCTGGGATACCAAAGACCAAGTTCTTGCGTTCCCTCAAGGTATCTCAGAATACGTTTAACACATGTTAAGTGTGATTCCTTGGGGTTGGCTTGAAACCTAGCACACATGCCTACACTAAATTGAATCTCAGGCCTGCTGGCTGTTAAGTATAAGAGAGAACCTATCATTCCCCTGTACATGGGCAGGCTGACACATTTACCCTTTGCGTCAGCGTCGAGTGCGGCAGTGGTGCTTATAGGAGTGTCATACTCCTTGCATTCATCCATCCCAAACTTTTTGAGTAGTTCTCTGCAGTACTTGGTTTGGGAGATGAAGATTCCATTCTTCTTCTATTTAATTTGCAGGCCTAGGAAGAACGTTAGTTCTCCCATCATTGACATCTCAAAGTCACCCTGCATAGTCTTAGAGAAATCTTCACAAAGCTTCTCGTTAGTTGCCCCAAATATAATATCATCAACATAAATTTGGACAATTAACATATCTCTATCTTTGTGAAGGATAAACAGTGTATTATCTAATTTGCCCCTTGAGAAACCCTTGCCCAGCAAAAAGCTGCTGAGTCTCTCATACCAAGCTCGAGGAGCTTGTTTCAGGCCATATAAAGCTTTCTTTAATCTATACACATGTTTGGGGTGCTTATGGTCCTCAAAGCCAGGAGGTTGTTCTACATATACCTCTTCTTTAATATAACCATTAAGAAATGCACTCTTTACATCCATTTGATATAATCTAAAACCTTTCATGGATGCAAAGGCTAGAAGAATCCTTATTGCTTCAAGTCTAGCGACTGGAGCAAAAGTTTCTTCATAGTCAATGCCTTCTTCTTGGTTGTATCCTTTGGCTACTAGTCTGGCTTTGTTCCTGGTGATTTGACCTGTGTCATCCAGTTTGTTTTTGAAGACCCACTTGGTCCCCACTATGGATTGATGAGACGGCCTTGGGACTAGTTCCCACACTTGACTTCTCTCAAATTGATTTAGCTCTTCCTGCATGGCAATAATTCAGTCGCAGTCCTCAAGAGCTTGTTCAACTGAAGTTGGTTCGATTTGAGATAGGAATGCTCCAAACTCAACTTCATTTTGAACTTGTCTTCTAGTTCTGACACCAGAAGAAACATCACCAAGCACTTGATCAAGAGGATGATCCCTGTGATGTCTCCTAGCTATTGGCAACTGTGCCTCCTCAGGCATGGGTTGCACTCCAGGTTCATCACTGGGTTCACCTTCTTCTTTGGGATTGCTTGTTGGTGTTTCTTTTGGTGGTGAGGAAGATGATGGTAGTTTTGGAAGATTAAGTGCTTCATCATCTTCTGTGGATTGTCCCCATGTAGGAGTTTCATCAAATACAACATGCATGGATTCTTCTACAGTTTTAGTTCTCATGTTGTATATCCTATATGCTTTACTCCTAAGGGAATATCCTATGAATATACCTACATCAGCCTTTGGATCAAACTTACCCAAATTTACCTTTCCATTATTATGCACGTAGCATTTTGATCCAAATATTCTGAGGTGGTTGATGTTGGGCTTCCTCCCTTTGTATAGCTCGTATGGAGTCTTATCCAAGCCCTTGCGAACATAAGCTCTGTTGGAGATATAGCAAGCAGTGCTCATAGCGTCCGCCCAGAACACTTGAGAAACCTCTTTCTCGTTGAGCATGCTTCTAGCCATCTCTGTCAGAACCCTGTTCTTCCTTTCGACCACTCCATTTTGCTGAGGAGTCCTAGGAGCTGAGAAGTTATGTTCAATGCCGTTTTGCTCACATAGCTCAGAGAAGCTATGATTCTCAAACTCTCCTCCATGGTCTGTCCTTATGGCCGTGATTTTGAGCTCTCTCTCATTCTGCACTTTCTTAGCCAGGACAACAAAAGCATCAAAAGCATCTTGCTTAGAGGCAAGAAACATAGTCCAAGTGAACCTTGAATAGTCATCCACCACCACTAGAGCATATAGGTTTCCACCCAAGCTCTTCACTCTCGCTGGCCCAACCAAATCCATATGGATTAGTTCCAAGGGCCTGCTGGTGGAGACTCTCTTCTTGGTTTTAAACGAGGACTTTGTTTGCTTCCCTCGTTGGCAGGATTCACAAATAAAATCATGCTTTACTTTGAAAGTTGGAATACCTATGGCTAGCTCCTTTTTGATTAGCATATCAAGTTGAGTAAAATTAACATGAGCTAACCTCTTATGCCAAAGCCAACTATTCTCGTCACTAGATATTAAGCATTTTTCTTCTAGTTGTTGACATAAGTCCATGGTATATAGGTTTCCGTTTCTATTGGCCTTAAGTTTATATTTTAAATTGGCCTTGTCTAATTTCAGATCCTGCTTATCAACTATTAAGCACTCATTTGAATCAAAAATTACCCAGTTACCTTTGTCAGTGCTTTGACTTACGCTTAGCAGGTTGTGACAGAGACCGTCCACTAGATAGACATCTTTGACTGGTCCGACTTCTCCAACTCCAGTGATCTTACCACTTTGATTTCCTCCAAAGGTCACTGTGGCTCCATCTTTGATCACCAGAGATTTGAACTTGTCTCTGTCTCCAGTCATATGCCTCGAGCATCCGCTATCGATGTACCATTTTCTGTTCTTGGATGCCTTGAGACACACCTGAAATAATCAAGCAAACTTAGGTACCCAACCTCTCTTGGGTCCTTTGTCATTAGTATTTAGTGCCCTTGGTCTAGGTTTGGTCTTACCCTTGGGCTTATGATCATTTGGAGTCTCTGGCCTAGTGCTGGCTCTAGGCTCTTGGGTTTTCCTTGTGGAATGATTCCAGGCTCGGGATCCTTGTCCTCTCTTGGTTTCCTTTGCAGGTGGAGGATCCTTTGTAGCCTTGGTTTCTTTAGGGACCCATCTGTAAGAGCTACTAGCTCCATGCTTCTTAGCATTACAGGTGGACGTGGAGTGTCCTTTCCTGTTGCAGTAGTTACAGAAGCTAAAGGGTGTGGAGCTATGACTAGTGGCTTTATGGAAGAACTTTAAGTAGGGCTTTACTTTTGGTTCTATCCACTTTTTCCCTCTAGGGGTATATCCTAAGCCAGTTCTATCCCTATATGCCCTCTGATTCATTAAGATTATATTTAACATTTCTGAACCATTGGTGAACTTCTGCAGGGCATTTTGCATCTTATCATTTTCAGCTGAGATTTTGCTGCAATTAGGGCAGCTCTCAAGTGTTGGGGCGTTGGGTTCTACTTGGGGAGAACCCTGGCCATCCACTATCGGAAGCCTTCTAGCTTCCGCTAGTTCCTCACTTAGTGAGTCCACCTTGGACTCAAGTGATTCCTTTTTGGTTTTCAACACTTTGTAGGCCTTACATAGTCTAGAGAATTCTTCATGAACCTCATTGTAAGCCTCTTGTAGTTCAGAAAGAGTTACCTCATGATCTTCGTTGGTGAGGTCAAGATCTGAAGATGCTTCTTCATCATCTTCTCTAGCTACCAGACAGAGGTTGGCAACTTCTTCTTCATCACTTGCTTCCTCATCTGAGCTATTTTCCCAAATGGAGGAGACAAAGGCCTTTCTTTTGTCTTTGCCTTTTGACCTCTGCAGGCTGGGACACTCAGCCTTGAAGTGACCAGGCTTGTTGCATTCAAAGCACACAGGGACCTTTTCTTTCTTGTATCCCTTCTTCTGGCTGGAGTCACCTCTCTGATAACTTCCTTTCTTTCTGAAGAATTTCCTGAATTTCCTTACCATCATAGCCATCTCCTCATCGTCCATTTCCTCCTCATCATCCTCATCATCATCATTGATCTTCTTGCTGGGAGCAACGAGAGCAATGTTCTTGTTCTTGGATGAGGCTTGAGGAGCTCTCATAGCCAGCAAGGTAGGTTCATATTCAGCAAGAGAGCCAAATAGTGCGGTGATGGAGCTGGTTGATTCTCCTTGCACTTCTTGCAAGATAGTCACTTTGGTGATCCAGTCACCCTTCAAGATCTTTAGGATCTTGCTTACTTGCTCTCTCTCAGGAATATCCTTACCCAGCGAGGCCAAATTGTTGATGAGATGGGTGAACCTGAGCTCCAGCTCTCTGATAGGCTCAGTGGGGCTTAGCATGGCGAATTTGTGAAATTCTTCCACCAGCATCTCAACAAGTCTTGCTTTTACTCCCCTGGTTCCGGAGTGAGCAGCCTCAAGAGCCTCCCATATATCTTTAGCATTTTTGTGGTGGCTGATCCTGTGATACTCTTTGGGGCTGAGAGCACACTGGATGTAGTGCATAGCCCTATGGTTCATTTGGACTAGAGCATAGTCCTCAGGAGTGTATCTGGCTCTCACCTTAGCAAATCCATCCTCATCTAAGGGAGTTTGATCCCCACGTTCGATCACGTCCCATAGTCTAATGTCACTTGACTTGATATAAGTCTCCATTCTGAACTTCCAGAATGAATAGTTGTACCCGTCGAAGCCTGGGGGCTTGTTGGGTTGAACAGAGACATCTGGTAGTGAATAGTCCGTATCCATTACTAGATCTTTGCTTTCCGGATTCGTTGGAATCGAGTGAGAAAGACCCGCTCTGATACCAAATGAAAGTAATGGATGCACAAGAGGGGGGGGTGAATTGTGCTTCAAAAATAAATGCTCAAATGAAAATAACACAAGAGTTATACTGGTTCGGTCTACCTGACCTACGTCCAGTCCTCAACCTCCCAGGCCGAGTTCCACTATATCTCAGGTTTTAAATCGGGTTCACCTGAAACCTTACTACCGCAAGTTTTGCACGGGATCACTTGCAACCTTACAACAAGTTTTACACAGGCTCACTTGTAACCTTTCTAACAAACTCCCTCTCACACCAAGCAAGGGGTTAACCTTTACACTTAAAGGATTTTTGACTAAGTTCTCTCAAAGAACAGATGGTGTTACACACTTAAGTACAATTAATGCTCTTATAACAAGAAGAGACTTAACAACAAGGAGTATAAGTAGGTGAAAAGAATCACTCGATGTGTTAAATGCTCTTCGCTTTTCTGGGCAGCTTTGAATGCTTGAAGATGTTCTTAGTTTTCTCGCTCTAACTTCTCTCAAGAATATTCAAAGATAATTGATTGCTTCATAAATGAAGTTGAGCTCCCTTATATAGTCTTCAAACATTTTGAACTCTTGGTAGGTGGGCTAGCCGTTTGAATATGGCCGTTCTTCCCTTGTTACCGTTTGCCCATTAAATGCTTCATCAATGCATAGCAGGGTTGACTTGCTTTATCTCTGAAAAGTAGTCCTGACACCTCTGCTTTGACATAAACATTCTGACACTGCATCTCTGAACGTTCTGACATTCTGATTGCTTGCGGAAGCAACTTCTTATCCGGAAGCAACCTTACTTAGTGTGCTGCACTTGAACGTTAGTTTAGCAATTTAATCATATAGTCACATGCAGTGGGTGTTCCCTAAGTCTAAGGTGTATCCGGAAGCACTTCTACATCCGGAAGTAAATCAACTGGATGAAGGATTTAGTTCACTATCACTCACTCTCGCTCAGTGTCCTTCAATCCAACAGTCAGCGCTAGTCACTAAGCTATCGGAAGCACTTTCACTTGACGTGGTAAACTTACTGACGCTTAGGGTTATATCTCTTCTATCAGCCTGTGCCAGTCTAAATCTAACAGGAAGCAATTTCACTTGACGTGGCTGATTCACTGACGCTTAGGGTTATATCACCTCTATCAGTCTGTGCCAGTCTAAATCTATCAGGAAGCAGTTTTACTTGACGTGGCTTTTTCACTGACGCTTGCGGTTATTCTATTCTATCAGTCTGCGCCAGTCTAAATCTAACAGGAAGCAATTTCACTTCCGGTTGAATCATAGCTTAGTCTTAAGGTTTTGTGTACCTAATGCTCATGGACTAAGTTATTTCCCTAGTGAGTTACTCGCTGCCGCTGGGGGATGAAACATTCATCCGCGTGTGCAAGTCCTAGTCTATCCGGAAGTAAATCCACATCCGGTTGCACTCTCACTTGGGATCCTATGTTATCCTATTGCTTTCTAAGCACTTGGTCTAATCTTTTATATTTTAGTCTTCATCAAAACTTAAGATTCTAACAATGGGCAAAAAACGAGTTATGGTGAAATAATCGACATACTTCTGGTCTTTTTTTACCAAAATTACCACTTTCTTGAGATTTTTCACACTAAAACAAAAAAACGAGATTAAAATACATTAAAAAAAATACTTGTGTTGTTTTTAACCCTAAAACGCGCAAATGGGCTGAAAACGAGTTATGGTGAAATATTCGACAAACTTTTGGTCTTTTTCGACCAAAAGGACCACTTTCTTGAGATTCTTGACACTAAAACACAAAAATGAGATTAAAATTTATTAAAAATACTTGTGTTGTTTTGACCCTAAAACGCGCAAATGGGCTGAAAACGGGTTATGGTGAAATATTCAACAAACTTTTGGTCTTTTTCGACCAAAAGTACCACTTTCTTTAGATTCTTGACACTAAAACACAAAAACGAGATTAAAATTCATTAAAAAAATATGTGTGTTGTTTTTAACCCTAAAACGCGCAAATTGGCTGAAAATGAGTTATGGTGAAATATTTGACAAACTTTTGGTCTTTTTTGAACAAAAGTACCACTTTCTTGAGATTCTTGACACTAAAACACAAAAACGAGATTAAATTTGTTTTTAAAAAATAGTTGTGTTATATTTAACCCTAAAATGCGCAAATGGGCTGAAAACGAGTTATGCTGAAATAATCGACAAATTTCTGGTATTTTTCTACCAAAAGTACCACTTTCTTGAGATTTTTCACACTAAAACAAAAAAACGAGATTAAAATTCATTAAAAAAAATACTTGTGTTGTTTTTAACCATAAAACCCGCAAATTGGCTGAAAACGAGTTATGGTGAAATATTCGGCAAACTTTTGGTCTTTTTTGACCAAAAGTACCACTTTCTTGATATTCTTGACACTAAAACGCAAAATGAGATTATTTTTTTTCAAAAATACTTGTGTTGTTTTTAACCGTAAAACGCGCAAATGGGCTGAAAACGAATTATGGTGAAATATTCGACAAACATGTGGTCTTTTTGACCAAAAGTACCACTTTCTTAAGATTCTTGACACTAAAACACAAAAACGAGATTAAATTTGTTTTAAAAAAATAGTTGTGTTATATTTAACCCTAAAACGCGCAAATGGGCTGAAAACGAATTATGGTGAAATATTCGACAAACATGTGGTCTTTTTGACCAAAAGTACCACTTTCTTGAGATTCTTGACACCAAAACAAAAAAACGAGATTAAAATTCATTAAAAAAATACTTGTGTTATTTTTAACCCTAAAACGCGTAAATTGACTGAAAACGAGTTATGGTGAAATAATCGACAAACTTTTGGTGTTTTTTTGACCAAAAGTAGCACTTTCTTGAGATTCTTGACACTAAAACACTAAAACAAGATTAATTTTTTTAAAAAAATACTTGTGTTGTTTTTAACCCTAAAACGCGTAAATTGGCTGAAAACGAGTTATGGTGAAATATTCGACAAACTTTTGGTCTTTTTTGACCAAAAGTACCACTTTCTTGAGATTATTGACACCAAAACACAAAAACGAGATTAAATTTATTAAAAAAATACTTGTGTTGTTTTTAACCCTAAAACGCGAAAATTGGCTGAAAACGAGTAATGGTGAAATATTCGACAAACTTTTGGTCTTTTTTGACCAAAAGTACCACTTGAGATTCTTGACACTAAAAGACAAAAATGAGATTAAATTTATTAAAAAAATACTTGTGTTGTTTTTAACCCTAAAACGCGTAAATTGGCTGAAAACGAGTTATGGTGAAATATTCGACAAACTTTTGGTCTTTTTTGACCAAAAGTACCACTTTCTTAGGATTTTTGACACTAAAACACAAAAACGAGAATAAAATTTATTAAAGAAAATACTGTTAGAATCTTAAGTTTTGATGAAGACTAAAATATGAGAGAATATGCCAAGTACTTAGAAAGCAATAGGTTAACATAGGATCCCAAGTGAGAGTGCAACCGGATGTGGATTTACTTCCGGATAGACTAGGACTTGCGCTCGCGGATGAATGTTTCATCCCCCAGCGGCAGCAAGTAACTCACTAAGGAAATAACTTAGTCCATGAGCACTAGATATACAAAACCTTAAGACTAAGCTAAGACTCAACCGGAAGTGAAATTGCTTCCTGTTAGATTTAGACTGGCGCTGGCTAATAGAATAGATAACCCTAAGCGTCAGTGAACATAAGCCACGTCAAGTGAAAGTGCTTCCGATAGCTTAGTGACTAGCGCTGACTGTTGGAATGAAGGACACTGAGCGAGAGTGAGTGATAGTGAACAAAACCCTTCATCCAGTGGTTTTACTTCCGGATGTAGAAGTGCTTCCGGATACATCTTAGACTAAGTGAACACCCACTGCATGTGACTATGTGCTTATATTGCTAAACTAACGTTCAAGTGCAGCACACTAAGTAAAGTTGCTTCCGGATGTGATTTTGCTTCCGCAAGCAATCAGAATGTCAGAACGTTCAGAGATGCAGTGTCAGAATGCTTTTGTCAGAGCAGAGGTGTCAGGACTACTTTTCAGAGATAAAGCAAGTCAACCCTGCTATGCATTGATGAAGCATTTATTGGGCAAACGGTAACATGGGAAAAACGGCCATATTCAAACGGCTAACCCACCTACCAAGAGTTCAAATGTTTGAAGACTATATAAAGGAGCTCAACTTCATTTATGAAGCAATCAATTATCTTTGAATATTCTTGAGAGAAGTTAGAGCGAGAAACTAAGAACATCTTCAAGCATTCAAAGCTGCCCAGAAAAGAAAAGAGCATTTAACACATCGAGTGATCCTTTTCATCTACATATTCTTTACTCTTTGTTGTTAAGTCTCTTCTTGTTATAAGAGCATTGATTGTACTTAAGTGTGTAACACCATCCGTTCTTTGAGAGGACTTAGTTAGAAAAATCCTTTAAGTGTAAAGGTTAACCCCTTGCTTGGTGTGAGGGGGAGCTAGTTAGAAAAGTTACAAGTGAGCCTTGTGTAAAACTTGTTGTAAGGTTGCAAGTGATCCCGTGCAAAACTTGCGGTTGTAAGGTTTCAGGTGAACCCGATTTAAAACCTGAGATATAGTGGAACTCGGCCTGGGTGGTTGAGGACTGGACGTAGGTCAGGTAGATCGAACCAGTATAACTCTTTGTGTTGATTTATTTGAGCATTTATTTTTGAAGCACAATTCACCCCCCCCCCTCTTGTGCATCCATTACTTTCAAATACTTGTGTGATTTTTAACCCTAAAAAGCTCAAATTGGCTGAAAACGAGTTATGGTGAAATAATCGACAAACTTTTGGTGTTTTTTGACCAAAAGTACCACTTTCTTGAGATTCTTGACACTAAAACACAAACATGAGATTAAAATTTTTTTAAAATATACTTGTGTTGTTTTTAACCGTAAAACGCGCAAATGCGCTGAAAACGAATTATGGTGAAATATTCGACTAACATGTGGTCTTTTTTGACCAAATGTACCACTTTCTTGAGATTCTTGATACTAAAACACGAAAACGAGATTAAACTTTTTTTAAAAAAATAGTTGTGTTATATTTAACCCTAAAACGCGCAAATGGGCTGAAAACGAGTTATGGTGAAATATTCGACAAATTTTTGGTCTTTTTTGACCAAAAGTACCACTTTCTTGATATTCTTGACACTAAAACACAAAAATGAGATTAAAACTTTTTTAAAAAATACTTGTGTTGTTTTTAACCGTAAAACGCTCAAATGGGCTGAAAACGAGTTATGGTGAAATATTCGACAAACATGTGGTCTTTTTTGACCAAAAGTACCACTTTCTTGAGATTCTTGACACTAAAACACAAAAACGAGATTAAAATTCATTAAAAAAATACGTGTGTTGTTTTTAACCCTAAAGTGCGCAAATTGGCTGAAAATGAGTTATGGTGAAATATTCGACAAACTTTTGGTCTTTTTTGACCAAAAGTACCACTTTCTTGAGATTATTGACACCAAAACACAAAAACGAGATTAAATTTATTAAAAAAATACTTGTATTGTTTTTAACCCTAAAACGCGTAAATTGGCTGAAAATGAGTTATGGTGAAATAATCGACAAACTTTTGGTGTTTTTTGACCAAAAGTACCACTTTCTTGAGATTCTTGACACTAAAACACTAAAAAAAGATTAAATTTTTTTTAAAAAATACTTGTGTTGTTTTTAACCCTAAAACGCGCAAATTGGCTGAAAACGAATTATGGTGCAATATTCGACAAACTTTTGGTCTTTTTTGACCAAAAGTACCACTTGAGATTCTTGACACTAAAAGACAAAAAATGAGATTTAATTTATTAAAAAAATACTTGTGTTGTTTTTAACCCTAAAACGAGTAAGTTGGCTGAAAACGAGTTATGGTGAAATATTCGACAAACTTTTGGTCTTTTTTGACCAAAAGTACCACTTTCTTGAGATTTTTGACACTAAAACACAACAACGAGAATAAAATTTATTAAAGAAAATACTTGTGTGGTTTTGAACCCTAAAACACGCAAATTAGCTGAAAACGAGTTATGGTGAAATATTCGACAAACTTTTGGTCTTTTTTGACCAAAAGTACCACTTTCTTGATATTCTTGACATTAAAACACAAACATGAGATTAAAATTTTTTTAAAAAATACTTGTGTTGTTTTTAACCGTAAAACGCGCAAATGGGCTGAAAACGAATTATGGTGAAATATTCGACAAACATGTGGTCTTTTTTGACCAAAAGTACCACTTTCTTGAGATTCTTGACACTAAAACACAAAAACGAGATTAAACTTTTTTTAAAAAAATAGTTGTGTTATATTTAACCCTAAAACGCACAAATGGGCTGAAAACGAGTTATGGTGAAATAATCGACAAACTTCTGGTCTTTTTTACCAAAAGTACCACTTTCTTGAGATTCTTCACACTAAAACAAAAAAATGGGATTAAAATTCATTAAAAAAATACTTGTGTTGTTTTTAACCATAAAACGCGCAAATTGGCTGAAAACGAGTTATGGTGAAATATTCGACAAACTTTTGGTCTTTTTTGAACAAAAGTACCACTTTCTTGAGATTCTTGACACCAAAACAAAAAAACGAGATTAAAATTCATTAAAAAAATCCTTTAAGTGTAAAGATTAACCCCTTGCTTGTTGTGAGGGGGAGCTAGTTAGAAAGGTTACAAGTGAGCCTTGTGTAAAACTTGTTGTAAGGTTGCAAGTGATCCCGTGCAAAACTTGCGGTTGTAAGGTTTCAGGTGAACCCGATTTAAAACCTGAGATATAGAGGAACTCGGCCTGGGTGGTTGAGGACTGGACGTAGGTCAGGTAGACCGAACCAGTATAACTCTTTGTGTTGATTTATTTGAGCATTTATTTTTGAAGCACAATTCACCCCCCCTCTTGTGCATCCATTACTTTCATTTGGTATCAGAGCGGGTCTTTCTCACACGATTCCAACGAATCCAGAAAGCAAAGATCTAGTAATGGATACGGACTATTCACTACCAGATGTCTCTGTTCAACCCAACAAGCCCCCAGGCTTCGACGGGTACAACTATTCATTCTGGAAGTTCAGAATGGAGACTTATATCAAGTCAAGTGACATTAGACTATGGGACGTGATCGAACGTGGGGATCAAACTCCCTTAGATGAGGATGGATTTGCTAAGGTGAGAGCCAGATACACTCCTGAGGACTATGCTCTAGTCCAAATGAACCATAGGGCTATGCACTACATCCAGTGTGCTCTCAGCCCCAAAGAGTATCACAGGATCAGCCACCACAAAAATGCTAAAGATATATGGGAGGCTCTTGAGGCTGCTCACTCCGGAACCAGGGGAGTAAAAGCAAGACTTGTTGAGATGCTGGTGGAAGAATTTCACAAATTCGCCATGCTAAGCCCCACTGAGCCTATCAGAGAGCTGGAGCTCAGGTTCACCCATCTCATCAACAATTTGGCCTCGCTGGGTAAGGATATTCCTGAGAGAGAGCAAGTAAGCAAGATCCTAAAGATCTTGAAGGGTGACTGGATCACCAAAGTAACTATCTTGCAGGAAGTCCAAGGAGAATCAACCAGCTCCATCACCGCACTATTTGGTTCTCTAGCCGAATATGAACCTACTCTGCTAGCTCAAAGAGCTCCTCAAACCTCATCCAAAGCCAAGAATCTTGCCCTTGCTGCTCCCAGCAAGGAGATCGATGATGATGATGAGGATGATGAGGAGGAAATGGATGATGAGGAGATGGCGATGATGGTGAGGAAGTTCAGAAAATTCTTCAGAAAGAAAGGAGGCTTTCAGAAAGGTGACTCCAGCCAGAAGAAGGGATACAAGAAGGAAAAGGTCCCTGTGTGCTTTGAATGTAAGAAGCCTGGTCACTTCAAGGCTGAGTGTCCCAGTCTGCAGAGGTTAAAAAGCAAAGACAAAAGAAAGGCCTTCGTTTCCTCCATTTGGGTGAATAGCTCAGATGACGAAGCAAGTGATGAGGAAGAACTTGTATACACTTTTCTGGAATCTGCACTAATTTCTGCTGGTGTTTTGTCTGTGATTCTGCTGGATTTTGTTGGATTTTACTGCAAATAGTTGCACTAGGTAGCTTTGTATGAACCCTACCACATCATTAGTGCCATTGGATAGAGAGATTAATAAGACTCTGAGAGAACTTAAGAAACAGAAAAAGCACGAGAAACAAGCTCGTAAGCAACCTGTAGGATCCACATCCAATCCACAAAATTCATCTGTAGCGTCAAATAACACATTCCTAGACCAGCATTTCATTATGGCAGAAAGACGAGAAGACCATAGAGAACATGAGAGAGAGGTGAGAGATCATGAACATGAGCGTGAGCGACATGACAGGCGAGAGCAAGAGGATGAAGATCATTTTGAGGGGGGTAGGCATTTGCATGATGATGATAGACCAATGCGTGAGTTCACACAGTCATATGCATCGTTTGCACCTCAAGGTTTTTATGCTAACCCCGCTAACTTTGAGATCAAAGGATCTCTTCTTGCTCATCTGCCTAAGTTTACAGGTTTTCCTCATGAGGATGCTCACACGCACTTGCTTGGCCTCTACCACACTTGCTCCTCCATGAAGCCTCCCAATGCAGACCTGGATGATGTTCTGTTGAGAGTGTTTCAATTCTCCTTAGAAGGCAAAGCCAAGGAGTGGCTCTTGAACCTTCCAACTCATTATGCCACTCTTTCATGGGAGCAACTTAAGAAGGTGTTTTTAGACCGCTATTTTCCAGTTTCAAAGATATCAAAGTTACGGAAAGACATCACAGGTGTTCAGCAATTCTCTCAGGAGACCTTCTATGAATATTGGAGCCGGTTCAACACCTTGGTGAACTCGTGCCCCAACCATAACATCTCCAAGGGCAATCTGGTGCAATACTTTTATGATGGCCTGGTGCCACAGCTCAAGATGAGTGTGGATGCTGCTTCTAATGGCTCACTTTTCAACTTATCAGCCAATGAAGGATGGAACTTATTTTCAACCATGGCCTCTAATCACCAGAATTTTTATGGTCGTGATGCTGTGTATGGTGCTGCGCAAAAGGTTGCCTCCCTGAGTGGGGATGACAAACTGTACAACTCTATTGAGAGGCTGACCGAGAGCCTCAGTCGGATGGACGGACGCTTCGTTCAGCCTACTCCTTATGTTGATGATTCTATGGCCTTGGTGGCCTCATCCTGTGATCACTGTGGCTCGCCCATGCATCTATCCTCAGACTGTCCATCCCAAGCGGAAGTGGCGGCCATGTATAACAATGCTAGGCCTCAGACCAAATATGATCCTTACTCTTTCACGTACAATCCGGGATGGAGGGACCATCCGAACTTCAAGTGGGGGGGAGGTTCAAACCTAGCCACAAATTCCAGCTCTTTCCAACCACAGCAATGTTAGAATCTTAAGTTTTGATGAAGACTAAAATGTAGAGGATTAGACCAAGTGCCTAGGAAGCAATAGGATAACATAGGATCCCAAGTAAGAGTGCTTCCGGGTGAAGATCTACTTCCGGATAGATTAGGACTTGCGCATGCGGATGAATGTTTTCATCCCCCAGCATCAGCAAGTAAAATCACTGGGAAATAACTTAGTCCATGAGAATTAGGTACACAAAACCTTAAGACTAAGCTATGTTTCAATCGGAAGTGAAGTTGCTTCCTGTTAGACTTAGACTGGCGCAGAGCGATAGAATAGATATTACTCCAAGCGACAGTGAGTCTACTTCCCCAAGTGAAAGCGCTTCCTGTTAGAATTAGACTGGCGCAGAGCGACAGAATAGATATTACCCCAAGCGTCAGTAAGTCTACTTCCCCAAGTGAAAGCGCTTCCTGTTAGACTCAGACTGGCGCAGAGCAATAGAATAGTTATTACCCCAAGCGTCAGTAAGTCTACTTCGCCAAGTGAAAGCACTTCCTATTAGATTTAGACTGGCGCAGGTTGATAGACTAGATATAACCCCGAGCGTCAGCAGAAATGCAACATCAAGTGAAGTTGCTTCCTATTAGATCTTGACTGGCGCAGACTGATAGAATAGATTTCACCCTAAGCGTCAGTGAGTTCACTACGTCAAGTAAAAGTGCTTCCGATAGCTTAGTGACTAGCGCTGAGTGTTGGGATGAAATACACTAAGTGAGAGTGAGTTATAGTGAACCAAGATTCTTCATCTAGTAGTTTTACTTCCGGATGTAAAAATGCTTCCAGATACATCATAGACCAAATCAGAACACAGTCTAAGTAAACTACTCCCCATAGCAAATAAACTTCCCACAGCATGTACAATTCTTATATATATATTGCTATGTTGGACTAACCAGTATGTGCAGAACATGGTCACGCTTCCGGATGCAAATGAGCTTCCGGATGGAAAGACTCTTGACATTGGGACTCAGAGCTTAACACTTGCAGAGCAAGATTACCACTTGCGGATGAAAGATGATCATCCGTCAGCAAGAGTGCAAGAGTAAAAATCACATACTCAGAAGTCAGAATACTTTTGTCAGAGCAGAGGTGTCAGGACTACTTTTCAGAGATAAAGCAAGTCTACCCTGCTAAGCATTAATGAAGATGTACTTCTCAACGGTAACATAGGATTAACGGCACTATTCAAACGTTCATATTCAACTTGCCACCGAAGCCTATGAAGCCAAATATAAAAGAGACATTCATTCAGAAGAGAAGACATGGAAGAAAGAGAGAGAACAGAGCAAAGTATCTGATATATCATATTCTTCATCCTATACATCTTCTACTACTCTCAGATTCAGATTTGTGATATTTTTCAGAGAGTAACTTTATTGTACTTAAGTGAGTAACATCATCCACTCTTAGAGAGAGTTAGTTTTGAGCTTAAGTGTTTAGCACAATCAGTTCATAGAGTGAACATAGTGTAAACTTACAATTTGTAAGGGGGAGCATTTAGAGGTTGTCTAAATCTCCATAGGTTGCAAGTTAGCCCGTAAAACTTGCATTTGTAAGGTTTGCAGGTGAACCCGGTGTAAAACCTGTGGGTTGTTAGGTGAACCCGTGCTCGTAAAACCTAAAGTGTAAAGGCTTCTCTTGTGCCCGGTTTAAACAAGAATAGTGGATTGAAAATCTCAGGTGGAGCCTGGGGACTGGATGTAGGTCTGGGTGACCGAACCAGGATAAATTTATGTGTGCATAAATTTACATTCATACATTCTATTTTGCATCACATAACATACTGACTTGTGCATATCACTACTTCGTAAATATTATCACCAAGCACAAGCAGTCTTTCGAAAAGAAGAATCAAAAGATTTAATTTATTCTCTCACCCAATTCACCCCCCCCCTCTTGGGTGACAGCCACGTTTATCATTTGGTATCAGAGCAAGGTCACTTGTTTAAAGGATCCAACGATCTCAAGTGCAAAGACCTAGGCTGATTTGGGTTACAAAATGTGTTTTGAAGGTTTTGATCATACAATCCCACCCGTGTTAGAAAATGCTGATTTTTACTTATGGAAGGGAAGGATGAAAAGCTTTATACTATCCACTGATTTCAAAATGTGGGATGTTTTTGAAAAGGACTCTGATTTCAAACCAAAAGTAAATTGGACAGAAGAGGACAAAAGCTTATTTTACTTAAACCTTAGAGCAATGCAAATTTTGCACAAAAGTTTATCTGACAATGATTACCAGAAAATTAAACATTGCTCTAGGGCTATAGATATTTGGAACACTCTTGATACTATGTATGCTTCTAACCAATTTCTTGATGATAAGGCTGTCCAAAGCTCACTATGTGCTCCTTGTGAATCCACCGTTGATGAGCTACTGGATGGTGATGTAGTAGAAGCTAGTATCAGCAAAGAGAGAGTGGATCTCCGCCTAGTAGATTCAGAAGCTGAAGAAAATGAGGTACATAAACTTGAAACTTCTGAATTGCAAGATATGTATAATGAGCTACATGTTGAATTCTGTAAACTTGCAAAAGAAATTCTAGGCTTAAGAAAAAGGAATAGGGAACTTGAGGAACTTATTCCTTCTTCTACAACCAAGGAGTCCAAAGTCCCAATCATAAAAGAAGACTTTTCAAAAGACCCTGAGATTTCAAAAGTTAATAAACATAGAGTCTTTGAAAAGAAAACTGACCACCATAATAGTGATAAGAAATCTGATTCTGAACATCATCCCATTATCTGTCATTATTGTGGTAGAACTGGTCATATTTCTCACACATGCAATTTTAAGAGAAATTTAAATGTGAGAAATAAATATATATGGATCCCCAAAGGACAAGTAAGGTCCAGCGCTAACTATGTAGGACCCAAGTACAAATGGGTACCAAAACTCTCTTCTAGTGCCTTACCTGTGCAGGAAAGATCAAGAGTTTCTCTTGTCCCAAAGAAGAGAACTCGTGGTGATGTCACTACTGCAACTACCTGGTTCAATCATAAGAAGCAGTGCGCTACCACAAGGAACAAAGACCTTGTCTCAGGGATAAGCTATCACAGAGTTCCATTCAACTATCCTGAGAAGGACAAAAGAGAGAGGATGTCTCAACTCACATGGAGAAAACCTGCGAATCCTGTCTCTCCTAAGAAAGTGCTTCAGGCCAAGGATAAGTATAAAAGATCTCCTTGGGTAAGCAAGGGATTATTTAAGGTTGAAGCATGCAACAGTAAAATCTCCTATGCAAATGTAAGATGGACTTATTGAGATTTTACATTAAGCATCATAAGCATGAACATGACATGGCTTATAAGATAGTTCACACAATGTTCATACTATATATGCTATCTATGACTATCATTATCAGAAGCCATGTGCATATAGTCATAGTTGATTCGCAATGCTATATTCATAGTGAATAATTCTTAAGTGCATAAGAATCACATACTTCCTACAAACTGACCAGTCAGATCCAAGGTTGGAGACTGAAAAATGGGAAAGAGAAATCATTTGCTATTTTGTAGGAAAGAAGGTACGAAGGAACAACAATTTTCATGATCATACCTGATCAGAGAAATGTATCAAATCTGAATGAGTTGTTGTTCATACTGGGCTCCGAGAGCTACTGCTCCTGAAATTGAGAAGATCAAACAAACTCTACTTGATGCAAATATGGCTTTAGTTATGAAAGCTTGATCGCTGTGGATGCACAAGAGAGAACATCAACGAGTTACTCAATGTTAAATCTTAAGTAAGTACCATCGGAAGCAAAACTACTTCCGGATGCTCTCGTGCTGACGCTGAATGACTACTCAAGGCAACCAGGAGCGTCTGTCCGACCAGAAGCAAAATCACTTCCGGATACTCTTTGGCTAGCGCTGGATGATAATTCAATATGATCAAGAGCGCCAGTGTCAGATCAAGGGACACATCACTTCAGAAAACGTTTCAACTTCCTCTATGAAACGCTGTGCCTTCTCTGAAGCAACACGTGTCATCAGGTGTGTCGTTCCAACTTAAAAACTTACGTTACCCAAATGTGTGAAAATTTGAAAGACTATACCCATTCTATCCTCAGAAGCTTTACCTATAAATAGATGTAACTTTTCATCTTCACTTTTTACTTGCATTATTTTCACACGCATCTTTTCTCTGAAAAATTTGCTTCATCTTCTTCATTGCATTCTTCATTTTTACACACTTCTCGCATTTCATCTTTATTTTCACAACATTCATACAAAAATGGCGGGTACGAATGAATCCAACCCAGTCATCCAGAAAACCTCTTCTTCCAAGAAACTTAAATCGAAATCTGGGAAATCCACTCACAAGCATTCTGGTAAATCTGGGCACTATGAAGAACAACATGAAGAACTTCATGAACGCCAAGAAGGTTCTGGGCAATCACGAGGACAGGGTGAAGACATTCAGGGTCAGCCTGAAACCTCTGGTAGAATAGAACTGGCAGTGGGTTCTGAACAAGAGCGGGATGCTCAGAGAAAGGGAAAGAAAAAGAAGGTTCAATTTTCTGAGGAGCCTTCCTCCAAGAGGCAGAGGGTTGAGGAAGAAGATGATCCCACAGTCTATAGAGATGGGGCACTGGAGGGTGTATCCGCCAAATTTGAGACATCCATTCCCATCTTCAACCATGGCCTGTTCATCAATCTGGACAAGTTGGATGAACTAGGGTTTGCTCATCTGCGCCCTTACTTGGAAAAGTATATGCCTTGGCTGGGCATCAACCAGGACTACAACGTCAACGTCCTGCGAGTCTTTTGCCAATCCCTCTCAGGCAGAGCTAAGTACAGAAAGGTGGATGGGAAAGAGCAAGTCCACAAACTCTCCTTCACTGCCACTGTAAGAGGAAGAACCTTCAGGTTCACTTGGAGAACCTTGAATGAGATGATGGGAATCACAGAAGAGGATATGAATGAATGGATCTACCCTGAGTCTCACAAATACAGCAAGGAGGAACTCGAGGAGTTGTATGGCACCAACAGCAAGAAGGTGTCCAAGATGTCTGATTCTAACAGGCTCTTGTACTACATCTACTCCCGGATAATGACTCATAAGGGAGGCAACTTCAACGAGTTCACACTGCTAGACAACCCTTGGTTTCCTAGACTCCTCTCGCTCAAGCCTTTCAACCCTGGGCAGTTGATATGCCTAGAGCTTCAGCGCTGGTTAAGCAATGACAAGTCAGGTTATCTTCCCTATCCCACCATCATTGCCTTCCTTCTTGAGAAGCATCTGATCAAGGCTACATCTGCTGTGGAAGAAGAGAATGTCAAATGTAAGCCTGTAGGAGCAACTAATATGGCAAGGATGGGGATTAAGTATCTCAAGCCCCCTAAGCCCACTCACTCACGCTCACAAGCCAGTAGTGCTTCTGGTACTTCAGCTCCCTCTGCATCTGGAGCAGGCGATCAGGAAGTTGACTCTCATGCTGGGCCAAGCCGTAGTGCAAGGGTTCCAGCTTCTGTTAGGGCCTTTGCAGAGGACATAAAGGAAGAGCTTCTGTTTAGACTGACTGATTCCTTAGTGGGTCCTCTCCGTGTTGAATGTGAAGCTGGCTTCCACCACCAAGGGGAGCGAATCCAACGACTTGAGGACAGAGTAGGACAACTCGAGAATCACCTTGCCAGGGTGGATGCAAAATTAGACCTCATCCTCCAGCACCTACAAATTCCCCAACCCTCATCACAAGGTAACTTACCACCTCCTCCTCCTCCTCCTCAAAACCCTTCTCCTCCTCCGCCCAACACTCAACAACCTCAGCCTCCACCACAAAATGACCAACAAGCCCCACCATCACCCAACAATGACCAACAATCCCAACCTTCACCTACCCATTCCTACACGACCAGGTGCCCCCACACGCTCTCCACTCCGCTTCTCCAACCCTACCCATCCAAGCCCTAGACCCATAGGATCTGAAACAGCCATTCACCCCCTCAGCCAACCATACGGCGAGTATCCCCGCCTTCAACCACTCTCCGATGACCATTTACCCTTTACCCCTGACTCCGCCAACTACAAAGAATACTCCTCCACTCATCCTTATGGGGATATCTTTGTCACCACCAGCTGCTTCCCCGACCCTCCTCAAACTCCTGAACACCTATCTTCTCCCACATCCTCCACCTCTACCCTCTCACCCTCCCCTCCCAAGCAATTTGGTCCTGAACCACCTCCATCCTCCTCCACATCCACTCCATCCCTGGCACTCACCCCTGTTGATGATGACAAAAGGGGGAGAAATGTTATGTCTACTCTTCGCCTAAGTATGGCCACAAGGGATGTTCTCAGCCAGCCTTCACTCTGGATTGATGAAGATATCACGGCCGCCCTGCGTCGTGCATATGAGTCTCAGAGGCTGAGTGGTGCAGAGAGCCTTATAAGAGGAGAGGCCCTCCGTTTCCTGAAGCAGAAGAGAACAGCTGAGCAAAGATCACATTTGGAGATGGTTGTGTTTGGGCAGAATGAACAATCCTCACAATCTGAGTCATCATCAGAGCCTCCTCCAAATAAAACAAGTAGAGAGATGGTTGAGGAGATCATAATGAAGTGGGGACTGAAGAGACCCAACCATCCTCCCATTGTGATAGCCAAGCCTGTTCCTGCATCCTCTGGGCAAGAGTCTGAGATCCCTTCATCTGAGCAATCTTCTGATCCTCCTCCCTCGTCTGAGCCAGCCGACAGATTCAGTGCACCCAGAAAGAAGGCCGTTGCTAGGAAACGTGCCAGAAAGTTAATTGCCACCACTGAATCTGATGAGTCTGAGGAGGAGACTCCATCTGACCTACCTGAGCAAGGAACTTCATCTGCTCAGGTTGTGCAAGAAAATCCAGTGGTCCAAGCGGTTCCAATTCTGAAGGAAGTCAAATTGGAAATTGAAGACATGACTCCTGAAGAATTTGAGAAGTATGGATTCACTGACAAGCTATCCTTTGGTCAGATGGCTTGCCTCGATGCTGAAAGAGCAAGTGCCATGCCCACTCCTCCAATTAGCAAAAGCAAAGGGAAGAGCAAAGGGAAAGGGAAAAGGAAAGCCCAAGAAGTTGAAGAGGATTCCAACTTCTCTGCATGGAATGTAAGAATCCGGGCTGTACACTATCCCAATGGAGAAGTCTGCTACTTCGACGATGCTACAGGTTTCCCTGGGTATGAAGAAGTGGAGAACATGAAAAGGGCATACGAGGAGTCCATTGAATCAGAAAGGCTCAGAAGGGAAAAAGAGGAAAAAGAGCTTCAAGAGATCATTGCCCAGATAAACCAGAGTGAGCGTGAGGAAAATGAAGAGAGACAGAAAGAGAGGGAAAAGAAAAAGAGACACAGACTCTAACCCCCAATCCAAATATTTTTGTTGATTTTGTTTTCATGCATATCTTCATTCATACTTAGTGAAATTTATTTGTATACATTCTTTACTTGTATATGTTATTTGATTGTATAACTCTGACTTGTAACTTCTGCTTGTCAATAATATTTGTCTGAGTTACCTGCTCTTAACTATTGCTTTTATTCTTCAGCTAATCCTTTCATATGAACTTAATTAATAGAACTAGGTTTGTCATCATCAAAAAGGGGGAGAATGTTAGAATCTTAAGTTTTGATGAAGACTAAAATGTAGAGGATTAGACCAAGTGCCTAGGAAGCAATAGGATAACATAGGATCCCAAGTAAGAGTGCTTCCGGGTGAAGATCTACTTCCGGATAGATTAGGACTTGCGCATGCGGATGAATGTTTTCATCCCCCAGCATCAGCAAGTAAAATCACTGGGAAATAACTTAGTCCATGAGAATTAGGTACACAAAACCTTAAGACTAAGCTATGTTTCAATCGGAAGTGAAGTTGCTTCCTGTTAGACTTAGACTGGCGCAGAGCGATAGAATAGATATTACTCCAAGCGACAGTGAGTCTACTTCCCCAAGTGAAAGCGCTTCCTGTTAGAATTAGACTGGCGCAGAGCGACAGAATAGATATTACCCCAAGCGTCAGTAAGTCTACTTCCCCAAGTGAAAGCGCTTCCTGTTAGACTCAGACTGGCGCAGAGCAATAGAATAGTTATTACCCCAAGCGTCAGTAAGTCTACTTCGCCAAGTGAAAGCACTTCCTATTAGATTTAGACTGGCGCAGGTTGATAGACTAGATATAACCCCGAGCGTCAGCAGAAATGCAACATCAAGTGAAGTTGCTTCCTATTAGATCTTGACTGGCGCAGACTGATAGAATAGATTTCACCCTAAGCGTCAGTGAGTTCACTACGTCAAGTAAAAGTGCTTCCGATAGCTTAGTGACTAGCGCTGAGTGTTGGGATGAAATACACTAAGTGAGAGTGAGTTATAGTGAACCAAGATTCTTCATCTAGTAGTTTTACTTCCGGATGTAAAAATGCTTCCAGATACATCATAGACCAAATCAGAACACAGTCTAAGTAAACTACTCCCCATAGCAAATAAACTTCCCACAGCATGTACAATTCTTATATATATATTGCTATGTTGGACTAACCAGTATGTGCAGAACATGGTCACGCTTCCGGATGCAAATGAGCTTCCGGATGGAAAGACTCTTGACATTGGGACTCAGAGCTTAACACTTGCAGAGCAAGATTACCACTTGCGGATGAAAGATGATCATCCGTCAGCAAGAGTGCAAGAGTAAAAATCACATACTCAGAAGTCAGAATACTTTTGTCAGAGCAGAGGTGTCAGGACTACTTTTCAGAGATAAAGCAAGTCTACCCTGCTAAGCATTAATGAAGATGTACTTCTCAACGGTAACATAGGATTAACGGCACTATTCAAACGTTCATATTCAACTTGCCACCGAAGCCTATGAAGCCAAATATAAAAGAGACATTCATTCAGAAGAGAAGACATGGAAGAAAGAGAGAGAACAGAGCAAAGTATCTGATATATCATATTCTTCATCCTATACATCTTCTACTACTCTCAGATTCAGATTTGTGATATTTTTCAGAGAGTAACTTTATTGTACTTAAGTGAGTAACATCATCCACTCTTAGAGAGAGTTAGTTTTGAGCTTAAGTGTTTAGCACAATCAGTTCATAGAGTGAACATAGTGTAAACTTACAATTTGTAAGGGGGAGCATTTAGAGGTTGTCTAAATCTCCATAGGTTGCAAGTTAGCCCGTAAAACTTGCATTTGTAAGGTTTGCAGGTGAACCCGGTGTAAAACCTGTGGGTTGTTAGGTGAACCCGTGCTCGTAAAACCTAAAGTGTAAAGGCTTCTCTTGTGCCCGGTTTAAACAAGAATAGTGGATTGAAAATCTCAGGTGGAGCCTGGGGACTGGATGTAGGTCTGGGTGACCGAACCAGGATAAATTTATGTGTGCATAAATTTACATTCATACATTCTATTTTGCATCACATAACATACTGACTTGTGCATATCACTACTTCGTAAATATTATCACCAAGCACAAGCAGTCTTTCGAAAAGAAGAATCAAAAGATTTAATTTATTCTCTCACCCAATTCACCCCCCCCCCCTCTTGGGTGACAGCCACGTTTATCAAGCAACAGCCTAAGTGGGGGGGAGGTAACTACCAAGCTGCTAATGCCTATCCCTCACAACAAGGTTATGATTCATATCAAGGGAGGCCTAACTCTAATGACCAAAGGTACAGGCCGAATCAACAAGCCAATGTTCCTCCTCCGTTTATGAAGAATAATGATCCAGCTCATGCTCCTCCATCTAGTTCTTCGACATCTCAACAAGATACCATGTACCAGATGATGTCAAGTTTAATGGAAAAGTTTGGAGAAGGTCTAAAGAAAGATGTAACTACCTTAGTTTCTCAAATGTTTAATGATAAAGCTGAGCAGGACGCAATGAAAGGGGGATTGCCGTCAAATGTGGTTGTTAATCCGCAAAACATGCATTCTATGCAATTGAGAAGTGGAAGGCAGTATGGCGATGCTTATGAATATGAGGAGGAAGAGGAGGAGACACAACTTCCGTGTGAGGCCGAACTGAATCCTCCTCTTGATGGTTTACTTGATGAAGCTGAGATCCTTCCTATGAAAGGTGATGTAGCAGAGACTTCACAGGAGGAAAAGAAGAAGGAGATTGCAAAGGGAAAGCGGAAAGTTGGTGAATCTCCTTCGCAAGAACAACCTACTAAACAAGGGGATGAATCCCCCAAAGGTAAGTCTCTTGATCCTGAGCATTTACCATTTCCTAATTCATATGTTTTAGCTAAGAAGAAACATGAGGATGAATTGGAAAAGGAGATGTTTGACTTATTTTCAAAGTTGGAAATTAATGTGCCTATGCTTGTGCTTGTGAAACAAATGCCTAAGTATGCTAAGTTCCTTAAAGATCTTTGCACTAACAAGAGAGCTACTAATTCAAGTAACAAAGTCCAACTTGGGGCTCATGTTTCATCTCTCTTAAAGGGGCACTTGCCCCAAAAGTGTGGAGATCCGGGCTCTTTCACTATCCCTTGTCAGATAGGGAAACTTAGCTTTGGGAAAGCACTTCTTGATTTAGGAGCCGCCATTAACGTCATGCCTAAGGCCACCTACCTTGCACTAGGGTTGAAGAATTTGAGTGAAACTAGTGTTGTGGTCCAATTGGCAGATAGGTCCATTAAGAAACCCTATGGATTTATTGAGGATATTCTTGTGAGGGTTAGGGAACTAGTATTTCCAGTAGATTTTTATGTGCTAGACATGACCAGTGAAACTAGAATGGATGACTCCTTGATCTTGGGAAGGCCATTTATGAAAACAGCCAAGATGATTATAAGCTTAGAAGAGGGCTATGTTACAATGCAAGTAGGAAATCAATTAATAAAGTTTGATGTGGGGAAAGCAATTAAACATCCTCACGAGGATTATTCTCTCCTTGGACTAAGTGTGATTGATTCTCTGATGCATATAGTTTGTGATGAGCATGCAAATACCTTCAAGTTGAACCTAATTGATAATGAAGATGCTCATTTGTGTTATCATGACTCTTGTGCTAGATTAATTGAAAATACATGCTTGTATGATATGCCTAATGATTCATTTAGCATAGGAAGTTCAGTGACAGAATTCAGTGACTCACTGCATGTGCATTATAATTTTGATAATGATTGCACATCTATTTCCTCTTTGTCAAGCTACAACCCCTTGGAAGAGGGAAGTTTGTTTAATTTTGTAGGACAGGAGAAGGGAGGATGTGACTTCACCCAGGGAATTGAGAAATCCAGTGCACAAGAGTTTGACCATGAAGAGTATGAAGCCGTAAGAAGAAGCCGCTTACACAAGCTGAGGGAGAAGCTATATCTGAAAGAGCATGTGCTCACTGACGGTCCACATATTTCTACCCTAAGCGGCAGTGGGGATGCAGACTTGAATAAGAATGCTGAGGCCTCACAATCTAAGAGGCCGAATTGTCGTGATGAACTGCCGCAGTTTGATGATGATTTCTATGAACATCAATTGCTAGAAGTTGAGATGCACACTCTGGTACCTTCTATTTCTGAGCCACCTACGCTGGAGCTGAAACCCTTGCCACCCAATCTTAAGTATGCCTACTTGCTTGATGAGAAGAAGCTCCCAGTGATTGTTTCTAGTGCTCTGTCTTCTCTTGAGGAAGGGAAGTTGCTTGAGGTGCTCAGACGATACAAGGGGGCCATTGGGTGGACTCTGGCCGATCTTCCTGGCATGAGTCCTACCACGTGTATGCACCGGATCTTGCTGACTGATGATGCTAAGCCGGTGAGGCAACCACAAAGGAGACTCAATCCCTTGATACTTGATGTTGTGAAAAAGGAGGTAGAAAAGCTCTTAAGTGCTGGAATCATCTATCCAATTAGCGACAGCGAATGGGTGAGTCCCATTCATGTGGTGCCAAAGAAGAGTGGGCTGACTGTGGTGAAAAATGACAAAGATGAGCTAGTGCCTACACGGGTTCAGAACTCTTGGAGGGTTTGTATAGATTATCGGAAGCTGAACGACTCCACAAGAAAAGACCACTTTCCATTACCATTCATCGATCAGATGCTGGTAAGACTAGCTGGCAAGTCACACTATTGTTTTCTGGATGGTTTCTCCGGGTATTTCCAAGTTCCGATAGCACCTGAGGACCAAGAGAAAACAACCTTTACTTGTCCATTTGGAACCTTCGCATACAGGAGAATGCCTTTTGGTCTGTGCAATGCTCCAGGAACTTTTCAACGTTGTATGATGAGCATTTTTAATGACTTGCTGGAGGATGGCATAGAGGTGTTCATGGATGATTTCTCCCTCTATGGAGACAGTTTTGACACTTGCTTGGTCAATCTTGAGAAAGCTTTGGTCAGATGTGTGGAGAAGGGTTTGGTACTCAACTTTGAGAAGTGTCATTTCATGGTGGACAAGGGCATAGTGTTGGGACATTTAGTCTCAAAGGAGGGTATTCAAGTTGACAAAGCGAAGGTTGAGGTAATCTCCTCTCTACCATTTCCGACTTGCTTGAAGGAGTTGAGGTCTTTTCTTGGACATGTGGGTTTCTATAGGAGGTTCATCAAGGGTTTTAGCCAAATTGCTTCCCCACTGTCTCATCTACTACAAAAGGATACAGAGTTTGATTTCTCTTATGAGTGTAAGGAGGCCTTTGTTGAGTTGAAGACACGGCTTACTACTCCTCCTATCCTGGTTGCACCTAATTGGGAATTACCTTTTGAGTTGTCTTGTGATGCTTCTAATGAGGCTCTGGGAGTTATGCTTGGCCAAAGGCAAGAATCTTTGCCTAGAGTCATTGCTTACGCATCCAAAACATTGGATAGAGCTCAGAGGAACTATACAACAACTGAGAAGGAACTTTTCGCCATAGTCTTTGGTCTGGACAAGTTTAGGCAATACTTACTACATTCTAAGGTAATCATATTTACGGATCATGCAGCCGTCCGTTATCTGTTATCTAAGCCACAAACAAAGCCTAGGCTCTTGAGATGGGTCTTGCTTTTACAAGAATTTGAGATAGAGATTAAGGACAGGGCTGGAAAAGAGAACTTGGTAGCAGATCATTTAAGCCGTCTGCCAGTGGATGTGGGAGGAATTGATGACTCTTCTCTTGTTTGTGATACTTTCCCAGATGCTTTATTGTGTGCTTTGAATGCTAAGAAGGATCCGTGGTATGCTCATCTGGTGAATTATATGGTGGCCGAGATGATTTCTCCTTCATTAAACAAACACCAAGCTCAAAAATTGAAGAGAGATGCAAACTATTATGTTTGGGATGAGCCACACTTGTGGAGGTTATGCAATGATCAAATCATCCGGAAGTGTGTGCATGATGATGAGATCTCTTCAATTTTGGAGTTCTGTCATTCTCTTGCTTGTGGTGGGCATTTCGGTGCAAGGAAAACCTCAAGGAAAATTCTGGAGGCTGGTTTCTATTGGCCTACTTTGTTCAAAGATGCCTATGATTATTGCAAGTCTTGTGATCGTTGTCAAAGGTTTGGAGGATTAACTAAGCGGCATGAAATGCGTCAAATTCCTGTGATCTTTTGTGATGTTTTTGATGTGTGGGGCATTGACTTCATGGGACCCTTTCCACCCTCTTGTGGCTATGTCTATATACTCTTGGCCGTGGATTACTTTTCAAGGTGGGTGGAGGCCGTGCCTACTAGGGCAAATGATGCTCGGACTGTGTTGAAGTTCTTGAAATCTAACATCTTTTGTAGGTTTGGAGTGCCCAAGGCACTTGTGAGTGATCAGGGCTCACATTTTTGCAACAAGCTCATGACTTCTTTGCTCAATCAATTTGGAGTCAATCACAAGATCTCTACACCATATCACCCTCAAACCAACGGGGAGGCCGAGGTGTCTAATAGACAAATCAAAAATATCCTCGAGAGAATTGTGAAGCCAAGCAGGAAAGATTGGAGCTTGAGGCTTGAGGAAGCTCTCTGGGCTTATAGGACTTCATTTAAGACTCCAATTGGCATGTCCCCTTATAGGTTGATCTATGGCAAAGCTTGTCATCTTCCAGTTGAGCTCCAACATAAGTCTTATTGGGCGGTCAAATCTTGTATTGATGACATGGATGCTGCGGCGCAAGAGAGACAATTGACTTTAAGTGAGCTTGAAGAGTTGAGGAATGAGGCATTTGAGAACTCCAGAATCTTTAAGGAAAGAACAAAGGCTATTCATGATAGTGGCATCCTGAGGAAAGAATTCAAGGCGGGTGACTTTGTGCTTTACTACCGTGCTAAATTCAAGTTCAGTGGAGGGGGCAAACTTAAAGACAAGTGGGAAGGCCCTTATGTGGTGACCAAATCTCATGATTTTGGCATGGTAGAGATCAAGCATAGCAAAGATGGCCGAATCTACAGGGTTAATGGCCATTTGCTAAAATTGTATAAGGAGAACTTCAAGCCGCCCTAAAGGTTGTTTCTATCCTTTCCTCACTTGCTTTGTTTAGTTAATATCTTAAGTGTGGGGGAAGATATTTGTTTAGAAAAAAAAAAAATTTAGGAATGTGTTTAGGATTATGTTTTAGAGTGTTGTTGTAGGTTAGAAAAATTTCACTAGAGCTGGGGGATGGCTATTTGTTTCAGGAAGTGTCACTGGGAAATATAGGCTTTGCATCCGGAAGTGTTTTTGCTTCCGGAAGCTCTCACTTAGATTTTGCTACTCAGGATCAGATTGTGTTCATTTTGCTTCCGCTAGGGGTGAGATTAGAATCTGAACCTTGAGTAACTTCCTATAGCAGTTTTGCTTCCGGTAGCACTTTTGCTTCCGGAAGCATAGCAGCTTGAGATGACATCTAGTTAGGCTTCCTGAGCGCCAGTAAAAAAAAAAAAAAAAAAAAAATTATTATCATTTTATACATAATATTTTAGGTTGTGCTTAGTCTGTGTTTGTTTGTAAATAATACATGCATTGGCCATTTGTTTGTTTGAACTGCCCTGCCTTTTATGTTGCTGCTTTGCCTTTCAAATGCATCTTCCTACTCGAATTGATTGGTCCATTGAGGACAATGCATGCTTTAAGTGTGGGGGAGGTGTATTATGTGCTTAAAAGTGGTTTGATTCAAAGCTTTCACACTTGATTTTTGGACTTATTTGGCATGATTTTTCTTGAAAATTTGACTTGATTATGGCTTTTGAAAGCAAATGGAATTTTCCTCTAGTGTGTAAGTAGAATTTTTGGAATGATTACTTAGGGCATTGCATGGGGCACTTTTAAGGTATAAAGAGGGTGTAAGTTTCTCATTTAACTTTTCTTAGGGAGGAAGTGACTGATTAGAGTAAGCTATAAATGTGAGAAGCCTTCAACCGAATTGAGTGGGCCAATAGTTACTTGACCTCCTAGAACTTGTCCTAGCTCTTGTTCGAGATCACAATGCATGGCATGATTGAAAATGAAAGGGGCGTTTCTTTCTAAACCCTCATGACCCAAACACTAAGCCAACCAAATATTATCCTTTGATTAACCCCTTTGGGCCATTCACTTTTCTTTTCTACCACCTTGACCAAAGTGTGAATAAGTGATTGTAGCATATGCTTGCATTCATATTAGTATTGTATTGTTGTATCTTGTGGAAAGCAAGCTATATGAGTGAAAAACAAAAGATGGCCGAGAGCCACAATAGAGGAAAAGAAAAGAGGAAATGGCCAAAGGCCAAAGAAAAGAAAAAAAAAAAAAATAAATAAATAATAAGGCCAAAGGCCTATCAAAAAAAAAAAAAAAAGAGAAAGAAAGCACAAAGTGTTTAAGTATGCCAAAGGCATAAGATTGAAAAAGAAAAGAGAGATGTAGCATGCTTTGTGAGGATTGATTTCATCGTATTGCATGCATATGTGGTGATTACTTGTTCATGTCATTGGTCATTGACTACTATCCATCATTCACCATTCATTATTAGCCTTCCATCTAACCCCAAGTCCCCTAGATTTGGTTGTGCTATGCATAATAATGGGTGGAGAACTTAGAGCTATTACAAGCCTATGGTGATGGTCAAATGCATTGAGCCATAGAGTGATCACAAGTCCTTAGTTAGGCATTTTTCCTAACTTGAACGAATGAGTTAAACACTTTATCCGGTGAGGAAAAATCTCAATTGGCACTCCTCCTAAATTTTAGTGGATTGTTAAACTTGGATTCGCTTTGTATTCTTAGATTTGGCCTATGCGAAGCTTTAGGGAAAGGTTCAAGAAGATCAACTTGAACACTATGATAATTCCAATTGCCTTCATTATGCTTAATGATTGAGTTAATCTTTTACATGACTTTGCCCGGAGTGCAAAGCTTAAGTGTGGGGGATTTGATTAGACCAAATTTCATACCTTTAAGCATGTGCATTTGAGCTTAATTAGTATGGTTTATTTGTTATATTTGATCATTATTGATACATTTTCATGCACATGCTTATGTATAAATATTTGAAGAATAATAGCCTTATTACTTGCATTTTATGGAACTAAGGGTATTTTGGTCATTTTGACTATGAGATATGTTTTTCATGTAGGGGGTCCCAAGTGGGCCCTACACACCCTTGGTGGAGCTTCAGTGGAGATAACTTGGCAATAAGGAAGGCTAGATGACAAGTACTCAGAATCCACATCCGGATGCAGGTTCACATCCGGAAGCATATTCACATTTGGAAGAGTACTCATATCAGGATGCAAGTTTACATCCGGAAGCAAAGTCACATCCGGAAGCTGAGCTACTTGAAGAAGCGGACTTCCATCCGGAAGTGGATTTACATCCGGAAGTGAACATGCTGGCGCTGGCGGACAAAAGAGTTACATCCGGAAGTGGATTCTCATCCAGTGGATTCTCATCCGGAAGTGAATATGCTTGCGCTTGCGATATGAAGTCTTACATCCGGAAGCTGAAGTCCATCAGCCAGCGAGTACATGAGCCATTCTGCACAATGATCAGAAATGTCAATTACTTTTCAGAAGTCTTTGGTGCAGAGTTAATTTAAGGCAAAGTCAGCCCTGCAGCTTTAAGGTACTTGGGGAGCTTTTCAAATGAGGCAAAATTGGCGCCAAGGCCAAATTCAAGTCTGGAGGCCTCATTAAGGGCAAAAAGGGAAGCACAATCACTTGGAGTAAAAGGAGCAACCTTTGGAAATGCATGGAGATGAGATCTAGTCCACATTCATCTTAACCTTTATCAAATACCAAAAATACCCTTTGGGCGATAATCCCAAAGTTACTCACCACTATAAAACCCCAAAACATAACTAACATCTGATATCACTTCTCACTTCACTTTCATTTTCTCTCTCCTCTAACAAACTCTCTCAACTCCATCTTCATCATCTTCATCATGGCCATTTCACCTCGCAAATCCTCCATTCTTTCCATCTCCATGCGCGGCTAAGCGTTCTTCTCCTTCCTTCGAGTCCAGATTTGTGTTTGAGCTTCAATGTAATTGGCCTTATGTGAGAATTTTCCTTTTCTAGGTTTTCAAGCTTGTAATCACTTAGATCTTTCATGTCTGGAGATTTTTAGGTATGTTAGATCTAGGATTCTGCATAGAGAATTCTGTGTAGAGTTCATTTATTCTTTCAAGTTTGTAAACCTAATTTCTGGATCTTGAACTTTCATGTGTGTTAGGTGTATACATTGTGTAGCTTCATGAGATTAAGCATATGTGATTACATTTTGTTTGATTCTTGAAGTGAATGTTAAATAGAAGTTAGTTTTGATTTCTATCTCACCTAAGGATATGCATCAAGTTCAAGGCTAGACTATCTTGATTAATCAGTTTAAACTAGCTAACACTTCTTAGTTTTAAGAGGTCTTGGCCGATTTAAGCTAGTTAATTAAGAGGAAATTGTCACATAAGGCCTAACAATTGAGATGCACAAATCGAGGCTTGAAGGAGGAGATTCCACTTATTGATTCTTAACACTCATACTTTCGGTACATTTTATATTTTAATCGTAGATATAAACACACACTCAAACTGTTTGTTAATTTGCGTGACTTATATACTTTCAATTAGCAAGATATCCTGAACTGTGGAAAGACCTGTACTCACCGCTATCTAAATAGTGGAGTAGAGTATTGAATTGTTTTGATAAATCTTTTTAGGCGACAAAAAGGATAAATCACAGAGGAATGATAGGTTCCCTCCTATACTTAACAGCAAGCAGGTCTGACATTCAATTTAGTGTAGGCATGTGTGCTAGGTTTCAAGCCAACCCCAAGGAGTCACACTTAACATGTGTTAAGCGTATTCTGGGATACCTTGAGGGAACACAAGAACTTGGTCTTTGGTATCCCAGAGGTAACCAAGAGTTCTTGTGGGCTTACTCTGACTATGACCATGCAGGTTATAAAACAGATAGGAAGAGCACCAGTGGACAATGCGCCTTCCTTGGTGGTTGTCTGGTGTCTTGGGCTAGCAAAAAGCAAACTTGTGTGTCTTTGTCATCCACTAAGGCAGAATACATTGCTGCTGCAAGCTGTTGTGCGCAAGTGCTATGGCTGAAGAACCAGTTGAGAGATCTTGGCTTGGAGTTCCCTGAGGCACCCATCCTCTGTGACAACACAAGCACAATTAGCCTTGCCAAGAATCCAGTTCAGCACACAAGGACAAAGCACATTGACGTCAGATATCACTTCATTAGAGACCATGTTCAAAAGAAGGATGTCAAGGTGCAGTTTGTCCCCACACAACAACAGCTTGCTGACATCTTCACCAAGCCTTTGGGGATTGACCAATTTACTTTCATAAGAGGTGATTTGGGAATGGTAAACCCAAATGAAGTGTAAATTCTATTTATTATACTTGATTGTTTAAAATCTACAACTATACTAACTTAGGCATCGGAGTGCCAATATATGTTTTTGCAGGTACTCAATGTTAAATCTTAAGCAAGTGCAACCGGAAGCAAAGCCACTTCCGGATGATCACTCGCTGACACTGGCTGTTGAAACTCAGAGAGCGCCAGTGCCAGACCAAGGGACACGTCACTTCAGAAAACGCTCCATCTCCTTCTATGGGGAGTTGTGACTTCTCTGACAAAATGAAGGGACACATGTCATAAGGTGCGCCGTTCCAATATAAATATTTACCTTACCCAAGGTGTAAACATTTATTTTCATCTGAAAAGACATGACCATTTTACCCTTCAGTCACTTTGCCTATAAATAGCGCGTCATTTTTCACTTTCACTTTTTACTTGCATAAATTTTTCTTACCATTCTCTCTGAAATTCTCTTCATCTTCATCTGTGTTCTTCATTTCCTTCATATTTTCTTTCGCTTTTTCACCACAAATCAACCTTAAACCCACAAAAATGGCCGGCTCACATGAAACAAACCTAGTTACCAAGAAACATACATCATCCAAGAAGCATAAATCCAAATCTGGGAAAACTGTGCATAAACATTCAAGAAAATCTGGGCAACGCGATGAACACCGTGAAGAACATCATGAGACTTCTGGGCAGTCACAAGGGCAGACTGAACAAGTCCAGGAATAGCTTGGACACTCTGAGCGAGTACATGAACAGCCAGAGCAGATTGAGCAACAACAAGCCAAGAGGAAAGGGAAGAAGGTTCAGTTTGCTGAAGAGCCTTCATCCAAGAGGCAGAGGGTTGAAGAGGATGACCCTACAAGTTATAGAGATGGGGCCTTGGAAACTGTTGCTGCCAAGTTTGAGACGTCCATTCCCTACTTCAACCATGGGTTGTTCATCGATCTAGATATGATTGATGATCTAGGGTTTCCTCATCTGCGCCCTTATCTCGAGAAATACATGCCCTGGCTAGGGATCAACCAGGACTACAACGTCAACGTCCTGCGAGTCTTCTGTCAATCCCTCTCTGGCAAGGGTAAGTACAAGAAGGTTGATGGGAAGGAGCAAATCCGCAAACTCACTTTCACTGCCACAGTAAGGGGGAGAACCTTCAGATTCACCTGGAGGACATTGAATGAGTTGATGGGGATCACAGACCAGAGCATGAATGAGTGGCTATACCCTGAGTCACTAAAGTACAGCACAGAGGATCTCGAGACGTTGTATGGCACCAAAGGAAAGAAGGTGTCCAAGATATCTGACTCCTACAGACTCTTGTACTACGTCTACTCCCGAATGATGACACACAAAGGGGGTAACTTCAACGAGTTCACTCTGCTGGACAATCCATGGTTCCCCAGACTCCTCTCCCGCCAGCCAATTAACCCCGGCCAGTTGATCTGCCTTGAGCTTCAGCGATGGTTGAGTAATGACAAGTCAGGCTATCTTCCCTATCCCACCATCATTGCCTTCCTCCTTGAGAAGCTTCTGATCAAGGCCACATCTGCTGTGGAGGAAGAGAATGTAAAGTGTAGACCTGTGGGAGCGTCCAACACCGGGAAGATGGACATTAAGTATAACAAGCCTGCTAAGCCCACTCGCTCAGGATCACAGGCAGGGAGTGCATCTCAGACTTCAGTCCCCTCTACATCTGGTGCAGGGGATCAGGAAGTGGACTCCCATGCTGGGCCAAGCCGTGCTGCAAGAGTGCCAGCTTCTGTCAGAGCCTTTGCCGAGGAAGTAAAGGAGGAGCTTCTCTTTAGGCTGCCTGACTCCTTGGTGGGTCCTCTCCGTGCTGAGTGTGACACTAGCTTCCAGCAGCAGGGAGAGCGGATCCAGCGGCTTGAGGACAGAGTTGGACAAATTGAGACACAGCTAGCCAGGGTGGATGCCAAACTCGACCTTCTCCTTTCCCACCTTCAGATTCCCCAACCACAAGGTAACTTACCACCTCCTCCTCCTCCCCAAAACCCACCTCCCCCTCCTCCTAATCACCCTCAACTTCCCCCTCCTCCCCCACCTAACACTCAACACCCACAGCCACCACCACAAAATGACTAGCAACCCCCACCATCACCAAACAATGACCACCAATCCCAACCTTCACCTAACCATGACCAGCAAACCCAAGACTCACCCCAACACTCTCCTCGCCAATCCCCACGAAACTCCCCATCTACACCTCCCTCACCCACTCGCACACGACCTAACGCCCCTACTCGCTCACCTCTAAATCTCTCTGCCGAACCCCTTCCCCATTCTAACCCTATCAACCCCAACTCTAGACCTAGATCCAACTCCTTAGCCGAGCACCTTGGCTTCCATACTGCCATTCACCCCCTCAGCCAGATGTATATAAGAGATTACCCTGCCTTCAACCACTCTCTGACGACCACCTACCATTTACTCCGCACACTACCACTTCCTACACTGAATACTCCTCCACTTATCCCTTTGAAGGCCTTTTTGTCACCCCCAATTGGTTCCCCGACACTACCTCATCCTCAGAAATTACCCTACCTACTTCCTCCCCAGAATCCTCACCCCAAAAGCCATTTGGCCCTGAACCTCCACCCTCCTCTTCATCCACTCCATCCCTGGCACTCACCCTTGTTGATGATGACAAAAGGGGGAGAAATGCTTTGTCCACTCTGCGCCTAACCATGAACACCGGGGATGTTCTCAGCCAGCCATCCCTATGGTTTGATGAAGACGTCGCAGCTGCCCTCCGCCATGCTATGGAATCCCAAAGGCTGGGTGGTGTTGAGAGCCTTATAAGAGGAGAAACAATCTGTTTCATGCAGCAGCAGAGGTCGGCTGAGCAAGGACCACAATTGGGGATGGTTGTCTTTGAGCAGAACGAACAATCCTCACAGCCTGAGTCATCATCAGAGCCTCCTCCAACTAAGACAAGTAAAAATATCGTTGGGGAGATCATGATGAAGTACGGGCTAAAGAGACCCAACCATCCTCCTATTGTGATAGCAAAGCCAATCCCTGCATCTTCTGGGCAAGCGTCTGAGATTCCGTCTTCTGAGCAATCATCTGCCCCTCCTCCCTCATCTGAGCCAACAGTCAGATTCAGTGAGTCCAGAAAGAAGGCCGTTGCTAGAAGACGTGCCAAGAAGGTCATTGCCTCCACTGAATCTGATGAGAGTGAGGAAACTCCATCTGGCCAGCCTGAGCAAGAATCTTCATCTGCCCGTGTAGACCAAGAGACCCCAGTAGTGCAAGCTGTTCCTATTCTGAAGGAGATCAAGTTGGAAATAGAAGACATGACTCCTGAGGAATATGAAAAATATGGGTTCACGGACAAACTCTCCTTCGGACAGATGGCCTGCCTTGATGCTGACAGAGCAAGTGTCATGCCCACTCCATCCATAAGCAAGAGTAAAGGGAAGGGGAAAAGGAAAGCCCAGGAAGTTGAGGAGGATCCCAACTTCCCTGTTTGGAACGTAAAGATCCGGGCTGTCCACTATCCCAATGGAGAGGTGGCCTACTTCGATGATGCGACAGGGTTCCCTGGGCATGAAGAAGTGGAGAACATGAAGAGGGCATTTGAGGAGTCTATTGAATCTGAAAGACTCAGAAGAGAGAGGGATGAAGAAGAGCTTCAGCGGATCATTGCCCAGATAGACCAGAGTGTGCATGAGGCCGAGTTAGCCAAACTTCAAAAGGAGAGTGAAGAGAGACAGAAGGAGAGGGAGAGGAAAAAGAAAGACAAACTATGAACCCCCCAATCCAGACCTTCTTTTAACTTAGAAATTTTTTTTCTTTTGTTTTCATGCATACTTCATACTTGCTTAGTGTAATTTACCTGTACATGTTATTTACTTGTATATGTTATTTGCTTGTATACTCTGACTTGTAACTTCTGCTTATCAATAATATCTAAGTTACTTGTTCTTATCTATTGCTTTTATTCTTCTGATAATCCTTTCATATGAACTTAATCGATAAAACTAAGTTTGTCATCATCAAAAAGGGTGAGAATGTTAGAATCTTAAGTTTTGATGAAGACTAAAATATGAGAGAATAGGCCAAGTACTTAGAAAGCAATAAGTTAACATAGGATCCCAAGTGAGAGTGCAACCGGATGTGGATTTACTTCCGGATAGACTAGGACTTGCGCTCGCGGATGAATGTTTCATCCCCCAGCGGCAGCAAGTAAGTCACTAAGGAAATAACTTAGTCTATGAGCACTAGATATACAAAACCTTAAGACTAAGCTAAGACTCAACAGGAACTGAAATTGCTTCCTGTTAGATTTAGACTGGCGCTGGCTAATAGAATAGATAACCCTAAGCGTCAGTGAACATAAGCCACGTCAAGTGAAAGTGCTTCCGATAGCTTAGTGACTAGCGCTGACTGTTGGAATGAAGGACACTGAGCGAGAGTGAGTGATAGTGAACAAAACCCTTCATCCAGTGGTTTTACTTCCGGATGTAGAAGTGCTTCCGGATACATCTTAGACTAAGTGAACACCCACTACATGTGACTATGTGCTTATATTGATAAACTAACGTTCAAGTGCAGCACACTAAGTAAAGTTGCTTCCGGATGTGATTTTGCTTCCGCAAGCAATCAGAATGTCAGAACGTTCAGAGATGCAGTGTCAGAATGCTTTTGTCAGAGCAGAGGTGTCAAGACTACTTTTCAGAGATAAAGCAAGTCAACCCTGCTATGCATTGATGAAGCATTTATTGGGCAAACGGTAAGATGGGAAAAACAGCCATATTCAAACGGCTAACCCACCTACCAAGAGTTCAAATGTTTGAAGACTATATAAAGGAGCTCAACTTCATTTATGAAGCAATCAATTATCTTTGAATATTCTTGAGAGAAGTTAGAGCGAGAAACTAAGAACAGCTTCAAGCATTCAAAGCTGCCCAGAAAAGAAAAGAGCATTTAACACATCGAGTGATCCTTTTCATCTACTATTCTGTACTCTTTGTTGTTAAGTCTCTTCTTGTTATAAGAGCATTGATTGTACTTAAGTGTGTAACACCATCCGTTCTTTGAGAGGACTTAGTTAGAAAAATCCTTTAAGTGTAAAGGTTAACCCCTTGCTTGGTGTGAGGGGGAGCTAGTTAGAAAGGTTACAAGTGAGCCTTGTGTAAAACTTGTTGTAAGGTTGCAAGTGATCCCGTGCAAAACTTGCGGTTGTAAGGTTTCAGGTGAACCCGATTTAAAACATGAGATATAGTGGAACTCGGCCTGGGTGGTTGAGGACTGGACGTAGGTCAAGTAGACCGAACCAGTATAACTCTTTGTGTTGATTTATTTGAGCATTTATTTTTGAAGCACAATTCACCCCCCCCCCTCTTGTGCATCCATTACTTTCAAATACTTGTGTGATTTTTAACCCTAAAACGCTCAAATTGGCTGAAAACGTGTCATGGTGAAATAATTGACAAACTTTTGGTGTTTTTTGACCAAAAGTACCACCTTCTTGAGATTCTTGACACTAAAACACAAACATGAGATTAAAATTCATTAAAAAAATACGTGTGTTGTTTTTAACCCTAAAGTGCGCAAATTGGCTGAAAATGAGTTATGGTGAAATATTCGACAAACTTTTGGTCTTTTTTGACTAAAAGTACCACTTTCTTGAGATTATTGACATCAAAACACAAAAACGAGATTCAATTTATTAAAAAAATACTTGTGTTGTTTTTAACCCTAAAACACGTAAATTGGCTGAAAATGAGTTATGGTGAAATAATCGACAAACTTTTGGTGTTTTTTGACCAAAAGTACCACTTTCTTGAGATTCTTGACACTAAAACACTAAAAAAAGATTAAATTTTTTTTAAAAAAATACTTGTGTTGTTTTTAACCCTAAAACGCGCAAATTGGCTGAAAACGAGTTATGGTGCAATATTCGACAAACTTTTGGTCATTTTTGACCAAAAGTACCACTTGAGATTCTTGACACTAAAAGACAAAAAATGAGATTTAATTTATTAAAAAAATACTTGTGTTGTTTTTAACCCTAAAACGAGTAAATTGGCTGAAAACGAGTTATGGTGAAATATTCGACAAACATGTGGTCTTTTTTGACCAAAAGTACCACTTTCTTGAGATTCTTGACACTAAAACACAAATGGGCTGAAAACGAGTTATGGTGAAATAATCGACAAACTTCTGGTCTTTTTTTACCAAAAGTACCACTTTCTTGAGATTCTTGACACCAAAACAAAAAAACGAGATTAAAATTCATTAAAAAAATACTTGTGTTTTTTTAACCCCAAAAAGCGTAAAAGGGCTCAAAACGAATTATGGTGAAATATTCGACAAACTTTTGGTCTTTTTTGACCAAAAGTACCACTTTCTTGAGATTATTGACACCAAAACACAAAAACGAGATTAAATTTATTAAAAAAATACTTGTGTTGTTTTTAACCCTAAAACGCGTAAATTGGCTGAAAACGAGTTATGGTGAAATAATCGACAAACTTTTGGTGTTTTTTGACCAAAAGTACCACTTTGTTGAGATTCTTGACACTAAAACACTAAAACCAGATTAATTTTTTTAAAAAAATACTTGTGTTGTTTTTAACCCTAAAACGCGTAAATTGGCTGAAAACGAGTTATGGTGAAATATTCGACAAACTTTTGGTCTTTTTTGACCAAAAGTACCACTTTCTTGATATTCTTGACACTAAAACACAAAAATGAGATTAAAACTTTTTTTAAAAAATACTTGTGTTGTTTTTAACCCTAAAACGCGCAAATTGGCTGAAAACGAGTTATGGTGCAATATTCGACAAACTTTTGGTCATTTTTGACCAAAAGTACCACTTGAGATTCTTGACACTAAAAGACAAAAAATGAGATTTAATTTATTAAAAAAATACTTGTGTTGTTTTTAACCCTAAAACGAGTAAATTGGCTGAAAACGAGTTATGGTGAAATATTCGACAAACATGTGGTCTTTTTTGACCAAAAGTACCACTTTCTTGAGATTCTTGACACTAAAACACAAATGGGCTGAAAACGAGTTATGGTGAAATAATCGACAAACTTCTGGTCTTTTTTTACCAAAAGTACCACTTTCTTGAGATTCTTGACACCAAAACAAAAAAACGAGATTAGAATTCATTAAAAAAATACTTGTGTTTTTTTTAACCCCAAAAAGCGTAAAAGGGCTCAAAACGAATTATGGTGAAATATTCGACAAACTTTTGGTCTTTTTTGACCAAAAGTACCACTTTCTTGAGATTATTGACACCAAAACACAAAAACGAGATTAAATTTATTAAAAAAATACTTGTGTTGTTTTTAACCCTAAAACGAGTAAATTGGCTGAAAACGAGTTATGGTGAAATAATCGACAAACTTTTGGTGTTTTTTTACCAAAAGTACCACTTTCTTAGGATTTTTGACACTAAAACACAAAAACGAGAATAAAATTTATTAAAGAAAATACTTGTGTGGTTTTGAACCCTAAAACGCGCAAATTGGATGAAAACGAGTTATGGTGAAATATTCGACAAACATGTGGTCTTTTTTGACCAAAAGTACCACTTTCTTGAGATTCTTGACACTAAAACACTAAAGAAAGATTAAATTTTTTTAAAAAAATACTTGTGTTGTTTTTAACCCTAAAACGCGCAAATTGGCTGAAAACGAGTTATGGTGCAATATTCGACAAACTTTTGGTCTTTTTTGACCAAAAGTACCACTTGAGATTCTTGACACTAAAAGACAAAAAATGAGATTTAATTTATTAAAAAAATACTTGTGTTGTTTTTAACCCGAAAACGAGTAAGTTGGTTGAAAACGAGTTATGGTGAAATATTCGACAAACTTTTGGTCTTTTTTGACCAAAAGTACCATTTTCTTGAGATTTTTGACACTAAAACACAAAAACGAGAATAAAATTTATTAAAGAAAATACTTGTGTGGTTTTGAACCCTAAAACGCGCAAATTGGATGAAAACGAGTTATGGTGAAATATTCGACAAACATGTGGTCTTTTTTGACCAAAAGTACCACTTTCTTGAGATTCTTGACACTAAAACACTAAAGAAAGATTAAATTTTTTTAAAAAAATACTTGTGTTGTTTTTAACCCTAAAACGCGTAAATTGGCTGAAAACGAGTTATGGTGAAATATTCGACAAACTTTTGGTCTTTTTTGACCAAAAGTACCACTTTCTTGAGATTATTCACACCAAAACACAAAAACGAGATTAAATTTATTAAAAAAATACTTGTGCTGTTTTTAACCCTAAAACGCGAAAATTGGCTGAAAACGAGTAATGCTGAAATATTCGACAAACTTTTGGTCTTTTTTGACCAAAAGTACCACTTGAGATTCTTGACACTAAAAGACAAAAATGAGATTAAATTTATTAAAAAAATACTTGTGTTGTTTTTAACCCTAAAACGCTAAATTTGCAGAAAACGAGTTATGGTGAAATATTCGACAAACTTTTGGTCTTTTTTGACCAAAAGTACCACTTTCTTAGGATTTTTGACACTAAAACACAAAAACGAGAATAAAATTTATTAAAGAAAATACTTGTGTGATTTTTAACCCTAAAACGCGCAAATGGGCTGAAAACGAGTTATGGTGAAATATTCGACAAACTTTTGGTCTTTTTTGACCAAAAGTACCACTTTCTTGATATTCTTGACACTAAAACACAAAAATGAGATTAAAACTTTTTTAAAAAATACTTGTGTTGTTTTTAACCGTAAAACGCTCAAATGGGCTGAAAACGAGTTATGGTGAAATATTCGACAAACATGTGGTCTTTTTTGACCAAAAGTACCACTTTCTTGAGATTCTTGAGACTAAAACGCAAAAACGAGATTAAACTTTTTTTAAAAAAATAGTTGTGTTATATTTAACCCTAAAACGCGCAAATGGGCTGAAAACGAGTTATGGTGAAATAATCGACAAACTTCTGGTCTTTTTTACCAAAAGTACCACTTTCTTGAGATTCTTCACACTAAAACAAGAAAACGAGATTAAAATTCATAAAAAAAAATATTTGTGTTGTTTTTAACCATAAAACGCGCAAATTGGCTGAAAACGAGTTATGGTGAAATATTCGACAAACTTTTGGTCTTTTTTGAACAAAAGTACCACTTTCTTGATATTCTTGACACTAAAACACAAAAATGAGATTAAAATTTTTTTAAAAATACTTGTGTTGTTTTTAACCGTAAAACGCGCAAAGGGGCTGAAAACGAATTATGGAGAAATATTCGACAAACATGTGGTCTTTTTTGACCAAAAGTACCACTTTCTTGAGATTCTTGACACTAAAACACAAAAACGAGATTAAATTTGTTTTAAAAAAAAGTTGTGTTATATTTAACCCTAAAACGTGCAAATGGGCTGAAAACGAGTTATGGTGAAATAATCGACAAACTTCTGGTATTTTTTTACCAAAAGTACCACTTTCTTGATATTCTTGACACCAAAACAAAAAAACGAGATTAAAATTCATTAAAAAAAATCCTTTAAGTGTAAAGGTTAACCCCTTGCTTGGTGTGAGGGGGAGCTTGTTAGAAAGGTTACAAGTGAGCCTTGTGTAAAACTTGTTGTAAGGTTGCAAGTGATCCCGTGCAAAACTTGCGGTTGTAAGGTTTCAGGTGAACCCGATTTAAAACCTGAGATATAGTGGAACTCGGCCTGGGTGGTTGAGGACTGGACGTAGGTCAGGTAGACCGAACCAGTATAACTCTTTGTGTTGATTTATTTGAGCATTTATTTTTGAAGCACAATTCACCCCCCTCTTGTGCATCCATTACTTTCATTTGGTATCAGAGCGGGTCTTTCTCACCCGATTCCAACGAATCCAGAAAGCAAAGTTCCAGTAATGGATACAGATTACTCTCTACCAGATGTCTCTGTTCAACCCAACAAGCCCCCAGGCTTCGATGGGTATAACTATCCATTCTGGAAGTTTAGAATGGAGATTTACATCAAGTCAAGTGACATTAGACTCTGGGATGTAATCGAACGTGGGGATCAAACTCCCATAGATGAGGATGAGTTTGCTAAGGTGAGAGCCAGATACACCCCTGAGGACTATGCTCTAGTCCAACTGAACATAGGGCTATGCACTACATCCAGTGTGCTCTCAGTCCCAAAGAGTTTCACAGGATCAGCCACCACAAAAATGCTAAAGATATGTGGGAGGCTCTTGAGGCTGCTCACTCTGGAACCAGGGGAGTAAAAGCAAGACGTGTTGAGATGCTGGTGGAAGAATTTCACAAGTTCGCCATGCTTAGTCCCACTGAGCCTATCAGAGAGCTGGAGCTCAGGTTCACTCATCTCATCAACAATTTGGCCTCGCTGGGTAAGGATATTCCTGAAAGAGAGCAAGTAAGCAAGATCCTAAAGATCTTGAAGGGTGACTGCATCACCAAAGTAACTATCTTGCAGGAAGTCCAAGGAGAATCAACCAGCTCCATCACCGCACTATTTGGTTCTCTAGCCGAATATGAGCCTACTCTGCTAGCTCAAAGAGCTCCTCAAACCTCATCCAAAGCCAAGAATCTTGCCCTTGCTGCTCCCAGCAAGGAGATCGATGATGATGATGAGGATGATGAGGAGGAAATGGATGATGAGGAGATGGCGATGATGGTGAGGAAGTTCAGAAAATTCTTCAGAAAGAAAGGAGGCTTTCAGAAAGGTGACTCCAGCCAGAAGAAGGGATACAAGAAGGAAAAGGTCCCTGTGTGCTTTGAATGTAAGAAGCCTGGTCACTTCAAGGCTGAGTGTCCCAGTCTGCAGAGGTCAAAAAACAAAGACAAAAGAAAGGCCTTCGTTTCCTCCATTTTGATAAGCGTGGCTGTCACCCAAGAGGGGGGGGGTGAATTGGGTGAGGGAATAAAACTTTTAAATCTTCTTTTCGAAAGACTGCTTGTGCTTGGTGATAATATATAAAAGTAGTGGTATGCACAAGTCAGTATGTTATGTGATGCAAAATAGAATGTTTGAATGTAAATTTATGCACACATAAATTTATCCTGGTTCGGTCACCCAGACCTACATCCAGTCCCCAGGCTCCACCTGAGATTTTCAATCCACTATTCTTGTTTAAACCGGGCACAAGAGAAGCCTTTACACTTTAGGTTTTACGAGCACGGGTTCACCTAACAACCCACAGGTTTTACAACGGGTTCACCTGCAAACCTTACAGATGCAAGTTTTACGGGCTAACTTGCAACCTATGGAGATTTAGACAACCTCTAAATGCTCCCCCTTACAAATTGTAAGATTACACTATGTTCACTCTATGAACTGATTGTGCTAAACACTTAAGCTCAAAACTAACTCTCTCTAAGAGTGGATGATGTTACTCACTTAAGTACAATAAAATCACTCTTTGAAAAATATCACAAATCTGGATCTGAGAGTAGTAGAAGATGTATAGAATGAAGAATATGATATATCAGATACTTTTCTCTGTTCTCTCTTTTTCTTCCATACTTCTCTTCTGAATGAATGTCTCTTTTATATTCGGCTTCATAGGCTTCGGTGGCAGGTTGAATATGAACGTTTGAATAAAGCCGTTAATCCTATGTTACCGGGGAGAAGTACATCTTCATTAATGCTTAGCAGGGTTGACTTGCTTTATCTCTGAAAAGTAGTCCTGACACCTCTGCTCTGACAAAAGCATTCTGACTTCTGAGTATGTGATGTTTACTCTTGTACTCTTGCTGACGGATGATCATCATTCATCCGCAAGTGGTGATCTTGCTCCGCAAGTGTTAAGCTCTGAGTCCCAATGTCAAGAGTCTTTCCATCCGGAAGCTCATTTGCATCCGGAAGCGTGACCATGTTCTGCACATACTGGTTAGTCCAACATAGCAATATATATATAAGAATTATACATGCTGTGGGAAGCTTGTTCGCTATGGGGAGTAGTTTACCTAGACTGTGTTTTGATTTAGTCTATGATGTATCCGGAAGCATTCTTACATCCGGAAGTAAAACCACTGGATGAAGGATTATAACTCACTCTCGCTTGGTATATTTCATTCCACCACTCAGCGCTAGTCACTGAGCTATCGGAAGCACTTTTACTTGACGTGGTGAACTCACTGACGCTTAGGGTTATATTTAGTTTATCAACCTGCGCCAGTCTAAATCTAATAGGAAGTGCTTCCACTTGGTGAAGTAGACTCACTGACGCTTGGGGTAATATCTATTCTGTCGCTCTGCGCCAGTCTAAGTCTAACAGGAAGCGCTTTCACTTGGGGAAGTAGACTCACTGACGCTTGGGGTAATATCTATTCTATCGCTCTGCGCCAGTCTAAGTCTAACAGGAAGCAAACTCACTTCCGGTTGAGTCATAGCTTAGTCTTAAGGTTTTGTATACCTAATTCTCATGGACTAAGTTATTTCCCCAGTGATTTACTTGCTGACGCTGGGGGATGAAAACATTCATCCGCATGCGCAAGCCCTAATCTATTCGGAAGTAAATCTTCATCCGGAAGCACTCTTACTTGGGATCCTATGTTATCCTATTGCTTCCTAGGCACTTGGTCTAATCCTCTATATTTTAGTCTTCATCAAAACTTAAGATTCTAACACATTTGGGTGAATAGCTCAGATGATGAAGCAAGTGATGAGGAAGAAGTTGTCAACCTCTGTCTGGTAGCCAGAGAAGATGATCAAGAAGCATCTTCAGATCTTGACCTCACTCACGAAGATCATGAGGTAACTCTTTCTGAACTACAAGAGGCTTACAATGAGGTTCATGAAGAATTCTCTAGATTATGTAAAGCCTATAAAGTGTTAAAAACTAAAAAGGAATCACTTGAGTCCAAGGTGGACTCACTAAGTGAAGAGCAAGCGGAAGCTAGAAAGCTTCCGGTAGTGGATGGCCAGGGTTCTCCCCAAGCAGAACCAAATGCCTTAACACTTGAGAGCTGCCCTAATTGCAGCAAAATCTCAGCTGAGAAAGACAAGCTGCAAAATGTCCTGCAGAAGTTTACAAATGGTTCAGAAATGTTAAATATAATTTTAATGAATCAAAGGGCATATAGGGACAGGACTGGCTTAGGATATACACCTAGAGGGAAAAAGTAGGTGGAACCAAAAGTAAAGCCCTACTTAAAGTTCTTCCATAAAGCCACTAGTCATAGCTCCTCACCCTTCAGCTTCTGTAACTACTGCAACAGGAAAGGACACTCCACGTCCACCTGTAATGCCAAGAAGCATGGAGCAAGTAGCTCTTACAAATGGGTCCCTAAAGGAACCAAGGCTACAAAGGATCCTCCACCTGCAAAGGAAACCAAGAGAGGACAAGGATCCCGAGCCTGGAACCATTCCACAGGGAAAACCCAAGAGCCTAGAACCAGCACTAGGCCAGAGGCTCCAAATGACCATAAGCCCAAGGTTAAGGCTAACACTAGACCAAGGGAACTGAAAACTAATGACAGAGGACCCAAGAGAGGTTGGGTACCTAAGCTTGCTTGATTATTTCAGGTGTGTCTCAAGGCATCCAAGAACAGAAAATGGTACATCGATAGCGGATGCTCGAGACATATGACTGGAGACAGAGACAAGTTCAAATCTCTGGTGATCAAAGATGGAGCCACAGTGACCTTTGGAGGAAATCAAAGTGGTAAGATCACTGGAGTTGGAGAAGTCGGACCAGTCAAAGACGTCTATCTAGTGGACGGTCTCTGTCACAACCTGCTGAGCGTGAGCCAGAGCACTGACAAAGGAAACTGGGTAATCTTTGATTCAAATGAGTGCATAATAGTTGATAAGCAGGATCTGAATTTAGACAAGGCCAATTTAAAATGCAAACTTAAGGCAAACAGAAACGGAAACCTATATACTCTAGACTTATGTCAACAACTAGAAGAAAAATGTTTAATATCTAGTGATGAGAATAGTTGGCTTTGGCATAAGAGGTTAGCTCATGTTAATTTTACTCAACTTGATATGCTAATTAAAAATGAGCTAGCTATAGGTATTCCTTCTTTTAAAGTTAAGCATGATTTTATTTGTGAATCCTGCCAACGAGGGAAGCAAACAAAGTCCTCGTTTAAAACCAAGAAGAGAGTCTCCACCAGCAGGCCCTTGGAACTAATCCACATAGATTTGGTTGGGCCAGAGAGAGTGAAGAGCTTGGGTGGAAACCTGTATGCTCTAGTAGTGGTGGATGACTATTCAAGGTTCACTTGGACTATGTTTCTTGCCTCTAAGCAAGATGCTTTTGATGCTTTTGTTGTCCTGGCTAAGAAAGTGCAGAATGAGAAAGAGCTCAAAATCACAGCCATAAGGACAGACCATGGAGGGGAGTTTGAGAACCATAGCTTCTCTGAGCTATGTGAGCAAAATGGCATTGAACATAACTTCTCAGCTCCTAGGACTCCTCAGTAAAATGAAGTGGTCGAAAGGAAGAACAGGGTTCTGACGGAGATGGCGAGAAGCATGCTCAACGAGAAAGAGGTTTCTCAAGTGTTCTGGGCAAACGCTATGAGCACTGCTTGTTATATCTCTAACAGAGCCTATGTTCGCAAGGGCTTAGACAAGACTCCATACGAGCTGTACAAAGGGAGGAAGCCCAACATCAGCCACCTCAGAATCTTTGGATCAAAGTGCTATGTGCACAACAATGGAAAGGTAAATCTGGGTAAGTTTGATCCAAAAGCTGATGTAGGTATATTCATAGGATATTCCCTTAGGAGTAAAGCATATAGAATATACAACATGAGAACTAAAACTGTAGAAGAATCAATGCATGTTGTATTTGATGAAACTCTTACATGGGGACAATCCACAGAAGATGATGAAGCACCTAATCTTCCTAAACCACCATCATCATCATCACTACCAAAAGAAACACCAGCAAGCAACCCCAAAGAAGAAGATGAACCCCTTGATGAGCCTAGAGTGCAGACAGTGTCTGATGAGGCACAGTTGCCAACAGCTAGGAGACATCACAGGGATCACCCTCTTGATCAAGTGCTTGGTGATGTTTCTTCTGGAGTCAAAACCAGAAGGCAAGTTCAAAATGAAGTTGAGTTTGGAGCATTTTTATCTCAAATCGAACCAACTTCAGTTGAACAAGCTCTTGAGGACTGCGACTGGATTATTGCCATGCAGGAAGAGCTGAATCAATTTGAGAGAAGTCAAGTGTGGGAACTAGTCCCAAGGCCGTCTCATCAATCCATAGTGGGGACCAAGTGGGTCTTCAAAAACAAACTGGATGAGACAGGGCAAATTACAAGAAACAAAGCCAGGCTAGTAGCCAAAGGATATAACCAAGAAGAAGGCATTGACTATGAAGAAACTTTTGCTCCAGTCGCTAGACTTGAAGCAATAAGGATTCTTCTAGCCTTTGCATCCATAAAAGGCTTTAGGTTATATCAAATGGATGTAAAGAGTGCTTTTCTTAATGGTTATATTAAAGAAGAAGTATATGTAGAACAACCTCCTGGCTTTGAGGATCATAAGCATCCCAAACATGTGTATAGATTAAAGAAAGCTTTATATGGCCTGAAACAAGCTCCTCCAGCTTGGTATGAGAGACTCAGCAGCTTTTTGCTGGGCAAGGGTTTCTCAAGGGGCAAACTAGATAATACACTGTTTATCCTTCACAAAGATAGAGATAAGTTAATTGTCCAAATATATGTTGATGATATTATTTTTGGGGCAACTAATGAAAAACTTTGTGAAGATTTCTCTAAGACTATGCAGGGTGAGTTTGAGATGTCAATGATGGGAGAACTAACGTTCTTCCTAGGCCTGCAAATTAAACGGAAGAAGAATGGAATCTTCATCTCCCAAGCTAAGTACTGCAGAGAGCTACTCAAAAAGTTTGGGATGGATGAATGCAAGGAGTATGACACTCCTATGAGCACCACTGCCGCACTCGACGCTGACGCAAAGGGTAAATCTGTCAGCCTGCCCATGTACAGAGGAATGATAGGTTCCCTCCTATACTTAACAGCAAGCAGGTCTGACATTCAATTTAGTGTAGGCATGTGTGCTAGGTTTCAAGCCAACCCCAAGGAGTCACACTTAACATGTGTTAAGCGTATTCTGAGATACCTTGAGGGAACACAAGAACTTGGTCTTTGGTATCCCAGAGGTAACCAAGAGTTCTTGTGGGCTTACTCTGACTCTGACCATGCAGGTTATAAAACAGATAGGAAGAGCACCAGTGGACAATGCGCCTTCCTCGGTGGTTGTCTGGTGTCTTGGGCTAGCAAAAAGCAAACCTGTGTGTCTTTGTCATCCACTGAGGCAGAATACATTGCTGCTGCAAGCTGTTGTGCGCAAGTGCTATGGCTGAAGAACCAGTTGAGAGATCTTGGCTTGGAGTTCCCTGAGGCACCCATCCTCTGTGACAACACAAGCACAATTAGCCTTGCCAAGAATCCAGTTCAGCACACAAGGACAAAGCACATTGACGTCAGATATCACTTCATCAGAGACCATGTTCAAAAGAAGGATGTCAAGGTGCAGTTTGTCCCCACACAACAACAGCTTGCTGACATCTTCACCAAGCCTCTGGGGATTGACCAATTTACTTTCATAAGAGGTGATTTGGGAATGGTAAACCCAAATGAAGTGTAAATTCTATTTATTATACTTGATTGTTTAAAATCTACAACTATACTAACTTAGGCATCGGAGTGCCAATATATGTTTTTGCAGGTACTCAATGTTAAATCTTAAGCAAGTGCAACCGGAAGCAAAGCCACTTCCGGATGATCACTCGCTGACACTGGCTGTTGAAACTCAGAGAGCGCCAGTGCCAGACCAAGGGACACGTCACTTCAGAAAACGCTCCATCTCCTTCTATGGGGAGTTGTGACTTCTCTGACAAAATGAAGGGACACATGTCATAAGGTGCGCCGTTCCAATATAAATATTTACCTTACCCAAGGTGTAAACATTTATTTTCATCTGAAAAGACATGACCATTTTACCCTTCAGTCACTTTGCCTATAAATAGCGCGTCATTTTTCACTTTCACTTTTTACTTGCATAAATTTTTCTTACCATTCTCTCTGAAATTCTCTTCATCTTCATCTGTGTTCTTCATCTTGTTCTTCATTTCCTTCATATTTTCTTTCGCTTTTTCACCACAAATCAACCTTAAACCCACAAAAATGGTCGGCTAACATGAAACAAACCTAGTTACCAAGAAACATACATCATCCAAGAAGCATAAATCCAAATCTGGGAAAACTGGGCACAAACATTCAAGAAAATCTGGGCAACGCGATGAACACCGTGAAAAACATCATGAGACTTCTGGGCAGTCACAAGGGCAGACTGAACAAGTCCAGGAACAGCCTGGACACTCTGAGCGAGTACATGAACAGCCAGAGCAGATTGAGCAACAACAAGCCAAGAGGAAAGGGAAGAAGGTTCAGTTTGCTGAAGAGCCTTCATCCAAGAGGCAGAGGGTTGAAGAGGATGACCCTACAAGTTATAGAGATGGGGCCTTGGAAACTGTTGCTGCCAAGTTTGAGACGTCCATTCCCTACTTCAACCATGGGTTGTTCATCGATCTAGATATGATTGATGATCTAGGGTTTCCTCATCTGCGCCCTTATCTTGAGAAATACATGCCCTGGCTAGGGATCAACCAGGACTACAACGTCAACGTCCCGCGAGTCTTCTGTCAATCCCTCTCTGGCAAGGCTAAGTACAAGAAGGTTGATGGGAAGGAGCAAATCCGCAAACTCACCTTCACTGCCACAGTAAGGGGGAGAACCTTCAGATTCACCTGGAGGACATTGAATGAGTTGATGGGGATCACAGACCAGAGCATGAATGAGTGGCTATACCCTGAGTCACTAAAGTACAGCACAGAGGATCTCGAGACGTTGTATGGCACCAAAGGGAAGAAGGTGTCCAAGATGTCTGACTCCTACAGACTCTTGTACTACGTCTACTCCCGAATGATGACACACAAAGGGGGTAACTTCAACGAGTTCACTCTGCTGGACAATCCATGGTTCCCCAGACTCCTCTCCCGCCAGCCAATCAACCCCGGCCAGTTGATCTGCCTTGAGCTTCAGCGATGGTTGAGTAATGACAAGTCAGGCTATCTTCCCTATCCCACCATCATTGCCTTCCTCCTTGAGAAGCTTCTGATCAAGGCCACATCTGCTGTGGAGGAAGAGAATGTAAAGTGTAGACCTGTGGGAGCGTCCAACATCGGGAAGATGGGCATTAAGTATAACAAGCCTGCTAAGCCCACTCGCTCAGGATCACAGGCAGGGAGTGCATCTCAGACTTCAGTCCCCTCTACATCTGGTGCAGGGGATCAGGAAGTGGACTCCCATGCTGGGCCAAGCCGTGCTGCAAGAGTGCCAGCTTCTGTCAGAGCCTTTGCCGAGGAAGTAAAGGAGGAGCTTCTCTTTAGGCTGCCTGACTCCTTGGTAGGTCCTCTCCGTGCTGGGTGTGACACTAGCTTCCAGCAGCAAGGAGAGCGGATCCAGCGGCTTGAGGACAGAGTTGGACAAATTGAGACACAGCTAGCCAGGGTGGATGCCAAACTCGACCTTCTCCTTTCCCACCTTCAGATTCCCCAACCACAAGGTAACTTACCACCTCATCCTAATCACCCTCAACTTCCCCCTCCTCCTCCACCTAACACTCAACACCCACAGCCACCACCACTCAACGCCCCTACTCGCTCACCTCTAAATTGGTTCCCCGACACTACCTCATCCCCAGAAATTACCCTACCTACTTCCTCCCCAGAATCCTCACCCCAAAAGCCATTTGGCCCTGAACCTCCACCCTCCTCTTCATCCACTCCATCCCTAGCACTCACCCTTGTTGATGATGACAAAAGGGGGAGAAATGCTTTGTCCACTCTGCGCCTAACCATGAACACCAGGGATGTTCTCAGCCAGCCATCCCTATGGTTTGATGAAGACGTCGCAGCTGCCCTCCGCCGTGCTATGGAATCCCAAAGGCTGGGTGGTGCTGAGAGCCTTATAAGAGGAGAAACAATCCGTTTCATGCAGCAGCAGAGGTCGGCTGAGCAAGGACCACAATTGGAGATGGTTGTCTTTGAGCAGAACGAACAATCCTCACAGCCTGAGTCATCATCAGAGCCTCTTCCAACTAAGACAAGTAAAAATATCGTTGAGGAGATCATGATGAAGTACAGGCTAAAGAGACCCAACCATCCTCCTATTGTGATAGCAAAGCCAATCCTTGCATCTTCTGGGCAAGCGTCTGAGATTCCGTCTTCTGAGCAATCATCTGCCCCTCCTCCCTCATCTGAGCCAACAGTCAGATTCAGTGAGTCCAGAAAGAAGGCCGTTGCTAGAAGACGTGCCAAGAAGGTCATTGCCTCCACTGAATCTGATGAGAGTGAGGAAACTCCATCTGGCCAGCCTGAGCAAGAATCTTCATCTGCCCGTGTAGACTAAGAGACCCCAGTAGTGCAAGCAGTTCCTATTCTGAAGGAGATCAAGTTGGAAATAGTAGACATGACTCCTGAGGAATATGAAAAATATGGGTTCACGGACAAACTCTCCTTCAGACAGATGGCCTGCTGATTGGACCAAAATTTATCCCTCTAAGCATGTGAAATTGAGCTTAATTAGTGTGGTTTATTTGCTATATTTGATCATTATTGGCATATTTTATTGCGCATGCTTATGTGTGAATTATTGGAAAATATTAGCTTAAATACTTGCATTTTAAGTAACCAAGGGTATTTTGGTCATTTTTGACTAGTTGTGCGTTTTCATGTGTAGGGGGTCCCACGTGGACCCCACAACCCTTGGACAAGCTTGGAATCCAAGGAAGAGCATTTTTGGAGGGGAAATGAAACCAAGTTGGCACCTCAAAGGAGGGACTTGGAGGAAAGGCAAGCACTAGAGGATTGGAGCCCAAAATTCAAATTTCAAAATTGGCTCCAACTTCAAATTCAAAGTTGAAGGCTTCATTAAGGGCATTTTTGGGAGCACAATCAATTGGAGAAAAAGGAGAGAACTTTGACAATGCACCTAGACCACATTAGGACCACATTCACTCACCTTTTACCTAAATACCAAAACTACCCTTCCTTCCCTTTCATAAACTCATTTTCGCATAAACACCTCCATTACCCATAAAAATATCTTTTTGACAACTCACCACCCTCATTTGCCAACTCATCAACTCCTAATCCTTATCATTAACCCAAATCTCACTTCATTTATACTCAAACCAACTTCATTTTTGACAACTCTTTCTCTCTCTTCATCTCATTTTCTCTCATTTTCTCTCATCTCCTTCACCATTTTTCGCTCCAAACCTCTCGGCCAAACACCATTCTTCATCATTCTCCATGATTTCTCACGCAATCTCCCTCCATTTCCACAACTCCATGTGTAGCTAAGCTTCTTCTCCTCTCCTCTCCAAGGAAAAGTGCTTGAAGAACTCACATTTGGCTTCATGACTTTGTAATTTTCTCTTTTAGGTTTCAAGCTAGAGGTACATTTTTGCCTATGTATGTCCTAGATTTAGGCTTATATAGGTTAGATCATCTACATTTTAGGTGTTCTACATGATTTTAGCTTGAGAACCTCTCTTTATTTGTTGAGAACATGAAAACCTAAGCTAGATTTTGTAGTTCCATATATGTTCATGTATGCGATTTGTTATCTTGAGTATGTGTGGAATGAATGAGTTTCCTAAGTGCTAGATTTAGCATTTAGTGTTGCTTTTGGTATGTTCTTGGATTAAAAGAGCTTTTGGCTTGATTAGGTTAGTTAAATGCTTGTAGATTTCTTTGATTAAAGAAGTCTTAAGGATTTAACTAGTTTAATTAAGTGTGACAAAGTTGTGAAGCCTAATTAACCTAAGGCACTAAGTACTTGGAGAGGGAGGTGACTTCTTATCTCATTTCCTTACACATTTCAATTCGGCTAGTTTGTTATTTTTGCTAGGTTTAATTAGTTGTTAAAATTCAAAAACATCCTCATACTTCTTGATAATTTGCGTGACATATATACTTGGAATTAGCAAGATATAAAACCTAGATTGTGGAAAAGACCTAATACTCACCACTATTAACTTAGTGGATTTGAGTTTAGAATTTTGATTGACCTAGAAGGCGACATTTAGGTTAAATCAAGTGGCGCCGTTGCCGGGAGATTGAAACCTAGAAGGCCACTCCTTTAGTGCCCTTAAATCCGGAGATTGAGAAAGCCATTAGCAAAGTTAGGGTTAAGAGGCGAAAGGACAAGAAACAAGCTAGTGCATCCACTTCACAACCACACACTTCCCCCTTACATTCACATCACACCATTTTAGACAATCATATCATCATGGCCGAGAGACAAGAAGGTCATAGAGAACATGAGCATGAGAGGCATGATAGGAGAGAGCAAGAGGGTGAACATCATTTTGATGGGGGTAGGCAATTGCATGATGATGATAGACCTATGAGGGAGTTCACACAATCATATGCATCATTTGCACCTCAATGTTTTTATGCTAACCCCGCTAACTTTGAGATCAAGGGATCTCTTCTTGCTCATTTGCCTAAATTTACAGCTTTTCCTCATGAGGATGCACATACTCATTTGCTTGGCCTATATCATACTTGTTCTTCCATGAAGCCTCCAAATGCCAACTTGGATGATGTTCTTTTGAGGGTATTCCAATTCTCTTTGGAGGGTAAAGCCAAGGAGTGGCTCTTGAACCTTCCTACTCACTATGCAACCCTTTCTTGGGATGAGCTAAAGAAGGTGTTCTTGGATAGATACTTCCCTCTTTCTAAGATCTCCAAGTTGAGGAAGGACATAACCGGTGTTCAACAACTCTCTCAAGAGACATTTTATGAATATTGGAGCCGGTTTAATACCTTGGTGAATTCTTGCCCCAATCACAACATCTCAAAGGGCAACTTGGTGCAATATTTTTATGATGGACTTGTGCCACAATTGAAGATGAGTGTGGATGCCGCTTCCAATGGTTCTATCTTCAACTTGTTCGCCAATGAGGGGTGGACTCTTTTCTCAACCATGGCCTCTAACCACCAAAACTTCTATGGCCGAGATGTTGCCTATGGTGGTGCTCCTAGGGTTGCCTCTTTGAGTGGTGATGACAAGCTTTATAATTCTATTGAGAGGTTGACCGAGAGCTTGAGTAAATTGGATGGCCGGTTTGTGAAGCCTACCAATTTTGTTGATGACTCTATGGCTTTGGTTGCTACATCTTGTGACCATTGTGGTTCTCCTATGCATACCACATCTACATGTCCATCTTATGAGGAGTGTGCGGCCTTGTACAACAATCCTAGACCTCAAGCTAAATATGACCCTTACTCCTCAACATACAATCCGGGTTGGAGGGACCACCCTAACTTCAAGTGGGGGGGAGGTTCTAACCAAGGGCAAGTTCAAAATTCCTTCCAACCACAACAACAACCTAAGTGGGGGGGAGGCCAAAATCAAGTCTCTAATGCTTTTCCTTCTCCACAAGGCTATGGTACATACCAAGGGAGGCCTAACCCTAATGCTCATGGGTATAGGCCGAATCAACAAGCCTATGTTACTCCTCCATTTGTGAAGAATGATGATCTAGGTCATGCTCCAAGAAACAATGTGGTGGGTTCTCAAGCTTTTATTCCTCCATCTAGCTCTTCAAATTCTCAACAAGACATGATGTACCAAATGATGTCAAGCTTAATGGAGAAGATGAATGGGTTTGAGGAGAGTCTTAAGAAGCAAGAAAATGTAACCACCTTAGTTTCTCAAATGTTGAACACTAAAGCGGAGCAAGATGCAAAGAAGGGGGGCTTGCCTTCTAATGTGGTGATCAATCCACAAAGCATTCATTCTATGCAATTGAGAAGTGGAAGGCAATATGGTAATGCTCATGACTATGAGGAGGAAGAGGAGGAAGCTCAAAATCTTGATGAGGCCGAGAAGGGTGCATTCAATGAGGAAGGCCACACTAGCCTTCAAAATGACTTGGTTGATGATGGTTTGCATGAGGAGGCCGACTTGCCTCAACCTCTTGGAGATAAACTTGATGAGGCCGAGAGCCTCCCTAAATTCAATGAAGAGGCCGAGAACCTCAAAGAGGCTAAAAGGAAGGAAATTGCAAGAGGGAAGCTTAAAGTGGGAGAATCTTCTTCCAAAGAATCATCTACTCAACAAGGGGATGATTTCCCCAAAGGTATACCACTTAACCCTAAGCATCTTCCTTTCCCTAATTCATATGCTTTAGCTAAGAAGAAACATGATGATGAATTAGAAAAGGAAATGCTTGATTTGTTTTCTAAGCTTGAAGTGAATGTACCCATGCTTGTGCTTGTCAAACAAATGCCCAAATATGCTAAGTTCCTCAAAGATCTTTGCACTAATAAGAGAGCTAGTCATTCAAGTAACAAAGTCCAACTTGGGACTAATGTTTCATCTCTCTTGAAAGGGCATTTGCCCCCAAAGTGTGGAGATCCGGGTTCCTTTACCATCCCTTGTCAAATAGGGAATCTTTGCTTTGGTAAAGCACTACTTGACTTAGGGGCCGCCATTAATGTCATGCCTAAGGCCACTTACATTGCATTAGGGCTTAAGGACATAAGTAAAACTAGTGTAGTGGTTCAATTGGCGGATAGGTCACTCAAGAAACCTTTTGGACTCATAGAGGACATTCTAGTTAGGGTTAAGGAGTTGGTGTTTCCGGTGGACTTTTATGTGCTTGACATGACTAGTGAGACTAGTGTGGATGACTCCTTGATTTTGGGTAGACCTTTCTTGATGACGGCTAGTGCAATCATAAGCTTGAAAGATGGTTACATCACCATGGAAGTGGGTGATCAAGCGATAAAATTTAAGGTGTTTGAGACCATAAAGCATCCTAAGGAGCATTTTTCTCATTTAGGCTTGCATTGTATTGACTCTTTGATGCATGAGATGGTTGAAGAGAATCTTGATTCCTTGAGAATGAACATGATTGATAATATTGAGGCTTCCATATGCTATCTTGATCCTTGTGCTATTGTGAAATATGATGCATGTTTGCTAGATACTAGGAGTGCATCTTCTTACATTGTTAGCATGATGCCATCATATGATAATTACTTGTGTGTCAAGAATAAGATTGGTGATATTTGTCTATGCATTTCTTCTTTGCCTATCCACAACCCCTTGGAAAAGGGAGGTTTGTTCCATTTTGTTGATAGGGATAGGTTGGAGGGAGTGCTTGCTCTTATATTGGAGGATGGATTGCCTTTGGAGAAGGACTTGTTTTGCTACTCCTCACATGTTCTCTTGGATTTGAAAAGCCGAATGAAGCATATGCATGGAGGGAGTACTTTTCAAGGGAAAGACTATGCTAGAACTTTGCTTGAGCCTTGCTTGCTTGATGTAGCTCCCTTGAGTGTTGCTTTGAGAGGTGGTACTACAAGTACCATGAGGTGGCCGAAATGTACTACTTGGCCAAGTGCTTTGAAGGGGAAAAACCTACATCCCTTTCATGCTTCTCATATGTTGTCCATATCTTGTGCTAATGTCTCCTTTAAGCATGTGAACCATTTAACTTTTGATGCTCTCCCTAAGCATGTGCCCTTTGATTCTCTTATTGCTATATCTTGTATTCCTATGAGTATATCTTTGCATGCATACAACCCCTTGCAAAAGGGATGTTTGCTCAATGTTGTAGGGAATCACAAGAGAGACCATTCTTGCTTGGAGATGTCAAAGGCCGAAATGAACCTTAAGAGGAGTTTGGAGCTTGAGGTTTCACAAGAAGAGATGGATTTCTTCAATGGAAAACTCACAAGTGAGGAGATTAAGAAGCTTGTGATGAGGTTGAGCATTCTTAAGAGGAAGATTGAAGAGAAAGGCAAAGAGTTGAGGGAGGAGATGTATGATCCCACCTTACTTGATGTCCTTGCTCACAAGATGCATAAGTTCTTATGCAAACTTCAAGCTTATGGGAGAGCTAGAAGACCTAAGGAGAAGAAGGAAACAAGGAAGAAGAGTGCAAAGAAACACAAGGACAAAGCTCAAATATTCAAAGAGGATAAAGTGAAAGCAAGAGCCCATGCTTCTCATGATGATTTGGAAGCATTCATGACCAATCACGCAAGTGGCCGAAAGTACCTCTTCAAAAGCCACAACAAGAAATTCTTCAAAGAGAACTTCAAGCCTCCATAAGAGGTTGTATTTTTCCTTCCCTTACCTACTTTTAAATTGTTCTTATTCTAAGTGTGGGGGAGGACATATGATAGTAGAAAAAATATTAGGATTGTGTTTAGATTTACTTTCTAGTATGTTGTTATAGGTTGTTAGAAAAACCAAGAAAAAAAAATTATAAACTTGTGTTAGGTTGTGTTTAGTGTTTGTTTTTGTGAATAATTCATGATGGCCATTTGCATGCGTGGACTGCCCGGCGTTATCTTTGCTGCCTTGCCTATGTTTTATGCCTTCCTACTTGATTTTATTGGTCCCATTGAGGACAATGCATGCTTTAAGTGTGGGGGGGTGTATTATGTGCTTAAAAGTGGTCTAATTCAAAGCTTTCACACTTGATTTGTGGACTTATTTGGCATGATTGTGTAGGAAGTTTAACTTGATCATGACTCTTGAAAGTAAATGGAATTGTCCTCTAGTGTGTAAGTAGAATTTTTGGAATGATTACTTAGGGCATTACTTGGGGCACTTTTAAGGTATAAAGAGGGTGTAAGTTTCTCATTTAACTTTTCTTAGGGAGGAAGTGACTAATTAGAGTAAGCCATCAAAGTGAGAAGCCTCCAACCGAATTGAGTGGGCCAATAGTCTACTTGACCTCCTAGAACTTGTCTTAGCTCTTGTTCAAGATCACAATGCATGACATGATTGAAAATGAAAGGGGCATTTCATTTCTAAACCCTTTTGACCCAAACACTAAGCCACCAAATATTATCCTTTGATTTAACCTCTTTGGGCCATTCACTATTCTTTTCTACCACCTTGACCAATGTTTGAATGAGTGATTATAGCATATGCTTGCATTTATATTAGTGTTGTATTGTTGTATCTTGTGAAAAGCATGCTATATGTGAGAAATAAAAGATGGCCGAGAGCCACATTGATGAGGAAAAGAAAAGAAAAGTGTGGCCAAAGGCCAAGAAAAACAAATAAGGCCGAAGGCCTAAATAGAAAAAAAAAATGAAAGCACAAAGTGCTTGAGTATGCCAAAGGCATAAGAGTGTAAGGAAAAAAATGAGAGAAGCACAAAGTGCTAGAAAAAAAAAAAAAGAGATTTAGCATGTTTGTTGGACTTGGATTTATTGTGTTGCATGCATATGTGGTGATTACTTGTTTATATCATTGGTCATTGACTACTTTCCATCATTCATCATTCATATTAGCCTTCCATTCAACCCCTAAAGTCCTCTAGATTTGATTGTGCCATGCATAATAATGGGTGGAGAACTTAGAGCTATTACAAGCCTATGGTGATGGTTAAGTGCATTGAGCCAAAGAGTGATCACGAGTCCCTAGTTAGGCATTTTTCCTAACTTGAGTGAATGAGTTAAACACTTAAATCCGGTGAGGAAAAATCTCAATTGGCACTCCTCCTTGATTCTAGTTGCTTACTAAACTTGCATTTGCTTTGTATCCTTAGATTTGGCCCATGTGATGCTTTAAGGAAAGGTTCAAAAAGATCAACTTGTATGCTATGACAATTCCAAGTGCCTTCACTATGCTTAATAATTGAGTTAATCTTTTTACATGACTTTGCCCGGAGTGCAAAGATTAAGTGTGGGGGATTTGATTGGACCAAAATTTATCCCTCTAAGCATGTGAAATTGAGCTTAATTAGTGTGGTTTATTTGCTATATTTGATCATTATTGGCATATTTTATTGCGCATGCTTATGTGTGAATTATTGGAAAATATTAGCTTAAATACTTGCATTTTAAGTAACCAAGGGTATTTTGGTCATTTTTGACTAGTTGTGCGTTTTCATGTGTAGGGGGGTCCCACGTTGACCCCACAACCCTTGGACAAGCTTGGAATGCAAGGAAGAGCTTTTTTGGAGGGGAAATGAAACCAAGTTGGCACCTCAAAGGAGGGACTTGGAGGAAAGGCAAGCACTAGAGGATTGGAGCCCAAAATTCAAATTTCAAAATTGGCTCCAACTTCAAATTCAAAGTTGAAGGCTTCATTAAGGGCATTTTTGGGAGCACAATCAATTGGAGAAAAAGGAGAGAACTTTGACAATGCACCTAGACCACATTAGGACCACATTCACTCACCTTTTACCTAAATACCAAAACTACCCTTCCTTCCCTTTCATAAACTCATTTTCGCATAAACACCTCCATTACCCATAAAAATATCTTTTTGACAACTCACCACCCTCATTTGCCAACTCATCAACTCCTAATCCTTATCATTAACCCAAATCTCACTTCATTTATACTCAAACCAACTTCATTTTTGACAACTCTTTCTCTCTCTTCATCTCATTTTCTCTCATTTTCTCTCATCTCCTTCACCATTTTTCGCTCCAAACCTCTCGGCCAAACACCATTCTTCATCATTCTCCATGATTTCTCACGCAATCTCCCTCCATTTCCACAACTCCATGTGTAGCTAAGCTTCTTCTCCTCTCCTCTCCAAGGAAAAGTGCTTGAAGAACTCACATTTGGCTTCATGACTTTGTAATTTTCTCTTTTAGGTTTCAAGCTAGAGGTACATTTTTGCCTATGTATGTCCTAGATTTAGGCTTATATAGGTTAGATCATCTACATTTTAGGTGTTCTACATGATTTTAGCTTGAGAACCTCTCTTTATTTGTTGAGAACATGAAAACCTAAGCTAGATTTTGTAGTTCCATATATGTTCATGTATGCGATTTGTTATCTTGAGTCTGTGTGGAATGAATGAGTTTCCTAAGTGCTAGATTTAGCATTTAGTGTTGCTTTTGGTATGTTCTTGGCTTAAAAGAGCTTTTGGCTTGATTAGGTTAGTTAAATGCTTGTAGATTTCTTTGATTAAAGAAGTCTTAAGGATTTAACTAGTTTAATTAAGTGTGACAAAGTTGTGAAGCCTAATTAACCTAAGGCACTAAGTACTTGGAGAGGGAGGTGACTTCTTATCTCATTTCCTTACACATTCCAATTCGGCTAGTTTGTTATTTTTGCTAGGTTTAATTAGTTGTTAAAATTCAAAAACATCCTCATACTTCTTGATAATTTGCGTGACATATATACTTGGAATTAGCAAGATATAAAACCTAGATTGTGGAAAAGACCTAATACTCACCACTATTAACTTAGTGGATTTGAGTTTAGAATTTTGATTGACCTAGAAGGCGACATTTAGGTTAAATCACCTGCCTTGATGCTGACAGAGCAAGTGCCATGCCCACTCCATCCATAAGCAAGAGTAAAGGGAAGGGGAAAAGGAAAGCCCAGGAAGTTGAGGAGGATCCCAACTTCCCTGTTTGGAACGTAAAGATCCGGGCTGTCCACTATCCCAATGGAGAGGTGGCCTACTTCGATGATGCGACAGGGTTCCCTGGGCATGAAGAAGTGGAGAAAATGAAGAGGGCATTTGAGGAGTCTATTGAATCTGAAAGACTCAGAAGAGAGAGGGATGAAGAAGAGCTTCAGCGGATCATTGCCCAGATAGACCAGAGTGTGCATGAGGCCGAGTTAGCCAAACTTCAAAAGGAGAGTGAAGAGAGACAGAAGGAGAGGGAGAGGAAAAAGAAAGACAAACTATGAACCCCCCAATCCAAACCTTCTTTTAACTTAGAAATTTTTTTTCTTTTGTTTTCATGCATACTTCATACTTGCTTAGTGTAATTTGAAATGCGTGGCTGTCACCCAAGAGGGGGGGGTGAATTGGGTGAGGGAATAAAAACTTAAACTCTTTTCGAAAGACTGCTTGTGCTCGGTGATGATGATAATAAATAATGCTATGCACAAGTCAGTATGCTATGTGATGCAAAATAGAATAATCAAATATAAATATATGCACACATAAATTTATCCTGGTTCGGTCACCCAGACCTACATCCAGTCCCCAGGCTACACCTGAGATTTCCAATCCACTATTCTTGTTTAAACCGGGCACAAGAGAAGCCTTTACACTTTAGGTTTTACGAACACGGGTTCACCTAACAACCCACAGGTTTTGCTACCGGCTAACCTGCAAACCTAACCGCAAGTTTTACGGGATCACTTGCAACCTTTACAACTGCAAGTTTTACGGGCTAACTTGCAACCTATGGAGATTTAGAAAACTTCTAAATGCTCCCCCTTACAAAATGTAAGATTACAATTATGTTCACTCTATGAACTGATTTTGTTAAACACTTAAGCTCAAAACTAACTCTCTCAAAGAGTGGATGTTGTTACTCACTTAAGTACAGATGAATCACTCTCTAAGAATATTACATATCAAGGTCCGAGAGTAGAAGATGAGAGGAATGTAGAATAGTGTTTCAGATAATAAGCTCTGTTCTCTCTCTCTCTTTTTCAAGCCCTTTTTTTTTCAGAAATGAAGAACATTCCTTTTATACCAGCCTCTGAATATCTAACCGTTGGAGAGGCAATAAGACCGTTTGATTATAGACGTTGGGGCCTTGTTTACGTTGTCCTCATTAATGCACAGCAGGGTTGACTTTGCTTTATCTGAAAAGGTGCTCTGACCAAGCTGTTCTGTCAACACTGTTCTGGCAATACTATTCTGACAAAAGTCGTTCTGACATCTGAACACTTTGTACGGTCTGACTCTTGCTTGCTGTCAGAGAGGACTTCGTTCCTCAAGCATAAGTCCAGGATGTTAAGAGACTCACTATCGGAAGCTCTCTTGCTATCTGAAGCTCGTGGACTCTAACATTTTGCTTGCTATCACATAGAGGAACTTTGTCTTCCAAGCACTTGTCCATGAATGATAAGAGTGCTTTGCTATTGGATCCTCTCTTGCTATCAGAAGCTCTCTTATGGACTCTGACTCTTGTGGGCAGTATGAGCTTTGACACCTTGAGTGAATCTTCAGATTATGTTCTCATACTCCTCATGCTTGGTAGGTAACAATGTTGTTTGAATATGTCTGTTATCCTCTTGTTACCGTTGGAAGGAACATCTTCTTAAATGCTTCAGCAGGGTTGACTTGCTTTATCTCTAAAAAGTAGTCCTGACACCTCTGCTCTGTTAAAACATTCTGACTTCCGAGTATGTGACATCTACTCTTGTACTCTTGCTGACGGATGATCATCGTTCATCCGGAAGTGGCAATCTTGCTCTGCAAGTGTTAATCTCTGAAATCCAATGCCAAGAGTCTTTGCATCCGGAAGCTCAGTTGCATCCGGAAGTGTAATTAAGTTCTGCACATACTGGTTAGTCCAACATAGCAATATATATAATCAGATATAGTAAAACTATACATGTTGTGGGAAGTTTGCTATGGGAAGTAGTCTTACTTAGACTATGTTCTGACTTAGTGTAATGTCTACTGACTCTAAGGGATCTCTATTCCAATAGTCAGCTTAAGTCTCGTTAGTTTACTTCTAAGTCTTCCTAAGTGACTCAGTGTGTCATTTGTTCATGCTATGTATATTAAGTCAACACACAATCACATGAAGTGGGAGTTTACTTAGTCTAGGATGTATCCGGAAGCACTTCTCCATCCGGAAGTGAATCCACTAGATGTAGGATTTTGTTTACTATTGCTCACTCTCGCTCAGTGTTAGGTCACTTCAACAGCCAGCGCTAGTCACTAAGCTATCGGAAGCACTTCTACTGGACGTTGCTTACATTCACTGACGCTTAGTGTTATCGTGTTCTATCAGTCTGCGCTAGTGAAAGTTTATCAGGAAGTGATTCCACTTGACGAGGCTTATTCACTGACGCTCGGGGATATATCTATTCTGTCAGCCTGCGCCAGTCTAAATCTTATCAGGAACGAATTTCACTTGACGAGGCTGATTCACTGACGCTTGGGGATATATCTATTCTGTCAGCCTGCGTCAGTCTAAATCCAACAGGAAGTGTTTTCACTTGGCGAGGTAGACTCACTGACGCTTGGGGTAATATCTATTCTATCGCTCTGCGCCAGTCTAAGTCCAACAGGAAGTGTTTTCACTTGGCGAAGTAGACTCACTGACGCTTGGGGTAATATCTATTCTATCGCTCTGCGCCAGTCTAAGTCTAACAGGAAGCAACTTCACTTGACGTTGCATTTTCACTGACGCTCGGGGTTATATCTAGTTTATCAACCTGCACCAGTCTAAATCTATCAGGAAGCAATTTCTCTTCCGATTGAAACATAGCTTAGTCTTAAGGTGTATTAATTCTCATGGACTTACTTGCTGACGCTGGGGGATGAAAGCATTCATCCGCGTGTGCAAGTCCTAATCTATCCGGAAGTGATCTTGCATTCTCAAGTGATCTAACTCAGGATTCTAACCATGTCATCTAATCCCTCCTAAGTGTTGATTATGTTCTCTTAAGTACTAGACCATATCATACCTTAGTCACCATCAAAACTTAAGATTCTAACATAATTTACCTGTACATGTTATTTACTTGTATATGTTATTTGCTTGTATACCCTGACTTGTAACTTCTGCTTATCAATAATATCTGTCTAAGTTACTTGTTCTTATCTATTGCTTTTATTCTTCTGATAATCCTTTCATATGAACTTAATCGATAAAACTAAGTTTATCATCATCAAAAAGGGGGAGAATGTTAGAATCTTAAGTTTTGATGAAGACTAAAATATGAGAGAATAGGCCAAGTACTTAGAAAGCAATAAGTTAACATAGGATCCCAAGTGAGAGTGTAACCGGATGTGGATTTACTTCCGGATAGACTAGGACTTGCGCTCGCGGATGAATGTTTCATCCCCCAACGGCAGCAAGTAACTCACTAAGGAAATAACTTAGTCCATGAGCACTAGATATACAAAACCTTAAGACTAAGCTAAGACTCAACCGGAAGTGAAATTGCTTCCTGTTAGATTTAGACTGGCGCTGGCTAATAGAATAGATAACCCTAAGCGTCAGTGAACATAAGCCACGTCAAGTGAAAGTGCTTCCGATAGCTTAGTGACTAGCGCTGACTGTTGGAATGAAGGACACTGAGCGAGAGTGAGTGATAGTGAACAAAACCCTTCATCCAGTGGTTTTACTTCCGGATGTAGAAGTGCTTCCGGATACATCTTAGACTAAGTGAACACCCACTGCATGTGACTATGTGCTTATATTGCTAAACTAACGTTCAAGTGCAGCACACTAAGTAAAGTTGCTTCCGGATGTGATTTTGCTTCCGCAAGCAATCAGAATGTCAGAACGTTCAGAGATGCAGTGTCAGAATGCTTTTGTCAGAGCAGAGGTGTCAGGACTACTTTTCAGAGATAAAGCAAGTCAACCGTGCTATGCATTGATGAAGCATTTATTGGCCAAACGGTAACATGGGAAAAACGGCCATATTCAAACGGCTAACCCACCTACTTTCTAAGAGCATTGATTGTACTTAAGTGTGTAACACCATCCGTTCTTTGAGAGGACTTAGTTAGAAAAATCCTTTAAGTGTAAAGGTTAACCCCTTGCTTGGTGTGAGGGGGAGCTAGTTAGAAAGGTTACAAGTGAGCCTTGTGTAAAACTTGTTGTAAGGTTGCAAGTGATCCCGTGCAAAACTTGCGGTTGTAAGGTTTCAGGTGAACCCGATTTAAAACCTGAGATATAGTGGAACTCGGCCTGGGTGGTTGAGGACTGAACGTAGGTCAGTTAGACCGAACCAATATAACTCTTTGTGTTGATTTATTTGAGCATTTATTTTTGAAGCACAATTCACCCCCCCTCTTGTGCATCCATTACTTTCAAATACTTGTGTGATTTTTAACCCTAAAACGCTCAAATTGGCTGAAAACGAGTTATGGTGAAATAATCGACAAACTTTTGGTGTTTTTTGACCAAAAGTACCACTTTCTTGAGATTCTTGACACTAAAACACAAACATGAGATTAAAATTTTTTGAAAAAATACTTTTTAACCGTAAAACACGCAAATGCGCTGAAAACGAATTATGGTGAAATATTCGACTAACATGTGGTCTTTTCTGACCAAATGTACCACTTTCTTGAGATTCTTGATACTAAAACACGAAAACGAGATTAAACTTTTTTTAAAAAAATAGTTGTGTTATATTTAACCCTAAAACGCGCAAATAGGCTGAAAACGAGTTATGGTGAAATATTCGACAAACTTTTGGTCTTTTTTGACCAAAAGTACCACTTTCTTGATATTCTTGACACTAAAACACAAAAATGAGATTAAAACTTTTTTAAAAAATACTTGTGTTGTTTTTAACCGTAAAACACTCAAATGGGCTGAAAACGAGTTATGGTGAAATATTCGACAAACATGTGGTCTTTTTTGACCAAAAGTACCACTTTCTTGAGATTCTTGACACTAAAACACAAAAACGAGATTAAAATTCATTAAAAAAATACGTCTGTTGTTTTTAACCCTAAAGTGCGCAAATTGGCTGAAAACGAGTTATGGTGAAATATTCGACAAACTTTTGGTCTTTTTTGACCAAAAGTACCACTTTCTTGAGATTATTGACACCAAAACACAAAAACGAGATTAAATTTGTTTTAAAAAAATAGTTGTGTTATATTTATTCCTAAAACGCGCAAATGGGCTGAAAACGAGTTATGGTGAAATAATCGACAAACTTCTGGTCTTTTTTTACCAAAAGTATCACTTTCTTGAGATTCTTGACACCAAAACAAAAAAACGAGATTAAAATTCATTAAAAAAATACTTGTGTTTTTTTTAACCCCAAAAAGCGTAAATTGGCTGAAAACGAATTATGGTGAAATATTCGACAAACTTTTGGTCTTTTTTGACCAAAAGTACCACTTTCTTGAGATTATTGACACCAAAACACAAAAACGAGATTAAATTTATTAAAAAAATACTTGTGTTGTCTTTAACCCTAAAACGCGTAAATTGGCTGAAAACGAGTTATGGTGAAATAATTGACAAACTTTTGGTGTTTTTTGACCAAAAGTACCACTTTCTTGAGATTCTTGACCCTAAAACACTAAAACAAGATTAATTTTTTTTTAAAAAATACTTGTGTTGTTTTTAACCCTAAAACGCGTAAATTGGCTGAAAACGAGTTATGGTGAAATATTCGACAAACTTTTGGTCTTTTTTGACCAAAAGTACCACTTTCTTGAGATTATTCACACCAAAACACAAAAACGAGATTAAATTTATTAAAAAAATACTTGTGCTGTTTTTAACCCTAAAACGCGAAAATTGGCTGAAAACGAGTAATGCTGAAATATTCGACAAACTTTTGGTCTTTTTTGACCAAAAGTACCACTTGAGATTCTTGACACTAAAAGACAAAAATGAGATTAAATTTATTAAAAAAATACTTGTGTTGTTTTTAACCCTAAAACGCGTAAATTGGCTGAAAACTAGTTATGGTGAAATATTCGACAAACTTTTGGTCTTTTTTGACCAAAAGTACCACTTTCTTAGGATTTTTGACACTAAAACACAAAAACGAGAATAAAATTTATTAAAGAAAATACTTCTGTGATTTTTAACCCTAAAACGCGCAAATTGGCTGAAAACGAGTTATGGTGAAATAATCGACAAACTTTTGGTGTTTTTTGACCAAAAGTACCACTTTCTTGAGATTCTTGACACTAAAACACAAACATGAGATTAAAATTTTTTTAAAAAATACTTGTGTTGTTTTTAACCGTAAAACGCGCAAATGCGCTGAAAACGAATTACGGTGAAATATTCGACTAACAGGTGGTCTTTTTTGACCAAATGTACCACTTTCTTGATATTCTTGATACTAAAACACGAAAACGAGATTAAACTTTTTTTGAAAAAATAGTTGTGTTTTATTTAACCCTAAAACGCGTAAATGGGCTGAAAACGAGTTACGGTGAAATATTTGACAAACTTTTGGTCTTTTTTGACCAAAAGTACCACTTTCTTGAGATTATTGTCACCAAAACACAAAAACGAGATTAAATTTATTAAAAAAATACTTGTGTTGTTTTTAACCCTAAAACGCGTAAATTGTCTGAAAACGAGTTATGGTGAAATAATCGACAAACTTTTGGTGTTTTTTGACCAAAAGTACCACTTTCTTGAGATTCTTGACACTAAAACACTAAAACAAGATTAATTTTTTAAAAAAATAGTTGTGTTTTTTTTAACCCCAAAAAGCGTAAATGGGCTCAAAACGAATTATGGTGAAATATTCGACAAACTTTTGGTCTTTTTTTACTAAAAGTACCACTTTCTTGAGACTATTGACACCAAAACACAAAAACGAGATTAAATTTATTAAAAAAATACTTGTGTTGTTTTTAACCCTAAAACGCGCAAATTGGCTGAAAACGAGTTATGGTGCAATATTCGACAAACTTTTGGTCTTTTTTGACCAAAAGTACCACTTGAGATTCTTGACACTAAAAGACAAAAATGAGATTAAATTTATTAAAAAAATACTTGTGTTGTTTTTATCCCTAAAACGCGTAAATTGGCTGAAAACGAGTTATGGTGAAATATTCGACAAACTTTTGGTCTTTTTTGACCAAAAGTACCACTTAGGATTTTTGACACTAAAACACAAAAACGAGAATAAAATTTATTAAAGAAAATACTTCTGTGATTTTTAACCCTAAAACGCGCAAATTGGCTGAAAACGAGTTATGGTGAAATAATCGACAAACGTTTGGTGTTTTTTGACCAAAAGTACCACTTTCTTGAGATTCTTGACACTAAAACACAAACATGAGATTAAAATTTTTTTAAAAAATACTTGTGTTGTTTTTAACCGTAAAACTCGCAAATGCGCTGAAAACGAATTACGGTGAAATATTCGACTAACAGGTGGTCTTTTTTGACCAAATGTACCACTTTCTTGAGATTCTTGATACTAAAACACGAAAACGAGATTAAACTTTTTTTGAAAAAATAGTTGTGTTATATTTAACCCTAAAACGCGTAAATGGGCTGAAAACGAGTTACGGTGAAATATTCGACAAACTTTTGGTCTTTTTTGACCAAAAGTACCACTTTCTTGAGATTATTGACACCAAAACACAAAAACGAGATTAAATTTATTAAAAAAATACTTGTGTTGTTTTTAACCCTAAAACGCGTAAATTGTCTGAAAACGAGTTATGGTGAAATAATCGACAAACTTTTGGTGTTTTTTGACCAAAAGTACCACTTTCTTGAGATTCTTGACACTAAAACACTAAAACAAGATTAATTTTTTAAAAAAAATACTTGTGTTTTTTTTAACCCCAAAAAGCGTAAATGGGCTCAAAACGAATTATGGTGAAATATTCGACAAACTTTTGGTCTTTTTTGACTAAAAGTACCACTTTCTTGAGACTATTGACACCAAAACACAAAAACGAGATTAAATTTATTAAAAAAATACTTGTGTTGTTTTTAACCCTAAAACGCGCAAATTGGCTGAAAACGAGTTATGGTGCAATATTCGACAAACTTTTGGTCTTTTTTGACCAAAAGTACCACTTGAGATTCTTGACACTAAAAGACAAAAAATGAGATTTAATTTATTAAAAAAATACTTGTGTTGTTTTTAACCCTAAAACGAGTAAGTTGGCTGAAAACGAGTTATGGTGAAATATTCGACAAACTTTTGGTCTTTTTTGACCAAAAGTACCACTTTCTTGAGATTTTTGACACTAAAACACAAAAACGAGAATAAAATTTATTAAAGAAAATACTTGTGTGGTTTTGAACCCTAAAACGCGCAAATTGGCTGAAAACGAGTTATGGTGAAATATTCGACAAACTTTTAATTTGGTCTTTTTTGACCAAAAGTACCACTTTCTTGATATTCTTGACATTAAAACACAAACATGAGATTAAAATTTTTTTAAAAAATACTTGTGTTGTTTTTAACCATAAAACGCGCAAATTGGCTGAAAACGAGTTATGGTGAAATATTCGACAAACTTTTGGTCTTTTTTGACCAAAAGTACCACTTTCTTGAGATTTTTGACACTAAAACACAAAAACGAGAATAAAATTTATTAAAGAAAATACTTGTGTGGTTTTGAACCCTAAAACGCGCAAATTGGTTGAAAACGAGTTATGGTGAAATATTCGACAAACTTTTAATTTGGTCTTTTTTGACCAAAAGTACCACTTTCTTGATATTCTTGACATTAAAACACAAACATGAGATTAAAATTTTTTTAAAAAATACTTGTGTTGTTTTTAACCGTAAAACGCGCAAATGGGCTGAAAACGAATTATGGTGAAATATTCGACAAACATGTGGTCTTTTTTGACCAAAAGTACCACTTTCTTGAGATTCTTGAGACTAAAACGCAAAAACGAGATTAAACATTTTTTAAAAAAATAGTTGTGTTATATTTAACCCTAAAACGCGCAAATGGGCTGAAAACGAGTTATGGTGAAATAATCGACAAACTTCTGGTCTTTTTTACCAAAAGTACCACTTTCTTGAGATTCTTCACACTAAAACAAGAAAACGAGATTAAAATTCATAAAAAAAATACTTGTGTTGTTTTTAACCATAAAACGCGCAAATTGGCTGAAAACGAGTTATGGTGAAATATTCGACAAACTTTTGGTCTTTTTTGAACAAAAGTACCACTTTCTTGATATTCTTGACACTAAAACACAAAAATGAGATTAAAATTTTTTTAAAAATACTTGTGTTGTTTTTAACCGTAAAACGCGCAAAGGGGTGGAAAACGAATTATGGTGAAATATTCGACAAACATGTGGTCTTTTTTGACCAAAAGTACCACTTTCTTGAGATTATTGACACTAAAACACAAAAACGAGATTAAATTTGTTTTAAAAAAAAAAGTTGTGTTATATTTAACCCTAAAACGTGCAAATGGGCTGAAAACGAGTTATGGTGAAATAATCGACAAACTTCTGGTCTTTTTTTACCAAAAGTACCACTTTCTTGAGATTCTTGACACCAAAACAAAAAAACGAGATGAAAATTCATTAAAAAAATACTTGTGTTGTTTTTAACCCCAAAAAGCGTAAATGGGCTCAAAACGAATTATGGTGAAATATTCGACAAACTTTTGGTCTTTTTTGACCAAAAGTACCACTTTCTTGAGATTATTGACACCAAAACACAAAAACGAGATTAAATTTATTAAAAAAATAGTTGTGTTATTTTTAACCCTAAAACGCGCAAATGGGCTGAAAACGATTTATGGTGAAATAATAGACAAACTTCTGGTCTTTTTTTACCAAAAGTACCACTTTCTTGAGATTATTGACATCAAAACACAAAAACGAGATTAAATTTATTAAAAAAATACTTGTGTTGTTTTTAACCCTAAAACGCGTAAATTGGCTGAAAATGAGTTATGGTGAAATAATCGACAAACTTTTGGTGTTTTTTGACCAATGTTAGAATCTTAAGTTTTGATGAAGACTAAAATGTAAAAGAATAGACCAAGTGCTTAGAAAGCAATAGGATAACATAGGATCCCAAGTCAAAGTGCAACCGGATGTGGATTTACTTCCGGATAGACTAGGACTTGCACACGCGGATAAATGTTTCATCCCCCAGCGGCAGCAAGTAACTCACTAGGGAAATAACTTAGTCCATGAGCATTAGGTACACAAAACCTTTAGACTAAGCTATGATTCAACCGGAAGTGAAATTGCTTCCTGTTGGATTTAGACTGGCGCAGACTGATAGAATAGAATATCCCCAAGCGTCAGTGAATCAGCCTCGCCAAGTGAAATTGCTTCCTGTTAGATTTAGACTGGCACAGACTGATAGAAAAGATATAACCCTAAGCGTCAGTGAGTTCACCACGTCAAGTAAAAGTGCTTCCGATAGCTTAGTGACTAGCGCTGACTGTTGGTATGAAATACACTGAGCGAGAGTAAGTGTTAGTGAGCTAAATCCCTCATCAAGTGGAATCACTTCCGGATGTAGAAGTGCTTCCGGATACACCTTAGACTTAGGGAACACCCACTGCATGTGACTATGTGCTTATATTGCTAAACTAACGTTCAAGTGCAGCACACTAAGTAAGGTTGCTTCCGGATGAGAAGTTGCTTCCGCAAGCAATCAGAATGTCAGAACGTTCAGAGATGCAGTGTCAAAATGCTTATGTCAGAGCAGAGGTATCAGGACTACTTTTCAGAGATAAAGCAAGTCAACCCTGCTAAGCATTAATGAAGATGTACTTCTCAACGGTAACATGGGATTAACGGCTATATTCAAACGTTCATATTCAACCTGCCGCCCAAGCTGTTAGAATCTTAAGTTTTGATGGTGACTAAGGTATGATATGGTCTAGTACTTAAAAGAACATAATTAACACTTAGGAAGGATTAGATGACATGGTTAGAATCCTGAGTTAGATCACTTGCGAATGCAAGATCATTTCCGGTAATATTAGCACTAGAGCTCGCGGATGGAGTACACATCCCATAGGACGCAAACGGAAGCAAGTGAGACACTTGGTTAGAATCCTGAGTTAGATCACTTGAGAATGCAAGATCACTTCCGGATAGATTAGGACTTGCGCACGCGGATGAATGCTTTCATCCCCCAGCGTCAGCAAGTAAATCACTGGGGAAATAACTTAGTCCATGAGAATTAGTACACAACCTTAAGACTAAGCTATGTTTCAATCGGAAGTGAAATTGCTTCCTGTTAGATTTAGACTGGCGCAGGATGATAAACTAGATATAACCCCGAGCGTCAGTGAAAATGCAACGTCAAGTGAAGTTGCTTCCTGTTAGACTTAGACTGGCGCAGAGCGATAGAATAGATATTACCCCAAGCGTCAGGGAGTCTACTTCGCCAAGTGAAAACACTTCCTGTTGGATTTAGACTGACGCAGGCTGACAGAATAGATATATCCCCAAGCGTCAGTGAATCAGCCTCGTCAAGCGAAATTGCTTCCTGTTAGATTTAGACTTGCACAGGCTGATAAAAGAAGTATAACCCTAAGTGACAGCAAGTTCACCACGACAAGTAAAAGCGCTTCCGATAGCTCAGTGACTAGCGCTGACTGTTGGAATGAAATACACTGAGCGAGAGTAAGTGATGGTGAGCTAGATCCTTCATCAAGTGAAAGTACTTCCGGATGTAGAAGTGCTTCCGGATACATCCTAGACTAAGTAAACTCCCACTTCATGTGATTGTGTGTTGACTTAATATACATAGCATGAACAAATGACACACTGAGTCACTTAGGAAGACTTAGAGTAAACTAACGAGACTTAAGCTGACTATTGGAATAGAGATCCCTTAGAGTCAGTAGACATTACACTAAGTCAGAACATAGTCTAAGTAAGACTACTTCCCATAGCAAACTTCCCACAACATGTATAGTTTTACTATATCTGATTATATATATTGCTATGTTGGACTAACCAGTATGTGCAGAACTTAATCACACTTCCGGATGCAACTGAGCTTCCGGATGCAAAGACTCTTGGCATTGGATTTCAGAGATTAACACTTGCAGAGCAAGATTGCCACTTCCGGATGAACGATGATCATCCGTCAGCAAGAGTACAAGAGAAAATGTCACATACTCAGAAGTAAGAATGCTTTTGTCAGAGCAGAGGTATCAGGACTACTTTTCAGTAATAAAGCAAGTCAACCCTGCTGAGCATTTAAGAAGATGTTCCTTCCAACGGTAACAAGAGGATAACAGATATTCAAACAACATTGTTACCTACCAAGCATGAGGAGTATGAGAGATAAGGAGAATATAATCTGAAGATTCATTCAAAGTGTCAAAGCTCATACTGCCCACAAGAGTCAGAGTCCATAAGAGAGCTTCTGATAGCAAGAGAGCATCCAATAGCAAAGCACTCTTATCATTCATGGACAAGTGCTTGGAAGACAAAGTTCCTCTATGATAGCAAGCAGAATGTTAGAGTCCACGAGCTTCACTTCAGTCAGCAAGAGAGCTTCCGATAGTAAGTCTCTTAGCATCCTGGACTTATGCTTGAGGAACGAAGTCCTCATCTGACAACAAGCAAGAGTCAGACCGTACAGTGTATAGATGTCAGAACGACTTTTGCCAGAACAGTGTTGTCAGAACAGTGTTGACAGAACAGCTGGACAAAGCACCCTATTCAGATAAAGCAAAGTCAACTCTGCTGTGCATTAATGAGGACAACGTAAACAAGGCCCAACGGCTATATTCAAACGGCCTTATTGCCTCTCCAACGGTTGGATATTCAGAGGCTGGTATAAAAGGAACATCTACATTCAGAAGAACTAAGAGAGAGAGAGAACAGAGCTTATTGTCTGAAACACTATTCTACATTCCTCTCATCTTCTACTCTCGGACTTAGATATGTAATATTCTTAGAGAGTGATTCTTTTGTGCTTAAGTGAGTAACATCATCTACTCTTAGAGAGAGTCATTCGAGCTTAAGTGTTTAGCACAATCAGTTCATAGAGTGAACATAATTGTAATCTTACATTTTGTAAGGGGGAGCATTTAGAAGTTTTCTAAATCTCCATAGGTTGCAAGTTAGCCCGTAAAACTTGCGTTTGTAAGGTTTGCAGGTGAACCCGTTGTAAAACCTGTGGGTTGTTAGGTGAACCCGTGCTCGTAAAACCTAAAGTGTAAAGGCTTCTCTTGTGCCTGGTTTAAACAAGAATAGTGGATTGAAAATCTCAGGTGGAGCCTGGGGACTGGATGTAGGTCTGGGTGACCGAACCAGGATAAATTTATGTGTGCATAAACTTACATTTAAACATTCTATTTTTGCATCACATAACATACTGACTTGTGCATACCATTACTCAGTAACATCATCACCAAGCACAAGCAGTCTTTCGAAAAGAAATAAAGTTTTTATTCCCTCACCCAATTCACCCCCCCTCTTGGGTGACAGCCACGCATTTCATTTGGTATCAGAGCAGGTCACTTGTTTAAAGGATCCAACGATCTCAAGTGCAAAGACCTAGGCTGACTTGGGATATAAAATGTGTTTTGAAGGTTTTGATCATACTATCCCACCTGTGTTAGAAAATATTGTTTTCTTGTTGGTGAAAAGCAAGAATGGAAAGTTTTTATACAATCCACTAGTTTGAAAATGTGGGATATTTTTGAAAATGATTTTGATTTCAAACCAAGAGGAAACTGGACTGAAAAGGAGAAAAATTTGTTTTCCTTGAACATTAGAGCAATGCAAATTTTATACAAAGGCTTAACTGAAAATGATTTCCAGAAAATCAAACATTGCTCTAGTGCTAGAGACAATTGGAATACTCTTGATATGATATATGCTTCTAACCCATCTCTTGAAAGCACAGCTGTCCAAAGCTCAACTCGTGCTCTTTCTGGATCATCTACTGATGAGCTTCTGGAAGCTGACATTGAGGAAGCAGGCTTCAGTAAAGAGAGTATCCATTTCTGCCTAGAAGATTCAGAAAGTGAGGTATCTGGATCTGAACTTGAACTTACTGAATTGCAAGATGCATACAATGAGTTATATACCGAATATTGTAAACTTGCAAAAGAACTTCTGGGCTTAAAAGAAAAAGATAGGAAACTTGAAAAACTAATTTCTTCTTCTACGTCCAAAGTTTCCAAGGTTTCTTTTAAAGAATTAGTGGTTCCGATAGTTAACCCACGATCGGCAGGAAAAACTTCAACATGTCTCGAAAAATGTTTTGATTGTAAACACTTGTTGAAGGAAAAAGAAGAGCTTTCAAAAGAAACTGAGATTTCAAAGGAACAAAAAGCTTTTCTAAAGAAAACTAATCATGATAATGATAGAAAACCCCATTTTGATCATCATTCCATTATCTGTCATTATTGTGGTAGATTAGGACATATTTCTCACACATGCAGTCTTAGAAGAAATCTAAATGTGAGAAATAAATTTGTATGGATTCCTAAAGGACAAGTAAGGTCCAGTGCTAACCAAGTAGGACCCAAGTACAAATGGGTACCAAAACATCCTCCTAGTGCCTTACTTGTGCAGGAAAGATCAAGAGTTTCTCTTACCCCAAAGGAGAGAACTCGTGGCGATGCAACTGCTGAAAACCCCTGGTACAATCATAAGAAGCAATGTGCAACCACCAGGAACAATGGTTCTGTCTCAAGGATGAGCTATCACAAAGTTCCATTCAACTATCCTGAGAAGAACAAGAGAGAGTGGACTCCTCGATCAACATTGAAAAGGCACTTGAATCCTAACTCTCAGAAGAAAGTGCTTCGAACCAAGGATAAGTATAGAAGATCCTCTTGGGAAAGGCAATTCCGAGGTTCAGCAAGACTCAGGACTTTATCTCATCTGAACAATCAGTCAAGTCTTGATAAGCATTCGTCACGCATAGATGGTGATATCATTCCTACCTTCCTCTTTACTCGAACAATCACTTGGGTAGTAAATGCATGATGGGCTTAACAGTTTTACTCATATATGCTTAGCGAATCTTTTAAGGGCGTCTTTCATGAAAGAAAATAGTTTATGCATTCACCTTGATTTTTGAAAGATCCTTTTGATATACAAACTTTCAAAACAAATTCTGATCCTCTTTAAATCTACATGACAACCATACCTCATGATAGCACTCAAAAGTTATTTCTGATTTTCCATTTCATGTGGTATCTATTGCATCAAGCTTTTCAATGCATAAGCAGCTATGGTTTCGAGAACAATACATTCCTCTTAATTACATCTTTAAGTTCTCAATCTACTAATGATCTCAGTTCAAGTTTGTGGTTTAAGAATGTTGACACAGATTATTGAAGCTTGAACAATGAATATAACCAAGAGAGAATGACAACGAAAATGTCTCTTATCAAGATGTGTGGAATGGCTATACCAACCCTGAGAAACTCTCGCCAATACACATGAGCATTTCTATCCCTTACATATTCTGTTGTGAAATTAAATGGATAGACTCTCTCTTGTCTGACATGCATTAGAAATCTTAGGAAATGCCTTGAATTGAACTCTGCTAAGATCTGTAAAACATGGCATAGAATCACAAGCATGCTATAATCTGTATTAATTTCAAGCTTGTTGATATCCTAAGAACAAATGAGATCACACTGAGCATATCTAGAAGAACTTGAGCAAAAATTTGGAAATTATTCTCGTAATCATATGCTGAAATTTGGTTGTTTTTGTAAACCGAATTTAGTCTTAAAATCAAACTATTCTGTGAGCATGAAAATTTCCAGTATTTCATTTTTGAGAGGATGAAGATTTTTCAAAATTTCATTGTGTTAAAAATTCACATGTCTTCATGATCTAACATGAACATCCTTGAGGCATACTTATTGAACTATACTTGCTTATGAAACTCTGAAAGTATGCCACCTGTTTGATACTCTTTGTACTATAACATTGATATTTATCTATGAGAGTATAAATAGAGTTCATGTCTTGATAGTGAAACTATGTGAACGTATAGACAATTTCAAAATTAGTTTTCACATAATCATTGTTCATATTTTCTTAAACCAACTAGCAAGCATGATTTCTTAAAATTATTAACTTGTGGTGATTAACACAGATTGACTTGAATGTCCAGAGGATGGTCTCCAATGTTAAATCTTAAGTTCTTTCACTGACCATCAGAAAAGCACTTGTTTCCTCAAGCACATGAAGGCCCAATCATCAAGTTTGAGCAAGGATGCTTTCGCAACAATCAGCGCTCTCGATAGCAGGCCAACTATTGAACCATGGGAAGAGTAGAGTGACTGCCCAGTCATGTCTGCTTTTGGTTGTAGCTCAGCTTGCCGAAGCGAATCATCAAAGCACTTGCACTAGGGGTTTCCACTTGAGATAGCGCATCTCTTGAAGATGTCAGGAAGCATGCTTATCTGCATATGATTAAGATTCATGAGTCCAATAGAGTCTGGAGATTCCTCATCTGTGGTAACATCTACACCTTACCATCTCTTATATATGATGCATACATGGCATTGGTAAGGGTGTCAATTTAGGATTTCTTTGCTCAATCTGCATTGACTTCAAAATCATTCACTGCTTTAGAAAATCATCCTAGCTCACACATCTGTATCCTTTATATGACACGCTGGAAAGTAAAATTGATAACATACCTCTCTTATATGCTTCCTTTCTTGATTCAGTAATGATTAATCTTAATATAGAAGAGAAGTAAAGGACATTACTCGATAATGATCCCTTGAAAATAGAGAGTTGCATGCTGTCATAGATAATAAACTCTTGAGATGCTGTGATGCAATTATTTGGAAATTATTTTTGGCACTTTAAACTCACAAATTTCATTTGACTTGATTTCATTTTTCATGGTATCACAAATTTCACTTGGCATTCAATCATTTCATTTGATATCACAAGTTCAAACTCACACATTTCATTTGATTTCATTTGGTATCACGAATTTAAAAATCACAAATTTTCAATTGATATCATAATCATCATTTTAAACGCACCAAAATTATTTTGATATCATGTTAATCATTTCAAGAGGGTCAAAATTACTTTTGATGTCTTTTATATTTAAAAAGGAACTTTCACCTTCAAAAAGAGAACTGTTTTTGTATGTTTTGATCTAGACTTAATTCTTGCAAAACATGTTCTGTTATCTTGCATAATGGTTAGGGAGAGTAAACACACTTAGAATACTGAATCAATATTTTCTTCCTTCTGTCTCACACTGTTTAGTTATCCTACATAATATTTAGGGAGAATAGGGAGAAATATTAGGTAGAAAGCCCATTCCTAGGAGAACGATAGAAGTATCCCCATCCCTAAGGCTAGCTTGCACTTGTTGAATTTTGATGAAGCCAAAAGGGGGAGAGAAATGAGAAGAGATGAGACATGAGATGTCTAGAGCTGAAAGATAAGATATCTGGGGAGAGAACTGAGAATGAAATATAGCTCTGGAAGTGATCTAAGTTTAATTATGTTCTCTAGTCATCTATGGGTTTGTCATCATCAAAAAGGGGGAGAATGTTAGAATCTTAAGTTTTGATGGTGACTAAGGTATGATATGGTCTAGTACTTAAAAGAACATAATTAACACTTAGGAAGGATTAGATGACATGGTTAGAATCCTGAGTTAGATCACTTGCGAATGCAAGATCATTTCCGGTAATATTAGCACTAGAGCTCGCGGATGGAGTACACATCCCATAGGACGCAAACGGAAGCAAGTGAGACACTTGGTTAGAATCCTGAGTTAGATCACTTGAGAATGCAAGATCACTTCCGGATAGATTAGGACTTGCGCACGCGGATGAATGCTTTCATCCCCCAGCGTCAGCAAGTAAATCACTGGGGAAATAACTTAGTCCATGAGAATTAGTACACAACCTTAAGACTAAGCTATGTTTCAATCGGAAGTGAAATTGCTTCCTGTTAGATTTAGACTGGCGCAGGATGATAAACTAGATATAACCCCGAGCGTCAGTGAAAATGCAACGTCAAGTGAAGTTGCTTCCTGTTAGACTTAGACTGGCGCAGAGCGATAGAATAGATATTACCCCAAGCGTCAGGGAGTCTACTTCGCCAAGTGAAAACACTTCCTGTTGGATTTAGACTGACGCAGGCTGACAGAATAGATATATCCCCAAGCGTCAGTGAATCAGCCTCGTCAAGCGAAATTGCTTCCTGTTAGATTTAGACTTGCACAGGCTGATAAAAGAAGTATAACCCTAAGTGACAGCAAGTTCACCACGACAAGTAAAAGCGCTTCCGATAGCTCAGTGACTAGCGCTGACTGTTGGAATGAAATACACTGAGCGAGAGTAAGTGATGGTGAGCTAGATCCTTCATCAAGTGAAAGTACTTCCGGATGTAGAAGTGCTTCCGGATACATCCTAGACTAAGTAAACTCCCACTTCATGTGATTGTGTGTTGACTTAATATACATAGCATGAACAAATGACACACTGAGTCACTTAGGAAGACTTAGAGTAAACTAACGAGACTTAAGCTGACTATTGGAATAGAGATCCCTTAGAGTCAGTAGACATTACACTAAGTCAGAACATAGTCTAAGTAAGACTACTTCCCATAGCAAACTTCCCACAACATGTATAGTTTTACTATATCTGATTATATATATTGCTATGTTGGACTAACCAGTATGTGCAGAACTTAATCACACTTCCGGATGCAACTGAGCTTCCGGATGCAAAGACTCTTGGCATTGGATTTCAGAGATTAACACTTGCAGAGCAAGATTGCCACTTCCGGATGAACGATGATCATCCGTCAGCAAGAGTACAAGAGAAAATGTCACATACTCAGAAGTAAGAATGCTTTTGTCAGAGCAGAGGTATCAGGACTACTTTTCAGTAATAAAGCAAGTCAACCCTGCTGAGCATTTAAGAAGATGTTCCTTCCAACGGTAACAAGAGGATAACAGATATTCAAACAACATTGTTACCTACCAAGCATGAGGAGTATGAGAGATAAGGAGAATATAATCTGAAGATTCATTCAAAGTGTCAAAGCTCATACTGCCCACAAGAGTCAGAGTCCATAAGAGAGCTTCTGATAGCAAGAGAGCATCCAATAGCAAAGCACTCTTATCATTCATGGACAAGTGCTTGGAAGACAAAGTTCCTCTATGATAGCAAGCAGAATGTTAGAGTCCACGAGCTTCACTTCAGTCAGCAAGAGAGCTTCCGATAGTAAGTCTCTTAGCATCCTGGACTTATGCTTGAGGAACGAAGTCCTCATCTGACAACAAGCAAGAGTCAGACCGTACAGTGTATAGATGTCAGAACGACTTTTGCCAGAACAGTGTTGTCAGAACAGTGTTGACAGAACAGCTGGACAAAGCACCCTATTCAGATAAAGCAAAGTCAACTCTGCTGTGCATTAATGAGGACAACGTAAACAAGGCCCAACGGCTATATTCAAACGGCCTTATTGCCTCTCCAACGGTTGGATATTCAGAGGCTGGTATAAAAGGAACATCTACATTCAGAAGAACTAAGAGAGAGAGAGAACAGAGCTTATTGTCTGAAACACTATTCTACATTCCTCTCATCTTCTACTCTCGGACTTAGATATGTAATATTCTTAGAGAGTGATTCTTTTGTGCTTAAGTGAGTAACATCATCTACTCTTAGAGAGAGTCATTCGAGCTTAAGTGTTTAGCACAATCAGTTCATAGAGTGAACATAATTGTAATCTTACATTTTGTAAGGGGGAGCATTTAGAAGTTTTCTAAATCTCCATAGGTTGCAAGTTAGCCCGTAAAACTTGCGTTTGTAAGGTTTGCAGGTGAACCCGTTGTAAAACCTGTGGGTTGTTAGGTGAACCCGTGCTCGTAAAACCTAAAGTGTAAAGGCTTCTCTTGTGCCTGGTTTAAACAAGAATAGTGGATTGAAAATCTCAGGTGGAGCCTGGGGACTGGATGTAGGTCTGGGTGACCGAACCAGGATAAATTTATGTGTGCATAAACTTACATTTAAACATTCTATTTTTGCATCACATAACATACTGACTTGTGCATACCATTACTCAGTAACATCATCACCAAGCACAAGCAGTCTTTCGAAAAGAAATAAAGTTTTTATTCCCTCACCCAATTCACCCCCCCTCTTGGGTGACAGCCACGCATTTCACAAGCCTATGAAGCCGAGTATAAAAGGGACTTTCACATTCAGAAGAGAAGTAGAGAAAAAAGAGCATATTATCTTATATATCATATTCTTCATTCTTCACATCTTCTACTCTCAGATTTAGATTTGTAATATTATTAGAGAGTAATTCAGTTGTACTTAAGTGCGTAACATTATCTACTCTTAGAGAGAGTCATTTGTACTTAAGTGTTTATCACAATCAGTTCATAGAGTGAACAGAATTGTTATCTTACAATTGTAAGGGGGAGCATTTAGAAGTTTTCTAAATCTCCATAGGTTGCAAGTTAGCCCGCAAAACTTGTGGTTGTAAAGGTTTGCAGGTGAGCCCGTTGTAAAACCTGTGGGTTGTTAGGTGAACCCGTGTTCGTAAAACCTAAAGTGTAAAGGCCTTCTTGTGCCTGGTTCAAACAAGAAGTTTAGTGAATTGAAAATCTCAGGTGGAGCCTGGGGACTGGATGTAGGTCTGGGAGTGACCGAACCAGGATAAATTTGCTTGTGCATATTTTACTTATTTAAATCTCACACCAAGCACCAAACCACTACATACTCACTTGTGCTTGGGATGATTCATCGTCACTCTCATCAAGCACAAGGAGTAAAGGTTTAAAAAGGGAAAATCATAAGATTTTATTCTGCCACCCAATTCACCCCCCCCTCTTGGGTGACAGCCACGCATTTCATTTGGTATCAGAGGCAGGTTACTTGTCTAAAGGATCCAACGATCTCAAGTGCAAAGACCTAGGCTGACTTGGGTTATAAAATGTGTTTTGAAGGTTTTGATCATACTATCCCACCCGTGTTAGAAAATACTGATTTTTACTTATGGAAGGGAAGGATGAGAAGTTTTATACTATCCACGGATTTCAAAATGTGGGATGTTTTTGAAAAGGACTCTGATTTCAAACCAAAAGTAAATTGGACTGAAGAGGAGAAAAGTTTATTTTACTTAAACCTTAGAGCAATGCAAATTTTGCACAAAAGTTTATCTGAGAATGATTTCCAGAAAATTAAACATTGCTCTAGGGCTAGAGATATTTGGAACACTCTTGATGCTATGTATGCTCTTAATCAATCTCTTGAAATTAAAGCTGTCCAAAGCTCATTTTGTGCTCCCTGTGAATCTATCTTTGATGAGCTACTGGATGGTGATATAGAGGAAGCTAGCACCAGTGAAGAGAGTGTCAATCTCTGCCTAGAAGATTCAGAAACTGAAGAAAATGAGGTACCTAAACTTGAACCCTCTGAATTGCAAGATATGTATAATGAGCTACATAGTGAATTCTGTAAACTTGCAAAAGAAGTTCTAGGCTTAAGAAAAAGGAATAGGGAACTTGAGGAACTTATTCTTTCTTCTACAACCAAGGAGTCGAAAGTCCCACTCATAAAAGAAGAGTTTTTAAAAGACCCTGAGATTTCAAAAGTTAATAAACATAGAGTCTTTGAAAAGAAAACTGACCAACATAATAGTGATAAGAAATCTCACTCTGAACATCATCCCATTATCTGTCATTATTGTGGTAGAACTGGTCATATTTCTCACACATGCAATTTTAAGAGAAATTTAAATGTGAGGAATAAATGTATATGGATCCCCAAAGGACAAGTAAGGTCCAGCGCTAATCATGTAGGACCCAAGTACAAATGGGTACCAAAACTCCCTTCCAGTGCCTTACTTGTGCAGGAAAGATCAAGAGTTCCTTTTGCCCCAAAGAAAAGAACTCGTGGTGATATCACTGCTGCAACCATCTGGTTCAATCATAAGAAGCAGTGCGCCACCATTAGAAACAAAGGTTCTATCTCAAGGATGAGCTATCACAGAGTTCCACTCAACTATCCTGAGAAGAACATGAGAGAGAGGATGTCTCAATCAACATGGAGAAAGCCTATGAATCCTGTCTCTCCTAAGAAAGTGCTTCAGGCCAAAGATAAGTATAGAAGATCTCCTTGGGTAAGCAAGGGATCACTTAAGGTTGAAGCATGCAATAGTAAAATCTCCTATGCAAATGTTAGATGGACTTATTGAGATTTTACATCAAGCATCATATACATGAACATTATATGGCTTATAAGAAATTTCACACAATGTTCATAATCTACATGCTATCTATGACTATCACTATCAAAAACCGTGTATAACCATGTGCATATAGTCATAGTTGATTCGCAATGCCATATTCATAGTGAATAATTCTTAGGTGCATGAGAATCACATACTTCTTACAAACTGACCAGTCAGATCCAAGTTTGGAGACTGAAAAATGGGAAAAAGGAATCATTTGGTATTTTGTAGGAAAGAAGATCCAAAGGAACAACAACATTCAAGATCATACCTGATCTGAGCAATGTGTCAAATCTGAATGAGCTGTTGGTCATACTAGGCTTTCAGAACTTCATTGTGTTGACAATTTACATATCTTCATAATCTAGCATGAACATTCCTAAGGCATATTTATCGAATTATGCATGTTTATGAAACTCTGAAAATATGCAACCTATTCTATACTCCCTGTACTATCACACTGGTATTTATCCAAAAGAGTATGAGTAAAGTTCATGACTTGAGAGTGTAACTATGTGAAATTGTGAACAAAATTTTCAAAATCTGTTTTCACTTTATTAATGCTCTTGTTTACCAAACTATCACTGAGGGTTGATCAATTTATCCTTATTAAGAGACATTTGGGAATGTCTAGATGAAGTTTAATCTTCAGAGAACATCTGTACTTAATTATTAAAACCTGTCAACTGTGCTAACTTAGGCATCGAAGTGCCAACCTTAAGTTTTTGCAGGTCCCTCAATGTTAAATCTTAAGTATGTACAACCGGAAGCAAAACTACTTCCGGATGCTCTCGTGCTGGCGCTGAATGACTACTCAAGGCAACCAAGAGCGCCTGTATAACCGGAAGCAAAACCACTTCCGGATGATTATTTGCTGGGATTGAGTGTTGAAATAAAGCAAGCCAGAGCGCCAGTGCCAAACAAAGGGACACGTCACTTCAGAAAACGTTTCAACTTCCTCTATGAGACGTTGTGCCTTCTCTGACTAATTGAAGCAACACGTGTCATCAGGTGTGTCGTTCCAACTTAAAATCTTACGTTACCCAATGTGTGAAAATTTGAAAGAAGATGCCCATTTAACCCATAGAAGTTTTACCTATAAATAGATTTCATTTTTCACTTTCACTTTTTACCTGCATAAAATTCACTTTAACCATTCTCTCTGAAATTTTCTTCATCTTCATCTGTGTTCTTCGCATTCTTCGAATACTCTTTTGCATTTCATCTCTTCTCATAAATTATACCACACAAAAATGGCCGGATCTCATGAATCCAACCCAGTTACACAAAGCCTCTTCATCCAAGAAATCAAGTCACAAACATTCTGGCAAATCTGGGCATCGTGAAGAACATCGCGATGAACATCATGAACACCATGAAGGTTCTGGGCAAACCCTGGGGCAGGATGAAAATATCCAGGGTCAGACTGAAACCTCTGGTAGAGTGGCAGAACAGCCAGAGGCTCCTGAGAATGAGCAAGCAAGAGAAGCCCAGAGAAAAGGGAAGAAGAAGAAGGTGCAATTTGCTGAAGAGCCTTCCTCCAAGAGGCAAAGACCCTACAGTGTACAGAGATGGGGCATTGGAGCCAATTGCTGCCAAATTTGAGACGTCCGTCCCCTACTTCAACCATGGGCTGTTCATCGATCTGGAGAAGATTGATGAACTAGGGTTTCCCCATCTGCGCCCTTACTTGGAGAAGTATATGCCTTGGCTGGGCATCAACCAGGATTACAACGTCAACGTCCTGCGAGTCTTCTCCCAATCCCTCTCTGGCAAGGCTAAGTACAAGAAGGTGGATGGGAAAGAGCAAGTCCACAAACTCTCCTTCACTGCCACTGTAAGGGGGAGGACCTTCAGGTTCACTTGGAGGACCTTGAATGAGATGATGGGAATCACAGAAGAGGGTATGAATGAATGGATCTACCCTGAGTCTCTCAAGTACAGCAAGGAGGAACTCGAGGAGTTGTATGGCACCAATAACAAGAAGGTATCCAAGATGTCTAATTCTAACAGGCTCTTGTACTACGTCTACTCCCGGATAATGACACATAAGGGAGGCAACTTCAACGAGTTCACACTGTTGGACAACCCTTGGTTCCCCAGACTCCTCTCCCGCAAGCCATTCAACCCCGGCCAGTTGATCTGCCTTGAGCTTCAGCGCTGGTTAAATAATGACAAGTCTGGCTACCTTCCCTATCCCACTATCATTTCCCTCCTCCTTGAGAAGCACCTGATCAAGGCCACATCTGCCGTGGAGGAAGAAAATGTAAAGTGTAAGCCTGTGGGAGCAACCAACATTGGGAAGATGGGCATCAAGTACATCAAGCCTGCTAAGCCCACTCGCTCAGGATCACAGGCCGAGAGCGCCTCTCAGACTTCAGTCCCCTCTACATCTGGTGCAGGGGATCAAGAAGTGGATTCCCATGCTGGGCCAAGCCGTGCTGCAAGAGTGTCAGCCTCTGTGAGAGCCTTTGCCGAGGAAATAAAGGAAGAGCTTCTATTTAGGCTGCCTGAATCCTTGGTGGGTCCTCTCCGTGCTGAGTGTGACGCTGGTTTCCAGCACCAAGGGGAGCGGATCCAGCGGCTCGAGGACAGAGTGGGTCAGATCGAGAATCACCTTGCCAGGGTGGATGCAAAGTTAGATCTCATCCTCCAACACCTACAGATTCCCCAACCATCACAAGGTAACCTGCCACCTCCTCCTCCTCCTCAAAACCCACCTCCTCCTCCTCCTAATCACCCTCAACTTCCCCCTCCTCCTCCGCCTAACACTCAACAACCTCAGCCACCACCACAAAATGACCAGCAACCACCACCATCACCAACCAATGACCACCAATCCCAACCTTCACCTACCCATGACCAGCAAACCCAAGACTCTGACTCACCCCAACACTCTCCACGCCACTCCCCACTAAATTCTCCATCTCCACCTCCTTCACCCACTCTCTCACGACCTGGCGCTCCTACACGCTCTCCACTCCGTCTCTCCAACCCTACCCATCCAAGCACTAGCCCCATAGGATCTGACACAGCCATCCACCCCCTCAGCCAATTCTATAGAGAGTATCCCCGCCTTCAACCACTCACTGATGACCATCTACCATTTACCCCAGCCTCCAACTACAAGGAATACTCCTCCACTCATCCTTTTGAGGGTCTCTTTGTCACCCCCAATTGGTTCCCCAATCCTACCTCATCCGACCCTACCTCATCACCAGAAAGTACCCAATCTACCCCCTCCCCAGAAACCTCACCCCAAAAATCTCCACCCTCCTCATCCTCAAGTCCATCCCTGGACCTCACCCTCTTTGATGATGCCAAAAGGGGGAGAGATGTAATGACCACTCTGCGCCTGACAATGAACACAAGGGATGTCCTCAGCCAGCCATCACTCTGGATTGATGAAGACATCACGGCCGCCCTGCGTCGTGCATTTGAGTCTCAAAGGCTGGGTCGTGCTGAGAGCCTTATAAGGGGAGAAGCCATCCGGTTCATGCAGCAGAAGAAAGCGGCTGAGCAAGGACCACAATGGGATATGGTAGTGTTTGGACAGAATGATCAATCCTCACAACCTGAGTCATCATCAGAGCCTCCTCCAACTAAAACAAGTAGAGAAATTGTTAAGGAGATCATGATGAAGTGGGGACTCAAGAGACCCAACCATCCTCCCATTGTGATAGCCAAGCCTATACCTGCATCCTCTGGGCAAGAGTCTGAGATCCCTCCATCTAAGCAATCTTCTGATCCTCCTACCTCGTCAGTCAGTGAACCCAGAAAGAAGGTCGTTGCTAGAAAACGTGCCAGGAAGATAATTGCCTCCACTGAATCTGATGAGAGTGAAGAAGAGACTCCATCTGACCTACCTGAGCAAGGAACTTCATCTGCCCAGGTTGAGCAAGAAACTCCAGTGGTCCAAGCAGTCCCAATTCTGAAGGAAGTCAAATTGGAAATTGAAGACATGACTCCTGAGGAATTTGAGAAGTTTGGATTCACAGACAAGTTATCCTTTGGTCAGATGGCTTGCCTCGATGCTGACAGAGCAAGTGCCATGCCCACTCCTCCAATTAGCAAGAGCAAAGGGAAGAGCAAAGGGAAAGGGAAAAGGAAAGCCCAGGAAGTTGAGGAGGATCCCAACTTCCCTGTATGGAACGTGAAAATCCGGGCTGTTCACTATCCCAATGGAGAGGTCTCCTACTTCGACGATGCTACAGGGTTCCCTGGGTATGAAGAAGTGGAGAACATGAAAAGAGCATTCGAGGAGTCTATTGAATCAGAGAGGCTCAGAAGAGAAAGAGATGAAGAAGAGCTTCAGGAGATCATTGCCCAGATAAACCAGAATGTGCAGGAGGCCGAGCTAGCCAAACTGCAAAAAGAAAATGAAGAGAGGCAAAAAGAGAGGGAGAGGGAAAAGAAACACAAACCCTGAACCCCCAATCCAAACATTTTCTTTAACTTAGAAATTTTTCTTTCTTGTTTTGTTTTCATGCATACTTTAATACTTGCTTAAAGTTATTTACATGTATATGTTCTTTACTTGTAAATGTTAATTGATTATATACTCTGACTTGTAACTTCTGCTCATCAATAATATTTGTCTAAGTTACTTGTTCCTATCTATTGCTTTTATTCTTGTGCTAATCCTTCCTTATGAATTTAATCAATAAAACTAGGTTTGTCATCATCAAAAAGGGGGAGAATGTTAGAATCTTAAGTTTTGATGAAGACTAAAATGTAAAAGAATAGACCAAGTGCTTAGAAAGCAATAGGATAACATAGGATCCCAAGTAAGAGTGCAACCGGATGTGGATTTACTTCCGGATAGACTAGGACTTGCACACGCGGATAAATGTTTCATCCCCCAGCGGCAGCAAGTAACTCACTAGGGAAATAACTTAGTCCATGAGCATTAGGTACACAAAACCTTAAGACTAAGCTATGATTCAACCGGAAGTGAAATTGCTTCCTGTTGGATTTAGACTGGCGCAGACTGATAGAATAGAATATCCCCAAGCGTCAGTGAATCAGCCTCGCCAAGTGAAATTGCTTCCTGTTAGATTTAGACTGGCACAGACTGATAGAAAAGATATAACCCTAAGCGTCAGTGAGTTCACCACGTCAAGTAAAAGTGCTTCCGATAGCTTAGTGACTAGCGCTGACTGTTGGTATGAAATACACTGAGCGAGAGTAAGTGTTAGTGAGCTAAATCCCTCATCAAGTGGAATCACTTCCGGATGTAGAAGTGCTTCCGGATACACCTTAGACTTAGGGAACACCCACTGCATGTGACTATGCGCTTATATTGCTAAACTAACGTTCAAGTGCAGCACACTAAGTAAGGTTGCTTCCGGATGAGAAGTTGCTTCCGCAAGCAATCAGAATGTCAGAACGTTCAGAGATGCAGTGTCAGAATGCTTATGTCAGAGCAGAGGTATCAGGACTACTTTTCAGAGATAAAGCAAGTCAACCCTGCTAAGCATTAATGAAGATGTACTTCTCAACGGTAACATGGGATTAACGGCTATATTCAAACGTTCATATTCAACCTGCCGCCTAAGCCTATGAAGCCGAGTATAAAAGGGACTTTCACATTCAGAAGAGAAGTAGAGAAAAAAGAGCATATTATCTGATATATCATATTCTTCATTCTTTACATCTTCTACTCTCAGATTTAGATTTGTAATATTATTAGAGAGTAATTCAGTTGTACTTAAGTGCGTAACATTATCTACTCTTAGAGAGAGTCATTTGTACTTAAGTGTTTATCACAATCAGTTCATAGAGTGAACAAGAATTGTTATCTTACAATTGTAAGGGGGAGCATTTAGAAGTTTTCTAAATCTCCATAGGTTGCAAGTTAGCCCGCAAAACTTGTGGTTGTAAAGGTTTGCAGGTGAGCCCGTTGTAAAACCTGTGGGTTGTTAGGTGAACCCGTGTTCGTAAAACCTAAAGTGTAAAGGCCTTCTTGTGCCTGGTTCAAACAAGAAGTTTAGTGAATTGAAAATCTCAGGTGGAGCCTGGGGACTGGATGTAGGTCTGGGAGTGACCGAACCAGGATAAATTTGCTTGTGCATATTTTACTTATTTAAATCTCACACCAAGCACCACACCACTACATACTCGTGCTTGGGATGATTCATCGTCACTCTCATCAAGCACAAGGAGTAAAGTTTTAAAAAGGGAAAATCATAAGATTTTATTCTGCCACCCAATTCACCCCCCCTCTTGGGTGACAGCCACGCATTTCAACCAAAAGTACCACTTTCTTGAGATTCTTGACACTAAAACACTAAAAAAAGATTAAATTTTTTTAAAAAAATACTTGTGTTGTTTTTAACCCTAAAACGCGCAAATTGGCTGAAAACGAGTTATGGTGCAATATTCGACAAACTTTTGGTCTTTTTTGACCAAAAGTACCACTTTCTTGAGATTATTGACACCAAAACACAAAAACGAGATTAAATTTATTAAAAAAATACTTGTGTTGTTTTTAACCCTAAAACGCGTAAATTGGCTGAAAATGAGTTATGGTGAAATAATCGACAAACTTTTGGTGTTTTTTGACCAAAAGTACCACTTTCTTGAGATTCTTGACACTAAAACACTAAAAAAAGATTAAATTTTTTTAAAAAAATACTTGTGTTGTTTTTAACCCTAAAACGCGCAAATTGGCTGAAAACGAGTTATTGATTAGACCTATATTTACCTAGCTAAGTATGTGTATTTGTGCTTGATTTGAATGACTTAATTGGTCTTTTTATTCATTATTAATGTATATATCATGCACATACTTAGTTGGAAGAAATTGGAAAATATTGCTTACTTACTTGCACTTTAGGCATATAGGGGTATTTTGGTCATTTTCACTGTGTGGTTCATTTTTATATGTATGGAGGTCTCAAGTGGGCCCCACATACCCCATGAGGAGCTTGGAGGGCAAGGAGAAGCATTGGATCAAAGGAAAAGACTAAAGGACAAATATTGCCCCTTTTGTCAAAAACAAGGGAATTACATGTTACTAAAAGGGGTAATTTGGAGCCACAATTTGAATTTCAAGTCCAAGAGCTTCATGAAGGGCATCCTTGGAAAGAGAATGAAGAGCCTAATGAAGAGAGCACATGGGAGAATGAATCTAGTCATGTTTTCCACCCAAATACATTTCCCATTCCCATTTTGCCCCCCATCTCACCATACACTCCCTTTCACTTTCCTTTACATTTCCTTACCTACTCATTTCGGCCAAGAATGAAAAACACACACACATTCACGAAATAAAAGAGATCTCCACCTTCATTTTACTCATTCCTTCACTTTCCACTTCATCTTCATCTCTTTTCTCTCCATTTTCTCTCTTTTCTCTCCACATTACCTCACAAATCCGAACCCTAACCTCCATTCCTCCATGGAAATAGCTTCAATTTCTTCATTCCTCCTCTCATTCCTCATGAAATTTCGTGGCTAGTCACCTCATCTCTCTCTCCAAAGGAATGTGCTTGTAGATCATCAACAAGAATGGCCTCATGTATGTGTATGATAGTTCTTTGTAGGTTATAAGCTAGATGTAAATTTTTACCTTTTGATTCCTAGATCTAGCTTTTATAAGGTTAGAACATTTAGATTTTAAGTGTTCTACTTAAGTTTGGCTTGTAATCTCTCTTTCTTTGCCTAACACATGAAAACCTTTGCTAATCTTTGTAGTTCCTTTGAGACATATGTTGCGAGATTGCTTATGTATGTTAAATTGGAGTGAATGTTTTTCTTAAGTTATTGATTAGAGCTTAATGTTGCTTAGGTATGTGTTAAGCTAGGTAAGAGCTTTCAACTTGATTATCCTAATTAAACTCTCTTAGATTTCTTAGATTTAAGAGATCTTGAGGATTTAATTAGAATATATCAAGGTAAATATATATATACATGAGGTCCAATTCACCAAAAGCACATAGTACTTTGGAGAGGGAGATATTCTCATTTCATTTTCTCACTTTATTAATTCGGTTATATAGCTCATTAGTTATTAATTGTAGTTTTTAGCCAAAACAAATTCAACCTCATTGTTATCCTAATTTGCGTGGCAATTTGCTCCTTGAATTAGCAAGATTTTACCTAAATTGAGAAAAGACCCTTACTACCACTAGCTACTAGTGTGTTTGGTATTGTATTGAATATTGATTGATTCCTAGGGCGACATAGGGTTAAATCAGTTATGGTGCAATATTCGACAAACTTTTGGTCTTTTTCGACCAAAAGTACCACTTGAGATTCTTGACATTAAAAGACAAAAAATGAGATTTAATTTATTAAAAAAATACTTGTGTTGTTTTTAACCCTAAAACGAGTAAATTGGCTGAAAACGAGTTATGGTGAAATATTCGACAAACTTTTGGTCTTTTTTGACCAAAAGTATCACTTTCTTGAGATTTTTGACACTAAAACACAAAACCGAGAATAAAATTTATTAAAGAAAATACTTGTGTGGTTTTGAACCCTAAAACGCGCAAATTGGCTGAAAACGAGTTATGGTGAAATATTCGACAAACTTTTGGTCTTTTTTGACCAAAAGTACCACTTTCTTGATATTCTTGACATTAAAACACAAACATGAGATTAAAATTTTTTTAAAAAAATACTTGTGTTCTTTTTAACCGTAAAACGAGCAAATGGGCTGAAAACGAATTATGGTGAAATATTCGACAAACATGTGGTCTTTTTTGACCAAAAGTACCACTTTCTTGAGATTCTTGAGACTAAAACGCAAAAACGAGATTAAACTTTTTTTAAAAAAATAGTTGTGTTATATTTAACCCTAAAACGCGCAAATGGGCTGAAAACGAGTTATGGTGAAATAATCGACAAACTTCTGGTCTTTTTTACCAAAAGTACCACTTTCATGAGATTCTTCACACTAAAACAAGAAAACGAGATTAAAATTCATAAAAAAAAATACTTGTGTTGTTTTTAACCATAAAACGCGCAAATTGGCTGAAAATGAGTTATGGTGAAATATTCGACAAACTTTTGGTCTTTTTTGAACAAAAGTACCACTTTCTTGATATTCTTGACACTAAAACACAAAAATGAGATTAAAATTTTTTTAAAAATACTTGTGTTGTTTTTAACCGTAAAACGCGCAAAGGGGCTGAAAACGAATTATGGTGAAATATTCGACAAACATGTGGTCTTTTTTGACCAAAAGTACCACTTTCTTGAGATTCTTGACACTAAAACACAAAAACGAGATTAAATTTGTTTTAAAAAAAAAGTTGTGTTATATTTAACCCTAAAACGTGCAAATGGGCTGAAAACGAGTTATGGTGAAATAATCGACAAACTTCTGGTCTTTTTTTACCAAAAGTACCACTTTCTTGAGATTCTTGACGCCAAAACAAAAAAACGTGATTAAAATTCATTAAAAAAATACTTGTGTTGTTTTTAACCCCAAAAAGCGTAAATGGGCTCAAAAAGAATTATGGTGAAATATTTGACAAACTTTTGGTCTTTTTTGACCAAAAGTACCACTTTCTTGAGATTATTGACACCAAAACACAAAAACGAGATTAAATTTATTAAAAAAATAGTTGTGTTATTTTTAACCCTAAAACGCGCAAATGGGCTGAAAACGAATTATGGTGAAATAATAGACAAACTTCTGGTTTTTTTTTTCCCAAAGTACCACTTTCTTGAGATTCTTGACACTAAAACAAAAAAACGAGATTAAAATTCATTAAAAAAATACGTGTGTTGTTTTTAACCCCAAAAAGCGTAAATGGGCTGAAAACGGGTTATGGTGAAATAATCGACAAACTTCTGGTCTTTTTTACCAAAAGTACCACTTTCTTGAGATTATTGACACCAAAACACAAAAACGAGATTAAATTTATTAAAAAAATACTTGTGTTGTTTTTAACCCTAAAACGCGTAAATTGGCTGAAAACGAGTTATGGTGAAATATTCGACAAACTTACCACTTTCTTGAGATTCTTGACACTAAAACACAAAAACGAGATTAAATTTGTTTTTAAAAAATAGTTGTGTTATATTTAACCCTAAAACGCGCAAATGGGCTGAAAACGAGTTATGGTGAAATAATCGACAAACTTCTGGTCTTTTTTTACCAAAAGTACCACTTTCTTGAGATTCTTGACACTAAAACACAAAAACGAGATTAAATTTATTAAAAAAAATACTTGTGTTGTTTTTAACCCTACAACGCGTAAATTGGCTGAAAACGAGTTATGGTGAAATATTCGACAAACTTTTGGTCTTTTTTGACCAAAAGTACCACTTTCTTGAGATTCTTGACACTAAAACACAAAAACGAGATTAAATTTGTTTTTAAAAAATAGTTGTGTTATATTTAACCCTAAAACGCGCAAATGGGCTGAAAACGAGTTATGGTGAAATAATCGACAAACTTCTGGCCTTTTTTTCCAAAAGTACCACTTTCTTGAGATTCTTGACACCAAAACAAAAAAACAAAATTAAAATTCATTAAAAAAATACTTGTGTTGTTTTTAACCCTAAAACGCGCAAATTGGCTGAAAACGAGTTATGGTGAAATATTCGACAAACTTTTGGTCTTTTTTTACCAAAAGTACCACTTTCTTGAGATTATTGACACCAAAACACAAAAACGAGATTAAATTTATTAAAAAAATACTTGTGTGGTTTTTAACCCTAAAACACGTAAATTGGCTGAAAACGAGTTATGGTGAAATAATCGACAAAATTTTGGTGTTTTTTGACCAAAAGTACCACTTTCTTGAGATTCTTGACACTGAAACACAAAAACGAGATTAAAATTTTTTTAAAAAATACTTGTGTTGTTTTTAACCCTAAAACGCGCAAATTGGCTGAAACCGAGTTATGGTGAAATATTCGACAACCTTTTGGTCTTTTTGGACCAAAAGTACCACTTTCTTGAGATTCTTGACACTAAAACACAAAAACGAGATTAAAATTCATTAAAAAAATACGTGAGTTGTTTTTAACCCTAAAACGCGCAAATTGGCTGAAAATGAGTTATGGTGAAATATTCGACAAACTTTTGGTCTTTTTTGAACAAAAGTACCACTTTCTTGAGATTCTTGACACTAAAACACAAAAACGAGATTAAATTTGTTTTTAAAAAATAGTTGTGTTATATTTAACCCTAAAACGCGCAAATGGGCTGAAAACGAGTTATGGTGAAATAATCGACAAACGTCTGGTCTTCTTTTTCCAAAAGTACCACTTTCTTGAGATTCTTGACATCAAAACAAAAAAACGAAATACAAAGGACGAATGCCCAAAAATGATACACAACTATTGGCCAAGGAACAATAATAGTACATAACTATTCCGAGGTACAAAAATGATAACCAACTTTTACCATGTGATCAAAAATGATATTTTCACTTATATGACAAAAATGTTTGACATGAAATGTCAAAAATGCCCTTATAATTAAATAAACTTGTACCGGACGACGATTAATTTATAAGGGCATTTTGGACTTTTCATGTTTAATATTATTGTCATATTAATGAAAATATCATTTTTGATCACATGGTAAAAGTTGGGTATCATTTTTGTACCTCGGAATAGTTATGTACTATTTTTGTTCCTTGGCCAATAGTTGTGTATCATTTTTGGGCCTTCGCCCAAATTAAAATTCATTAAAAAAATACTTGTGTTGTTTTTAACCCCAAAAAGCGTAAATGCACTCAAAACGAATTATGGTGAAATATTCGACAAACTTTTGGTCTTTTTTGACCAAAAGTACCACTTTCTTGAGATTATTGACACCAAAACACAAAAACGAGATTAAATTTATTAAAAAAATACTTGTGTGGTTTTAAACCATAAAACGCGTAAATTGGCTGAAAACGAGTTATGGTGAAATAATCGGCAAACTTTTGGTGTTTTTTGACCAAAAGTACCACTTTCTTGAGATTCTTGACACTAAAACACTAAAACCAGATTAATTTTTTTAAAAAATATACTTGTGTTGTTTTTAACCCTAAAACGCGCAAATTGGCTGAAAACGAGTTATGGTGAAATATTCGAGAAACTATTGGTCTTTTTTGACCAAAAGTACCACTTGAGATTCTTGACACTAAAAGACAAAAATGAGATTAAATTTATTAAAAAAATACTTGTGGTGTTTTTAACCCTAAAACGCTTAAATTGGCTGAAAACAAGTTATGGTGAAATATTCGACAAACTTTTGGTGTTTTTTGACCAAAAGTACCACTTTCTTGAGATTCTTGACACTAAAACACTAAAACGAGATTAAAATTCTTTAAAAAAGACTTGTGTTGTTTTTAACCCTAAAAAGCGTAAATGGACTGAAAAAGAGTTATGGTGAAATATTCGACAAACTTTTGGTCTTTTTTGACCAAAAGTACCACTTTCTTGAGATTCTTAACACTAATACACAAAAACGAGATTAACTTTTTTTTAAAAAAAATAGTTGTGTTATTTTTAATCCTAAAACGCGTAAATGGGCTGAAAACGAGTTATGGTGAAATAATAGACAAACTTCTGGTCTTTTTTTCCAAAAGTACCACTTTCTTGAGATTCTTGACACTAAAACAAAAAAATGAGATTAAAATTCATTAAAAAAATACTTGTGTTGTTTTTAACCCCAAAAAGCGTATATGGGCTGAAAACGGGTTATGGCGAAATATTTGACAAACTTTTGGTCTTTTTTGACCAAAAGTACCACTTTCTTGAGATTATTGACACCAAAACTGTAACATCCCAATTTTCAAATTAAAGATAATACACAATTATTGAGGTGTCATTTAGGAAATTTGAAGTTTTAGGAATAATTTTATGATATTTTATATGATTTATGCATATTAAACCTTATCTACTTTAGAATTTAAAGAAATATAATTAAATGAGTCATTTGGAATTTGGAACTTTTATGAAAAGTATTGGGAAACCTAGATAATATTATGGAGGAAAGAAATGGAAATAATAACATGTATAGACTTTTGGGTTAAAACTATAATTAAGAATAAATAAAAGGGTATTTAGTTGTAATTTTCCCTAAACTATATATATATATATATACCCACCTCCTTCCATCTCCTTCTCCATTCGAACCTAGCCGACAACCTCCTCCTCTCTTTCATTTTTTGACCGCTCTCTCTTCTCTCTCTTCTCAGTTCCGTCGCCGGCGGTGACAAGGGACGGCAGAGCAAGCTGCCACCGGCGCGGCCTCTCCCCTCACAGTCTTTATTCGCGTTCTCCTTCCCCCAAGCCAGACCCCTCGCCCTTTTCTCTCTCTTTCGATCTGAACCCTAACCTCCCTCTATTGTTCTTCGATTTTTCCGGCGAATCAGCGGCGGACGGCGGCGGTTTTAAAGGCAAGTTTCGACCTTCACTAGTACTTCGCGAGTTGTGCTTCTTCTTCTTTATGGACTTCTCATTTTCCCTTCTCCTCTTGGTTATTTTCGTCCACCTATTGAAATTCGTGGCTGTCACCCAAGAGGGGGGGGGGGTGAATTGGGTGAGGGAATAAAACTTAAACTCTTTTCGAAAGACTGCTTGTGCTCGGTGATGATGATAATAAATAATGCTATGCACAAGTCAGTATGCTATGTAATGCAAAATAGAATGATCAAGTATAAGTATATGCACACATAACTTTATCCTGGTTCGGTCACCCAGACCTACATCCAGTCCCCAGGCTACACCTGAGATTTCCAATCCACTATTCTTGTTTAAACCGGGCACAAGAGAAGCCTTTACACTTTAGGTTTTACGAGCACGGGTTCACCTAACAACCCACAGGTTTTACAACGGGTTCACCTGCAAACCTTACAAACGCAAGTTTTACGGGCTAACTTGCAACCTATGGAGATTTAGAAAACTTCTAAATGCTCCCCCTTACAAAATGTAAGATTACAATTAAGTTCACTCTATGAACTGATTTTGTTAAACACTTAAGCTCAAAACTAACTCTCTCAAAGAGTGGATGATGTTACTCACTTAAGTACAAATAAATCACTCTCTAAGAATATTACATATCAAAGTCCGAGAGTAGAAGATGAGAGGAATGTAGAATAGTGTTTCAGACAATAAGCTCTGTTCTCTCTCTCTTTTTCAAGCCCCATCTTCAGAAATGAAGAACATCCCTTTTATACCAGTCTCTGAATATCTAGCCGTTGGAGAGGCAATAAGATCGTTTGATTATAGACGTTGGGGCCTTGTTTACGTTGTCCTCATTAATGCACAGCAGGGTTGACTTTGCTTTATCTAAAAAGGTGCTCTGACCAAGCTGTTCTGTCAACACTGTTCTGGCAATACTAATCTGACAAAAGTCGTTCTGGCATCTGAACACGTTGTACGGTCCGACTCTTGCTTGCTGTCAGAGAGGACTTCGTTCCTCAAGCATAAGTCCAGGATGTTAAGAGACTCACTATCGGAAGCTCTCTTGCTATCTGAAGCTCGTGGACTCTAACATTTTGCTTGCTATCACATATAGGAACTTTGTCTTCCAAGCACTTGTCCATGAGTGATAAGAGTGCTTTGCTATTGGATCCTCTCGCTATCAGAAGCTCTCTTATGGACTCTGACTCTTGTGGGCAGTATGAGCTTTGACACCTTGAGTGAATCTTCAGATTATGTTCTCATACTCCTCATGCTTGGTAGGTAACAATGTTGTTTGAATGTGTCTGTTATCCTCTTGTTACCGTTGGAAGGAACATCTTCTTAAATGCTTCAGCAGGGTTGACTTGCTTTATCTCTGAAAAGTAGTCCTGACACCTCTGCTCTGTTAAAAGCATTCTGTCTTCTGAGTATGTGACGTTCACTCTTGTACTCTTGCTGACGGATGATCATCGTTCATCCGGAAGTGGCAATCTTGCTCTGCAAGGGTTAGTCTCTGAAATCCAATGCCAAGAGTCTTTCCATCCGGAAGCTCATTTGCATCCGCAAGTGTAACTAAGTTCTGCACATACTGGTTAGTCCAACATAGCAATTTATATAATCAGATATAGTAAAACTACACATGTTGTGGGAAGTTTGCTATGGGAAGTAGTCTTACTTAGACTATGTTCTGATCTGGTCTATGATGTATCCGGAAGCATTTTTACATCCGGAAGTAAAACTACTAGATGAAGGATCTTGGTTCACTATAACTCACTCTCACTTAGTGTATTTCATCCCAACACTCAGCGCTAGTCACTAAGCTATCGGAAGCACTTTTACTTGACGTAGTGAACTCACTGACGCTTAGGGTGAAATCTATTCTATCAGTCTGCGCCAGTCAAGATCCAACAGGAAGCAACTTCACTTGATGTTGCATTTCCGCTGACGCTCGGGGTTATATCTAGTCTATCAACCTGCGCCAGTCTAAATCTAATAGGAAGTGCTTTCACTCGGCGAAGTAGACTTACTGACGCTTGGGGTAATAACTATTCTATTGCTCTGCGCCAGTCTAAGTCTAACAGGAAGCGCTTTCACTTGGGAAAGTAGACTCACTGACGCTTGGGGTAATATCTATTCTGTCGCTCTGCGCCAGTCTAATTCTAACAGGAAGCGCTTTCACTTGGGGAAGTAGACTCACTGTCGCTTGGGGTAATATCTATTCTGTCGCTCTGCGCCAGTCTAATTCTAACAGGAAGCGCTTTCACTTGGGGAAGTAGACTCACTGTCGCTTGGAGTAATATCTATTCTATCGCTCTGCGCCAGTCTAAGTCTAACAGGAAGCAACTTCGCTTCCGATTGAACCATAGCTTAGTCCTAGGGTTTGTGCACCTAAGGTTCATGGATTAAGTTAAATCCCTAGTTATTTACTTGCTGACGCTGGGGGATGAAAGCATTCATCCGCATGCGCAAGTCCTAATCTATCCGGAAGTGATCTTACATTCTCAAGTGATCTAACTCAGGATTCTAACCATGTCATCTAATCCTTCCTAAGTGCTGATTATGTTCTCTTAAGTACTAGACCTTAGTCACCATCAAAACTTAAGATTCTAACATTCTCCCCCTTTTTGATGATGACAAACCCATAGATGACTAGAGAACATAATTAAACTTAGATCACTCCCAGAGCACTCCCAGAGCTATAATTAAACTTAGATATCTTATCTATCTCTCAGCTCTAGACATCTCATGTCTCATCTCTCGCTAGACATCTTATATCTCATCTCTAGACATCTCATCTCCATCTCTAGACATCTCATCTCTATCTCTCTCCCCCTTTTGGCTTCATCAAATTCCAATAGGTGCAAGCTAGCCTTAGGGATGGGGATACTTTTATCGTTCTCCTCGGAATGGGCTTTCTACCTAATATTTCTCCCTATGTATCGTTAATAAGGATTTGTTCTAGACTTATTCAATACAACGTACGAGAATTATCAAGGAAAACAATAATGATTCATGATCCTAAATGATTGTATTCGCCCTAATCATTATGTGGGATAGCTAAACATGTTTTTCAAGGATTAAGTCAAGAGCAAAACATACAAAACATATCGAATGAAATATGTGATTTTAAATTCAAATGAGATGAAATCTGATACCAAATGTAATCAAATGAGATCTGTGAGTTTGAACCTGTGGTATCAAAGGAAATGATTGAATGCCAAATGAAATTTGTGATACCATATGAAATGAAATCAAATCAAATGAAATTTGTGTTTTTAAAAGTGCCAAAAATATTTTCCAAACAAATTGCATCACAGCATCTTAAGAGTTTATTATCGATGACAGCATGTGACTCTCTATTTTCAAGGGATCATTAACAGGTAATGTCCACTTACTTCTCTTCTATATTAAGATTAATCATCATTAAATCAAGAAAGGAAGCATATAAGAGAGGTATGTTATCAATTACTTTCCAGCATGTCATTTAGAGGATACAGATGTGTGAGCTAGGATGATTTTCTAAGACAGTGAATGATTTTGAAGTCAATGCAGATTGAGAGAAACATCCTAAGTTGACACCCTTACCAATGCCATGTATGCATCATATGTAAGAGATGGTAAGGTGTAGATGTTACCACAGATGAGGGGTACTCATACTCTATTAGACTCAGGAATCTGAATCATACGCAGATAAGCATGCTTCCTGACATCTTCAAGAGGTGTGCTATCTCAAGTGGAAACCCCTAGCGCAAGTGCTTTGATGATTCGCTTCGGCAAGCTGAGCTACAACCACAAGTAGACATGACTGGGCAGTCACTCTACTCTTCCCATGGTTCAATAGTTGGCCTGCTATCGAAGGCGCTGATTGTTGTGAAAGCAACCTTACTCAAACTTGATGATTGGTCCTGCATATGCTTGAGGAAACAAATGCTTTCTGATGGTCAGTGAAAGAACTTAAGATTTAACATTGAAGACCATCCTCAGGACATTCAAGTCAATCTGTGTTAATCAGCACAAGCTAATAATTTTAAGAAATCATGCTTGCTAATTGGTTTAAGAAGATATGAGCAATGATTATGTGAAAACTAATTTTGAAATTATCTATACATTCACATAGTTTCACTATCAAGACATGAACTCTATTTATACTCTCATGGATAAATATCAATGTGATAGTACAGAGAATATTAAACAGGTGGCATATTTTCAGAGTTTCATAAGCAAGTATAGTTCAATACATATGCCTCAAGGATGTTCATGTTAGATCATGAAGACATGTGAATTAATAACATAATGAGATTTTGAAAAAGAGAATCTTCATCCTCACAAAATAATTTGATTAGGATTGAATTCGTTTTACAAAAACAACCAAATTTCAGCATATGATTACGAGAATAATTTCCAAATTTTAGCTCAAGTTCTTCTAGATATGGTCAGTGTGATCTCATTGTTCTTAGGATATCAACAAGCTCGAAATTAATACAGATTATAGCATGCTTGTGATACTATGCCATGTTTTACAGATCTAGCAGAGTTTAATTCAAGGCATTTCCTAAGATTTCTAATGCATGTCAGACAAGAGAGAGACTATCCATTAAATTTCACAGCAGAATATGTAAGGGATAGAAATGCTCATGTGTATTGGCGAGAGTTTCTCAGGTTTAGTATAGCCATTCCACACATCTTGATAAGAGGCATTTTCGTTGCCATTCTCTCTTGGTCATTCTCATTGTTCAAGCTTCAATAATCTGTGTCAACATTCTTAAACCACAAACTTGAATCGAGATCATTAGTAGATTGAGAACTTAAGATGTAATTAAGAGGGATGTATTGTTCTCGAACCCATAGCTGCTTATGCATTGAAAAACTTGATGCAAGAGATACCATATGAAATGGAAAATCAGAAATAACTTTTGAATGCTATCATGAGGAATGGTTGTCATGTAAGTTTAAAGAGGATCGGAATCTGTTTTGAAAGTTTGCATTTCAAAAAGGATCTTTCAAAAATCAAGGTGAATGTATGAACTGTTTTCTTTTCTGAGCGGCGCCCAAAAAAAAATTGCTAAGCATATATGAGTAAAACGATTTAGACACCATATGAAAAACTCTGAAGAAGGTTTTTTGTTTGTGTCAAAATTCTGAAACTAGTTCTGAATCTTCTTAACAATGTCAGAAATCTTGGAACACAATGATTCAGCATGCACAAATTTAGTAGGTTTTGAAGAAGGTTCAGTTTCAAAGTGTCAGACTTCTTGAATCTGTAAAATCAGTATGCATTATATCAGAAAATGCATTTTTACAGAAAATAAGGTTATCACAGATAAGGGAAATCATATCAATTTCAGAGAAATAAAATCTGTTAAGCTCATCATGCATTTACTACCCAAAAGATTATTCAAGTAAAGAGGAGGGTAAGAATGATATCACCATAGCTCCATTCGCATCAAGCAGTAGCTCGCTTGATTTTGGTTGACAATGCAAGGATTCTATTTTCAGAGCAGCACCAAAATCTATGCGTGACGAATGCTTATCAAGACTTGACTAATTGTTCAGATGAGGTACAGTCCTGAGTCCTGTTGAGGCTAATAGGATGAATTGGAGCTGGTGCAGAGGGATGAATTCACTTGGTGATCACTACTACTCGCATCTCTCGCCTCTTGAACCCATACTTCTTACACAGCTCTTCACTCAGATTAGGTGCTGGCGCAGAGAGAGACACAGGTTCAGCAGAGGGTATCTCCGCAGGTTGATCACTCAGTGCTATCTCAAGCTTGCCTCTGTGCCAGCAGACTGTTGGGGGCACATGAATCAGATGGCTTCCCCAAGGGCGAGCCTTCCTGCTTGGGCAATCCGCTTCATTTCAATTTCCCTTCTGAGGGCAGCAGTGACATCCTGGTCAAGTTCGAGGGGTGGCTATCTTAGCCTATCTCTCTCTGATTTTGTTCATGTTCCTTGTTCATTTTAGCCCATAACTCATCTTCACCCTTGTCTTGCTGAACCTCCGGATTGCCTTTCCTACAAAATATCAGATAGTTCCTTCCTTTTGTATCCAAGTCTGGATCTGAAGGTCAGTTTGTAGGCTATATGTAATTCACATGCACTTAGAGATTACTTGCTATGTGTATGGCATGGTGAATCTATCATGACTATATGCACAAGGATATACAAGGTTTTTGATCAAGATAGTCATGGATCTCATGTAGATTATGAACATTACTTATTTCTTTAAGCTTTCTTCAATGATGAATATAATGTTCACATCTTAGGATGCTTAATGTAAAATCTCAATAAGTTCATCTAATATTAGCATAGGAGATTTTACTATCAAATGCTTCGTTGCTAAGTGATCCCTTGCTTACCCAAGGAGATCTTCTATACTTATCCTTGGTTCGAAGCACTTTCTTCTGAGAGGTAGGATTCAAGAGCCTTTTCAATGTTGATCGAGGAATCCACTCTCTCTTGTTCTTCTCAGGATAGTTGAATGGAACTTTGTGATAGCTCATCCTTGAGACAAAACCATTGGTCCTTGTGGTGGCCGACAGCTTCTTATGATTGTACCAGTGGATTTCAGCAGTTGCATCACCACGAGTTCTCTTCTTTGGGATAAGAGGAACTCTTGATCTTTCCTGCACAAGTAAGGCACTAGGAGGATGTTTTGGTACCCATTTGTACTTGGGTCCTACATGGTTAGCACTGGACCTTACTTGTCCTTTAGGAATCCATACAAACTTATTTCTCACATTTGTATTTCTTCTAAGGCTGCATGTGTGAGAAATATGTCCTAATCTACCACAATAATGACAGATAATGGAATGATAATCAAAATGAGATTTTCTATCATTATCATGATTAGTTTTCTTTAGAAAAGCTTTTTGTTCCTTTGAAATCTCAGTTTCTTTTGAAGACTTTTCTTGTTCCTTCAACACGTGTTTACAATCAAAACATTTTTCAATACATGTTGAAGTTTTCTCTGCCGATAGTGGGCTAGCTATCGGAACCACTAGTTCTTTAAAAGAAACCTCGGAAACTTTAGACGTAGAAGAAGAAATTAGTTTTTCAAGTTTCCTATCTTTTTCTTTTAAGCCTAGAAGTTCTTTTGCAAGTTTACAATATTCGGTATATAACTCATTGTATGCATCTTGCAATTCAGAGAGTTCAAGTTCAGATTCAGATACCTCACTTTCTGAATCTTCTAGGCAGAAATGGATACTCTCTTCACTGAAGCCTGCTTCCTCAATATCAGCTTCCAGAAGCTCATCAGTAGATGATCCACAAAGAGCACGAGTTGAGCTTTGGACAGCTGTGCTTTCAAGAGATGGGTTAGAAGCATATATCATATCAAGAGTATTCCAAATATCTCTAGCACTAGAGCAATGTTTGATTTTCTGGAAATCATTTTCAGTTAAGCCTTTGTATAAAATTTGCATTGCTCGAATGTTTAAGGAAAACAAATTTTTCTCCTTTTCAGTCCAGTTTCCTCTTGGTTTGAAATCAAAATCATTTTCAAAAATATCCCACATTTTCAAACTAGTGGATTTTATAAAACTTTCCATTCTTGCTTTCCACCAACAAAAATCAATATTTTCTAACACAGGTGGAATGGTATGATCAAAGCCTTTGGAAAACATTTTAACCCAAATCAGCCAAGGTCTTTGCACTTGAGATCGTTTGATCCTTTAAACAAGTGACCTGCTCTGATACCAAATGAAATTCGTGGCTGTCACCCAAGAGGGGGGGGGTGAATTGGGTGAGGGAATAAAACTTAAACTCTTTTCGAAAGACTGCTTGTGCTCGGTGATGATGATAATAAATAATGCTATGCACAAGTCAGTATGCTATGTAATGCAAAATAGAATGATCAAGTATAAGTATATGCACACATAACTTTATCCTGGTTCGGTCACCCAGACCTACATCCAGTCCCCAGGCTACACCTGAGATTTCCAATCCACTATTCTTGTTTAAACCGGGCACAAGAGAAGCCTTTACACTTTAGGTTTTACGAGCACGGGTTCACCTAACAACCCACAGGTTTTACAACGGGTTCACCTGCAAACCTTACAAACGCAAGTTTTACGGGCTAACTTGCAACCTATGGAGATTTAGAAAACTTCTAAATGCTCCCCCTTACAAAATGTAAGATTACAATTAAGTTCACTCTATGAACTGATTTTGTTAAACACTTAAGCTCAAAACTAACTCTCTCAAAGAGTGGATGATGTTACTCACTTAAGTACAAATAAATCACTCTCTAAGAATATTACATATCAAAGTCCGAGAGTAGAAGATGAGAGGAATATAGAATAGTGTTTCAGACAATAAGCTCTGTTCTCTCTCTCTTTTTCAAGCCCCATCTTCAGAATTGAAGAACATCCCTTTTATACCAGTCTCTGAATATCTAGCCGTTGGAGAGGCAATAAGATCGTTTGATTATAGACGTTGGGGCCTTGTTTACGTTGTCCTCATTAATGCACAGCAGGGTTGACTTTGCTTTATCTAAAAAGGTGCTCTGACCAAGCTGTTCTGTCAACACTGTTCTGGCAATACTAATCTGACAAAAGTCGTTCTGGCATCTGAACACGTTGTACGGTCCGACTCTTGCTTGCTGTCAGAGAGGACTTCGTTCCTCAAGCATAAGTCCAGGATGTTAAGAGACTCACTATCGGAAGCTCTCTTGCTATCTGAAGCTCGTGGACTCTAACATTTTGCTTGCTATCACATATAGGAACTTTGTCTTCCAAGCACTTGTCCATGAGTGATAAGAGTGCTTTGCTATTGGATCCTCTCGCTATCAGAAGCTCTCTTATGGACTCTGACTCTTGTGGGCAGTATGAGCTTTGACACCTTGAGTGAATCTTCAGATTATGTTCTCATACTCCTCATGCTTGGTAGGTAACAATGTTGTTTGAATGTGTCTGTTATCCTCTTGTTACCGTTGGAAGGAACATCTTCTTAAATGCTTCAGCAGGGTTGACTTGCTTTATCTCTGAAAAGTAGTCCTGACACCTCTGCTCTGTTAAAAGCATTCTGTCTTCTGAGTATGTGACGTTCACTCTTGTACTCTTGCTGACGGATGATCATCGTTCATCCGGAAGTGGCAATCTTGCTCTGCAAGGGTTAGTCTCTGAAATCCAATGCCAAGAGTCTTTCCATCCGGAAGCTCATTTGCATCCGCAAGTGTAACTAAGTTCTGCACATACTGGTTAGTCCAACATAGCAATTTATATAATCAGATATAGTAAAACTACACATGTTGTGGGAAGTTTGCTATGGGAAGTAGTCTTACTTAGACTATGTTCTGATCTGGTCTATGATGTATCCGGAAGCATTTTTACATCCGGAAGTAAAACTACTAGATGAAGGATCTTGGTTCACTATAACTCACTCTCACTTAGTGTATTTCATCCCAACACTCAGCGCTAGTCACTAAGCTATCGGAAGCACTTTTACTTGACGTAGTGAACTCACTGACGCTTAGGGTGAAATCTATTCTATCAGTCTGCGCCAGTCAAGATCCAACAGGAAGCAACTTCACTTGATGTTGCATTTCCGCTGACGCTCGGGGTTATATCTAGTCTATCAACCTGCGCCAGTCTAAATCTAATAGGAAGTGCTTTCACTCGGCGAAGTAGACTTACTGACGCTTGGGGTAATAACTATTCTATTGCTCTGCGCCAGTCTAAGTCTAACAGGAAGCGCTTTCACTTGGGAAAGTAGACTCACTGACGCTTGGGGTAATATCTATTCTGTCGCTCTGCGCCAGTCTAATTCTAACAGGAAGCGCTTTCACTTGGGGAAGTAGACTCACTGTCGCTTGGGGTAATATCTATTCTGTCGCTCTGCGCCAGTCTAATTCTAACAGGAAGCGCTTTCACTTGGGGAAGTAGACTCACTGTCGCTTGGAGTAATATCTATTCTATCGCTCTGCGCCAGTCTAAGTCTAACAGGAAGCAACTTCGCTTCCGATTGAACCATAGCTTAGTCCTAGGGTTTGTGCACCTAAGGTTCATGGATTAAGTTAAATCCCTAGTTATTTACTTGCTGACGCTGGGGGATGAAAGCATTCATCCGCATGCGCAAGTCCTAATCTATCCGGAAGTGATCTTACATTCTCAAGTGATCTAACTCAGGATTCTAACCATGTCATCTAATCCTTCCTAAGTGCTGATTATGTTCTCTTAAGTACTAGACCTTAGTCACCATCAAAACTTAAGATTCTAACACCTATGACAGTGGACATTTTTCGGCAATTCCGGCCGATGACGGGCTCCGTTCAGCCGTGCCACCTTGGAGTCAAGTTTTGGTGAGTCTTCCTAACTCCTTTATACTCTCTCTTGCTTCTGCGATTTGGCTGAGAAAGAGTGAGGGTCCGATTTGATTTTTGGGACTTTGGGGTTTGAAATTGATTGAGCTTGATTGCTTTGATGACCTTATACTCAATTTGAAACTGAACGGTTCTCTGTTATTTCTCGGTAAGGGAATGTGGGATTTGAGTTTAACTTTCATTGCTTGTTTGATTGCAAGTTACGAGTAAATTTATCCTAGTTATGTGCTGATTTTGGATGTTTTCTCTATTTCTCTGCCATAGTCTTATCATAGAAGATATGGTGTAGTTTTCATTTTGATTTGTATGATTAGGTTTTTGCTCATGAGGTTAGGAGTATATGTAAGAGAATTTTAATTTTTCTATGTTGAAAATTTGAAGAAGATTTTGGATTAGGAGATATTGTAATAGTTTAACTTGGGGTTTGTATAGGTGATTTTCAGAAGAGGTGTTAGAAAGAGGAGGAAAAACTTATTAATTGTTGAATTCCATTGTATTAAAAAGAATTTGGATGAGTGGTAATTGGTAGTTTAGTAGTGAATAAATTATGGTGATGTTTTAGGAATATTTTGTAATCTTGATGAAGTTTAGATTGAGTTGAAAGCTTGAAGTAATAATGGATTTGATTATGGTTTGAAGCCTTCAAAAATTCGATACAAATAGTGTAGGTGGTAAGTGTGTGCGGGAAACAATAATGAGGGAGTAGATAGTAAAGAAAATGATTGCCAATGTGATAAGGTGCTGCTAGTTAGCTTAAATTTTTGTTGAGTTAAATGTGTCATCAATGTTAGCACTCTTTGGTAGAATTTCTTATGTCTGGAGTTAAAGTTTGATGGAAATGCTAATGTATGCAAAGCTAAGTGGGAAACTTGGGAAACATTACCAATTTTAGAAGGTATAACATTAATTATGAAATTTCATTAATTAAAGAAGTAAATATGTTATGCTTATGTTGAAGGTGGGATGCTGAAATGTGTTGTTACACCTAGGGAAGGTGATTGTTTCTTTTATGATACAGGATGACAGTTAACATAAAATGGGATAATAAGATTTATAAGAAGATTTTATGATGATTTTGAAGTAGAAACAAGAGGGTATATGCTTGCTTATTTTTTTTTTGGTATACTCTTAATGGCTATTGAAATGGTGTAGTCTGGTGGCTGTTTAGCTGAAATGAATTGTGAAAGGAATTGGTTTCTTTTGTAAAGTGTTAAGGTATTTGTTTGGGCTGTTTGGTTCGATTTTAAGTATGATATTCTCTTCTATTGCTTCTGTTTGAGCATGAGATGACAAGTTGACATGAACTATGTTATGGCACTTTATTTGGATATTTGCTCTTCTGTAGCTTATTGTGTGGCTAAAGCTTTGTGGTGAATCAATTAAGAACAATGTTGGTAAGCATGAAGTTCTGTTTGGATTGGGTTCAAGTTGTAGTGATTGTTGCACATTTAAAATGTTCTTTGTCTTTCTTTTTGCTTTGGTCGAAGGGTTGTTTGGAATGGGAGTATTTCAATTGTATTTAATATGTTATGGAAAAATATTAGTCTTGATGTTCTTTGTCTCTTCTTGGACTGAATAGGCTGCTGTCTTGTGTGTGAATATTAGTAAACATATGAGTTCATTAGAAGTAGTAATATGGCTTCGCGGGTTGGTTCTATGACATTTGCTTTGAGCATTGGAACTTGAATGACTGTTTCATGGTTCTAATTGAATTTTTCTGCTTGGTGGCTAATAGTGTGGGGGAAAACATGATTATTCTATTTGGTTGCATGGTTGGTGTCATATATATATACATTATATATTTATATAAGAAACTGCAGGTATAATTGAAGTGTGGTCATACAAGTTGATTAATGGGATTTTCTGAATTTGTTGTATATTTAATGACTAGTTGGAAAGATGAGAATGATGTAAATTAGTGTTGATATTCTTTTCCTTGTGGTTCTTGCTTTAGTTAACACTTTAACAATATGAATGTGGGTTATATCTCTCTGCTAGATTATGGTGGATAATTATTGCTATTGGTGGTTTGATTCCTAAAGTGAATTGACTTTGTGATTTGCAAAACGGTTAATATATGGTATAGGATGTCTTATTGTAAAGAGACATAGTTATTTGTTGAGGTAATTTCTGTTAATGGAAGTGAATAGTATTGATGAGTTTGAATAATTTCTGAGAAAAGAAAATGTATGGGGACTGGGTAGTAATACAAACGAGAGAGACGTTAATTAATCTATGCCTTAGAATGATTATTAATCCACTATTATCACATGATGTAATAATAGGAAAGGATGAGATTTGCATATATTCCTCGAGGCATGGATAAGTAAGGGAAAAGGCAACAGAGTGCTAAGGGCGACAGGTAATCACACTTAACCTTACTATAACATTGAGGGTGATGTTAGCTAGGATTTTGTAAAATTCTTTCTCACCCTCTATATATATATTTTATCTTTAAAAGGTTATTTTTATACAAAACAGGCTATCGGGTGCCTTTTAAACACGATTATTTCTATATAAAAGATTTTTACACATTATATATACTATTATCTTGCCTGGTGGTGGCCATTGATCTGGAATGGCGTGGAATGTATATAGGGATAGTGTTGGGTAGTGGTTTAAGAGGTGATGAGGATAGAAAAGAGAGTTACATGTTGAGTTGAGAGTTATGTTGATGAAATATAGAATAAGGATTGTGAGTATTGCATGACACTGATTATTAGTACCGTCGGCCGATGTAACCTATCGATTTGCGCAATCGATAGGTTATTTGTACAGGTTCCTCGGATTGTAAAGGAACCAGGGATGTGTATACTTTTTATAGTGCTCCCTTTTTCAGGGACGTTTTCACTATTTAAAGTGCTCCATTTTCATGCTTTCAGATTTGAGACTGGGCACAGTGTCAATCACGTTTATTTTCGTCTGTTGAGTTGATTTGGAACTGACTGAGGGATTTGAGTGATATGTGGGAAATAGAGATGATGAATTCGAATTGATTTAGAAGGAGGGACTTGAATGATGAATGAAAGACTTGACATATATATATATATATATATATATATATATATATATATATATATATATATATATATAGTATTGGTTTTAAATGTGGTACCCTTTAGACGCCCTCGCTACCGCACATCTCACTGTTATAGTTGAAAGTAATGGATGCACAAGAGGGGGGGTGGATTGTGCTTCAAAAATAAATGCTCAAATAAAACAACACGAGAGTTATACTCGTTCGGTCTACCTGACCTACGTCCAGTCCTCAACCACCCAGGCCGAGTTCCACTATATCTCCAGGTTTTAAAACGGGTTCACCTGGAACCTTACAACCGCAAGTTTTGAACTGGATTACTTGCAACCTTACAACTACAAGTTTTACACAAGGCTCACTTGTAACCTTTCTAACTAGCTCCCCCTTACACCTAGCAAGGGTTCAACCTTTACAATTAAAGGATTTTTCTAACTAAGTTCTCTCAAAGAACAGATAGTGTTACACACTTAAGTACAATTAATGCTCTTATAACAAGAAGAGACTTAACTACAAAGAGTACAAGATATGTAGATGAAAAGATCACTCAATGAGTTAAATGCTCTTTACTTTTCTGGGCAGCTTTGAATGCTTGAAGATGTTCTTAGTTTCTCGCTCTAACTTCTCTCAAGAATATCAAAGATAATTGTTGTTATCATAAATGAAGTTGAGCTCCTTTATATAGTCTTCAAACAATCTGGCTCTTGGTAGGTGGGATAGCCGTTTGAATATGGCCGTTTTTCCCATGTTACCGTTTGCCCAATAAATGCTTCATCAATGCATAGCAGGGTTGACTTGCTTTATCTCTGAAAAGTAGTTCTGACACCTCTGCTCTGACAAAAGCATTCTGACACTGCATCTCTGAACGTTCTGACATTCTGATTGCTTGCGGAAGCAAAATCACATCCGGAAGCAACTTTACTTAGTGTGCTGCACTTGAACGTTAGTTTAGCAATATAAGCACATAGTCACATGCAGTGGGTGTTCACTTAGTCTAAGATGTATCCGGAAGCACTTTTACATCCGGAAGTAAATCCACTGGATGAAGGATTATATTCACTATTACTCACTCTCGCTCAGTGTCATTCACTCCAACAGTCAGCGCTAGTCACTAAGCTATCGGAAGCACTTTCACTTGACGTGGCTTATGTTCACTGACGCTTAGGGTTATCTATTCTATCAGCCAGCGCCAGTCTAAATCTAACAGGAAGCAATTTCACTTCCGGTTGAGTCTTAGCTTAGTCTTAAGGTTTTGTATATCTAGTGCTCATGGACTAAGTTATTTCCTTAGTGAATTACTTGCTGCCGCTGGGGGATGAAACATTCATCCGCGAGCGCAAGTCCTAGTTTATCCGGAAGTAAATCCACATCCGGTTGCACTCTTACTTCGGATTCTATGTTAACCTATTGCTTTCTATGTACTTGGCCTATTCTTTCATATTTTAGTCTTCATCAAAACTTAAGATTCTAACATTCTCCCCCTTTTTGATGATGACAAACTTAGTTTTATCGATTAGATTTATATGAAAGGATTATCAGAAGAATAAAAGCAATAGATAAGAACAAGTAACTTAGGCAAATATTATTGATAAGCAGAAATTACAAGTCAGAGTATACAAGCAAATAACATATACAAGTAAATAACATATACAGGTAAATTACACTAAGCAAGTATGAAGTATGCATGAAAACAAAAGGAAAAAAAAATTTCTAAGTTAAAAGAAGGTTTGGATTGGGGGTTCATGGTTTGTGTTTCTTTTTCTTCTCCCTCTCCCTCTGTCTCTCTTCACTCTCTTTCTGAAGTTTGGCTAACTCGCCTCATGCACATTCCGGTCAATCTGGGCAATGATCCGCTGAAGCTCTTCTTCATCCCTCTCTCTTCTGAGTCTTTCAGATTCAATAGACTCCTCAAATGCCCTCTTCATGTTCTCCACTTCTTCATGCCCAGGGAACCCTGTAGCATCATCAAAGTAGGCAACCTCTCCATTGGGATAGTGGATAGCCCGGATCTTTACGTTCCAAACAGGGAAGTGGGGATCCTCCTCAACTTCCTGGGCTTTCCTTTTCCCTTTCCCTTTACTCTTGCTTATGGATGGCGTGGGCATGGCACTTGCTCTGTCAGCATCAAGGCAGGCCATCTGACCGAAGGAGAGTTTGTCCGTGAACCCATACTTTTCATATTCCTCAGGAGTCATGTCTTCTATTTCCAACTTGATCTCCTTCAGAATAGGAATAGCTTGCACTACTGGGGTCTCTTGGTCTACACGGGCAGATGAAGATTCTTGCTCAGGCTGGCCAGATGGAGTCTCTTCCTCACTCTCATCAGATTCAGTGGAGGCAATAACCTTCTTGGCACGTCTTCTAGCAACGGCCTTCTTTCTGGACTCACTGAATCTGACTGCTGGCTCAGATGAAGGAGGAGGAGCAGATGATTGCTCAGAAGACGGAATCTCAGACGCTTGCCCAGAGGATGCAGGAATAGGCTTTGCTATCACAACAGGAGGATGGTTGATCTTCTTCAGTCCCCACTTCATCATAATCTCCTCAACAATATTTTTACTTGTCTTAGTTGGAGGAGGCTCTGATGATGACTCAGGCTGTGAGGATTGTTCATTCTGCTTAAAGACAACCATATCCAATTGTGGTCCTTGCTCAGCCGACCTCTGCTGCTGCATGAACCGGATTGCTTCTCCTCTTATAAGGCTCTCAGCACCACCCAGCCTTTGGGATTCCATAGCACGGCGGAGGGCAGCTGTGACGTCTTCATCAATCCATAGGGATGGCTGGCTGAGGACATCCCTTGTGTTCATTGACAGGCGAAGGGCGGACATAGCATCTCTCCCCATTTTGGCATCATCAAAGAGGGTGAGGGCCAGTGAGGACGGAGTGGTTGGAGAGGAGGGTGGAGGTTCAGGGCCAAATCTTTTTGGGGGTGAGGATTCTGGGGAGGAGGTAGGTAAGGTAGTTTCTGGGGATGAGGCAGTGTCGGGGAACCATGTAGGATTCACAAAAAGATTTTCATAGGGATGAGTGGAGGAATATTCAGTGTAGGAGGTGGTGGAGTGTGGGGTGAATGGTAAATGGTCATCAGAGCTCTGAAGGCAGGGGTAGTCTCTTATATAGATGTTACTGAGGGGGTGAATGACGGTGTGAAATCCAAGGTGCTCGGCCAGGGGGTTGGATCTGGGTCTAGAGTTGGGGTTGATAGGATTAGGATGGGGGGAAGGTTCGGCGGAGAGGCGGAGTGGAGAGCGAGTAGGAGCGCTAGGTCGTGTGAGAATAGGTGAAGGAGGTGTAGATGGATAGTTTAGTGGGGATTGGCGAGGAGAATGTTGGGGTGAGTCTTGGGTTTGCTGGTCATGGTTAGGTGAAGGTTGGGATTGGTGGTCATTGTTTGGTGATGGTGGGGGTTGCTGGTCATTTTGTGGTGGTGGTTGTGGTTGTTGAGTGTTAGGTGGAGGAGGAGGGGGAAGTTGAGGGTGACCAGAAGGAGGAGGAGGTGGGTTTTGGGGAGGAGGAGGAGGTGGTGGTAGGTTACCTTGTTGTGGTTGGGGAATCTGGAGGTGGGAAAGGATAAGGTCGAGTTTGGCATCCACCCTGGCTAGCTGTGTCTCAACCTGTCCAACTCTGTCCTCAAGCCGCTGGATCCGCTCTCCCTGCTGCTGGAAGCCAGTGTCACACTCAGCACGGAGAGGACCCACCAAGGAGTCAGGCAGCCTAAAGAGAAGCTCCTCCTTTACTTCCTCGGCAAAGGCTCTGACAGTAGCTGGCACTCTTGCAGCACGGCTTGGCCCAGCATGGGAGTCCACTTCCTGATCCCCTGCACCAAATGTAGAGGGGGCTGAAGTCTGAGATGCACTCCCTGCCTGTGATCCTGAGCGAGTGGGCTTAGCAGGCTTGTGATACTTAATGCCCATCTTCCCGATGATGGATGCTCCCACAGGTCTACACTTGACATTCTCTTCCTCCACAGCAGATGTGGCCTTGATCAGATTCTTCTCAAGGAGGAAGGCAATGATGGTGGGATAGGGAAGATAGCCAGACTTGTCATTCATCAACCATCACTGAAGCTCAAGGCAGATCAACTGGCCGGGCTTGATTGGCTAGTGGGAAAGGAGTCTGGGGAACCATGGATTGTCCAGCAGAGTGAACTCGTTGAAGTTACCCCCTTTGTGTGTCATCATTCGGGAGTAGACGTAGTACAAGAGTCTGTAGGAGTCAGACATCTTGGACACCTTCTTCCCTTTGGTGCCATACAACTGTTAGAATCTTAAGTTTTGATGAAGACTAAAATATAAAGGATTAGACCAAGTGCCTAGGAAGCAATAGGATAACTTAGGATCCCAAGTAAGAGTGCTTCCGGATGAAGATTTACTTCCGGTTAGATTAGGACTTGCGCATGCGGATGAATGCTTTCATCCCCCAGCGTCAGCAAGTAAATCACTAGGGATTTAACTTAGTCCATGAACATTAGGTGCACAAACCTTAAGACTAAGCTATGGTTCAATTGGAAGCGAAGTTGCTTCCTGTTAGACTTAGACTGGCGCAGAGCGATAGAATAGATATTACCCCAAGCGTCAGTAAGTCTACTTCGCCAAGTGAAAGCACTTCCTGTTAGATTTAGACTGGCGCAGGTTGATAGACTAGATATAACCCCGAGCGTCAGCGGAAATGCAACATCAAGTGAAGTTGCTTCCTGTTAGATCTTGACTGGCGCAGACTGATAGAATAGATTTCACCCTAAGCGTCAGTGAATTCACCACGTCAAGTAAAAGTGCTTCCGATAGCTCAGTAACTAGCGCTGAGTGGTGGAATTAAATAGACTAAGCGAGAGCAAGTCATATTGAACTAGATCCCTCATCGAGTAAAATTACTTCCGGATGTAGAAGTGCTTCCGGATACACCTTAGACTTAGGAAACCCCCCACTGCATGAGACTATATGATTATATTGCTAAACTAACGTTCAAGTGCAGCACACTCAGTAAGGTTGCTTCCGGATGAGAAGTTACTTCCGCAAGCAAAAAGAATGTCTGAACGTTCAAAGAGATGCAGTGTCAGGATGCTTATGTCAGAGCAGAGGTGTCAGGACTACTTTTCAGAGATAAAGCAAGTCAACCCTGCTATGCATTGATGAAGCATTAAATGGGCGAACGGTAACAAGGGAAAAACGGACATATTCAAACGGCTAGCCCACCTACCAAGAGTTCAAAATGCTTGAAGACTATATAAGGAAGCTCAACTTCATTTATGAAGAAGTTAATGATCTTCAAATATTCTTGAGCAAGAAAATCTTTATTCATTCAAGCTGCCCAGAAAAGCGAAGAGCATTTAACACTTTGAGTGATTTTTCATCTACTTATTCTGTACTCACAGTAGTTAAGTCTCTTTCTGTTAAAAGAGCATTTATTGAACTTAAGTGTGTAACATCATTTGTTCTGTAAGAGAACTTAGTCAGAAAAGCCTTCAAGTGTAAAACTTCAAACCCTTGCTTGGTGTGAGGGGGAGACAGTTAGATAGGTTACAAGTGAGCCAGTGTAAAACTTGTTGTAAGGTTGCAAGTGAGCCCGTAAAACTTGCGGTTGTAAGGTTTCAGGTGAACCCGATTTAAAACCTGAGTTATAGTGAAACTCTCGGCCTGGGTGGTTGAGGACTGGACGTAGGTCAGGTAGACCGAACCAGTATAAATCTTTGTGTCGTTTACTTTGAGTATTTATTTTTGAAGCACAATTCACCCCCCCCCTCTTGTGCATCCATTACGTTCATTTGGTATCAGAGCGGGTCTTTCTCACTCGATTCCAACGAATCCGGAAAGCAAAGATCTAAGTAATGGATACGGATTATGGTCTGCCAGATGTTGCTGTACAACCCAACAAGCCCCCAGGCTTCGATGGGCACAACTATACATTCTGGAAGTTCAGAATGGAAACTTATATCAAGTCAAGCGATATCAGACTATGGGACGTGATCGAACATGGGGATCAAACTCCCTTAGATGAGGATGGATTTGCTAAGGCAAAAGCCAGATATACTGCTGAGGACTATGCTCTAGTCCAACTCAACCATAGGGCTATGCACTACATCCAGTGTGCTCTCAGCTACAAAGAGTTTCACAGGATCAGCCACCACAAAAATGCAAAGGATATGTGGGAGGCTCTTGAGGCTGCACACTCCGGAACCAGGGGAGTTAAAGCAAGACGTGTTGAGATGCTGGTGGAAGAATTCCACAAATTCGCCATGCTAAGCCCCACCGAGCCTATCAGAGATCTAGAGCTCAGATTCACCCATCTCATCAATAATCTAGCCTCGCTTGGTAAGGATATCCCTGAAAGAGAGCAGGTGAGCAAGATTCTGAAAATCTTGAAGGGTGACTGGATCACCAAAGTAACTATTCTGCAAGAAGTGCAAGGAGAATCAACCAGCTCCGTCACCGCTCTTTTTGGCTCCCTTGCTGAATATGAGCCTACCTTGCTGGCTATGAGAGCTCCTCAAACCTCATCCAAGAGTAAGAACCTTGCTCTCGTTGCTCCCAGCAAAGAGATCAAGGACAATGATGAGGATGACGACGATGAGATGGACGATGAGGAGATGGCCCTGATGGTGAGGAAGTTCAGGAAATTCCTCAGGAAGAAGGAAGGCTATCAGAAAGGTGACACCAGCCAGAAGAGGGGATACAAGAAAGAGAAGGTCCCTGTGTGCTTTGAATGCAATAAGCCTGGTCACTTCAAGGCTGAGTGTCCCAGCCTGCAGAGGTCCAAAGGCAAGGATAAAAGAAAGGCACTCGTTTCCTCCATTTGGGTAAACAGCTCAGATGAGGAAGCAAGTGATGATGAAGAAGTTGCCAACCTCTGCCTGGTAGCTAGAGAAGAGGATGAGGAAGCATCTTCAGATCTTGACCTCACCAACGAAGAACATGAGGTAACTCTTCCTGAACTGCAAGAGGCTTACAATGAGATTCATGAAGAATTCTCTAAACTATGTAAAGCCTATAAATTCTTGAAAACCAAAAAGGAGTCACTTGAGTCCAAGGTGGACTCACTCAGTGAGGAACTAGCGGAAGCTAGAAGATCTCCAATGGTGGATGGACAGGGTTCTCCTCAAGCAGAACCCAACATCCCAACACCTGAGAGCTGTCCAAATTGCAGCAAAATCTCAGAAGAAAATAATAAGCTGCAAAATGCCCTGCAGAAATTCACCAATGGTTCAGAAATGCTGAATATACTTTTAATGAACCAAAGGGCATATAGGGATAGGACTGGCTTGGGATATACCCCCAGGAAGAAAACGTGGGAAGAACCAAAAGTAAAGCCTTACTTAAAGTTCTTCCATAAAGCCACCAGTCATAGCTCCTCACCTTTTAGCTTCTGTAATTACTGCAACAGGAAAGGACACTCGATGTCCACCTGTAATGCTAAAAAGCATGGAGCTAACAGCTCTTACAAGTGGGTCCCTAAAGGAACCAGGGCTACAAAGGATCCTCCACCTGCAAAGGAAATCAAGAGAGGACAAGGATCCCAAGCCTGGAATCATCCCACTGGGAGAACCCAAGAGTCTAGAGCCAACACTAGGCCAAAGGCTCCAAATGTTTATAGGCACAAGGATAAGCCCAAAGCTAGGCCAAGGGTCCTAGACACTAATGACAAAGGACCCAAGAGAGGTTGGGTACCTAAAATTGCTTGATTGTTTCAGGTGTGTCTCAAGGCATCCAAGAACAAAAAATGGTACATCGATAGCGGATGCTCGAGACATATGACTGGAGACAGAGACAAGTTCAAATCTCTGGTGATCAAAGATGGAGCCACAGTGACCTTTGGAGGAAATCAAAGTGGCAAGATCACTGGAGTTGGAGAAGTCGGACCAGTCAAAGATGTATATCTAGTGGACGGTCTCTGTCACAACCTGCTAAGCGTAAGTCAAAGCACGGACAAAGGTAACTGGGTAATATTTGATTCAAATGAGTGCTTAATAGTTGATAAGCAGGATCTGAATATAGATAAGGCCAACTTAAAATGCAAAATTAAGGCAATTAGAAATGGGAATCTATATACCTTAGATTTATGTCAACAGCTAGAAGAAAAATGTCTAATATCTAGTGAGGAGAATAGCTGGCTTTGGCATAAGAGACTAGCTCATGTTAACTTTACTCAAGTGGACATGCTAATTAAAAATGAGCTAGCTGTAGGTATTCCCCCTTTTAAGGTTAAGCATGATTTTATCTGTGAATCCTGCCAACGAGGAAAGCAAACAAAATCCTCGTTTAAAACCAAGAAGAGAGTCTCCACCAGCAGGCCCTTGGAACTAATCCACATGGATTTGGTTGGGCCAGCAAGAGTAAAAAGCTTGGGTGGAAACCTATATGCTTTAGTAGTGGTGGATGACTATTCAAGGTTCACGTGGACTATGTTTCTTGCCTCCAAGCAAGATGCTTTTGATGCTTTTGTTGTCCTGGCTAAGAAAGTGCAGAATGAGAAGGATCTCAAAATCACAGCCATAAGGACAGACCATGGAGGAGAATTTGAGAACCATAGCTTCACTGAGCTATGTGAGCAAAACGGCATTGAACATAACTTCTCAGCTCCAAGGACTCCTCAACAAAATGGAGTGGTCGAAAGGAAGAACAGGGTTCTGACGGAGATGGCTAGAAGCATGCTCAATGAGAAAGAGGTTTCTCAAATGTTCTGGGCAGACGCTATGAGCACTGCTTGCTACATCTCCAACAGAGCCTATGTTCGCAAGGGCTTGGATAAGACTCCATACGAGTTATACAAAGGGAGAAAGCCCAACATCAGCCATCTCAGAATATTCGGATCAAAATGCTACGTGCACAACAATGGGAAGGTAAATTTGGGTAAGTTTGATCCAAAGGCTGATGTAGGTATATTTATAGGATATTCCCTTAGGAGCAAAGCTTATAGGATATACAACATGAGAACTAAAACTGTAGAAGAGTCCATGCATGTTGTATTTGATGAAACTCCTACATGGGGACAATCCGCAGAAGATGATGAAGCACTTAATCTTCCAAATCTTTCATCATCTTCCTCACCACCAAAAGAAACAACAACAAGCTATCCCAAAGAAGAAGGTGAACCCAGTGATGTACCTAGAGGGCAACCCATGCCTGAGGAGGCACAGCTGCCAATAGCTAGGAGACATCACAGGGATCACCCTCTTGATCAAGTGCTTGGTGATGTTTCTTCTGGTGTCAGAACTAGAAGACAAGTTCAAAATGAAGTTGAGTTTGGAGCATTCCTATCTCAAATCGAACCAACTTCAGTTGAACAAGCTCTTGAGGACTGCGACTGGATTATTGCCATGCAGGAAGAGCTGAATCAATTTGAAAGAAGTCAAGTGTGGGAACTAGTCCCAAGGCCGTCTCATCAATCCATAGTGGGGACCAAGTGGGTCTTTAAAAACAAACTGGATGAGACAGGTCAAATCACCAGAAACAAAGCCAGACTAGTAGCTAAAGGATACAACCAAGAAGAAGGCATTGACTATGAAGAAACTTTTGCTCCAGTCGCTAGACTTGAAGCAATAAGGATTCTTCTAGCCTTTGCATCCATGAAAGGTTTCAGATTATATCAAATGGATGTAAAGAGTGCATTTCTTAATGGTTATATTAAAGAAGAGGTATATGTAGAACAACCTCCTGGCTTTGAAGACCATAAGCACCCCAAACATGTGTATAGATTAAAGAAAGCCTTATATGGCCTGAAACAAGCCCCTCGAGCTTGGTATGAGAGACTCAGCAGCTTTTTGCTGGGCAAGGGTTTCTCAAGAGGCAAATTAGATAATACACTGTTTATCCTTCACAAAGAAAGAGATATGCTAATTGTCCAAATTTATGTTGATGATATTATATTTGGGGCAACTAACGAAAAGCTTTGTGAAGATTTCTCTAAGACTATGCAGGGTGAATTTGAGATGTCAATGATGGGAGAACTAACGTTCTTCCTAGGCCTGCAAATTAGACAAAAGAAGAACGGAATCTTCATCTCCCAAACCAAGTACTGCAGAGAACTACTCAAAAAGTTTGGGATGGATGAATGCAAGGAGTATGACACTCCTAATGAGCACCTCCGCCACACTTGACGCTGACGCAAAGGGTAAAACTGTCAGCCTGCCCATGTACAGGGGAATGATAGGTTCCCTTTTATACTTAACAGCCAGCAGGCCTGATATTCAATTTAGTGTAGGCATGTGCGCTAGGTTTCAAGCCAACCCCAAGGAATCACACTTAACATGTGTTAAACGTATTCTGAGATACCTTGAGGGAACACAAGAACTTGGTCTTTGGTATCCCAGAGGTAACCAAGAGTTCTTGTGGGCTTATTCTGACTCTGACCACGCAGGTTATAAAACAGATAGAAAGAGCACCAGTGGACAATGCGCCTTCCTTGGTGGTTGTCTGGTGTCTTGGGCCAGCAAGAAGCAAACCTGCGTGTCCTTGTCATCCACTGAGGCAGAATACATTGCTGCTGCAAGTTGTTGTGCACAAGTGCTATGGCTGAAAAACCAGTTGAGAGATCTTGGCTTGGAGTTTCCTGAGGCGCCCATCCTCTGTGATAACACAAGCACAATTAGCCTCGCCAAGAATCCAGTTCAGCACACAAGGACAAAGCACATTGACGTCCGACATCACTTCATCAGAGACCATGTTCAAAAGAAGGATGTCAAGGTGCAGTTTGTTCCCACACAACAACAGCTTGCAGATATCTTCACCAAGCCTCTGGGGACTGACCAGTTTATTTTCATTAGAGGTGATTTGGGAATGGTAAACCCAAATGAAGTGTAATTTTTTTTTTATATACTTGATTATTTATCACTTACAACAATACTGACTTAGGCATCGGAGTGCCAATATATGTCTTTGCAGGTATTCAATGTTAAATCTTAAGTAAGTGCAACCGGAAGCAAAACCACTTCCGAATGATTACACACTGACGCTGGATGATCAAACCAAGAGAGCGCCAGCACAAGTCCAAGAAGACACGTCACTTCAGAAAACGCTTCAACTTCCAAATGAGACGTTTCGACTTCTCTGACAATATGAAGCGACACGTGTCATCAGGTATATCGTTCCAACTTAAGGCGTTTACGCTACCCAATGTGTGATAATGTGAAGGAGCATGACCTTTTTGCCCTTAGTGACTTTACCTATAAAAGGGACATCTCATTTCACACATTCTTCATTTTCATCTATGTTCTTCATATAAACATTTCATCAACCCCACAAAAATGGCCGAACCCTCTGAAGCAAACCCAGTTTCGAGGAAACCCTCCTCATCTAAGAAACACAAGTCCAAATCTGGGAAATCAAGCCATCAACATTCTGGAAAATCTGGGCATCGTGAAGAACATCAAGAACATCATGAAGTTTCTCGGCAAATTGCTCTAGGGCAGGATGAAAATATTCAAGGTCAGCCTGAAACTTCTGGTAGAATGGCAGAACTGTTAGTGGGTTCTAAGAAGAGGAAGTCCATCCCTAAGGAGGAGGCTGCGGCGATCAAATATGGAAAACCCTCTTTGATGATGCCAAAAGGGGGAGAGATGCATTGACCACTAGCCTTGCTATCCTGGAAGGATGCATTGACCACTAGCCTTGCTACCCTGGGAGTTCCTTGATGAAGAAGAGCTTCAGCGAGAGGGAGAGAAAGAAGAAACAAAAAGAAACAACCCCCAGCCCAAATTTTTTTTTTGTTTACTTAGAAATGTTCATCTTTTCATGCATGTTCTCATATCTACCTACTATGTGCTCGTTGCTTGTAAATGTTATCTGATTATATGCTCTGACTTGTAACCTATGCTTATCAATAATATTTGTCTAAGTTACTTATTCTGAACTATTGCTTTTATTCTTCAGCTAATCCTTTCATATGAACTTAATCGATAAAGCTAAGTTTGTCATCATCAAAAAGGGGGAGAATGTTAGAATCTTAAGTTTTGATGAAGACTAAAATATAAAGGATTAGACCAAGTGCCTAGGAAGCAATAGGATAACTTAGGATCCCAAGTAAGAGTGCTTCCGGATGAAGATTTACTTCCGGTTAGATTAGGACTTGCGCATGCGGATGAATGCTTTCATCCCCCAGCGTCAGCAAGTAAATCACTAGGGATTTAACTTAGTCCATGAACATTAGGTGCACAAACCTTAAGACTAAGCTATGGTTCAATCGGAAGCGAAGTTGCTTCCTGTTAGACTTAGACTGGCGCAGAGCGATAGAATAGATATTACCCCAAGCGTCAGTAAGTCTACTTCGCCAAGTGAAAGCACTTCCTGTTAGATTTAGACTGGCGCAGGTTGATAGACTAGATATAACCCCGAGCGTCAGCGGAAATGCAACATCAAGTGAAGTTGCTTCCTGTTAGATCTTGACTGGCGCAGACTGATAGAATAGATTTCACCCTAAGCGTCAGTGAATTCACCACGTCAAGTAAAAGTGCTTCCGATAGCTCAGTAACTAGCGCTGAGTGGTGGAATTAAATAGACTAAGCGAGAGCAAGTCATATTGAACTAGATCCCTCATCGAGTAAAATTACTTCCGGATGTAGAAGTGCTTCCGGATACACCTTAGACTTAGGAAACCCCCCACTGCATGAGACTATATGATTATATTGCTAAACTAACGTTCAAGTGCAGCACACTCAGTAAGGTTGCTTCCGGATGAGAAGTTACTTCCGCAAGCAAAAAGAATGTCTGAACGTTCAAAGAGATGCAGTGTCAGGATGCTTATGTCAGAGCAGAGGTGTCAGGACTACTTTTCAGAGATAAAGCAAGTCAACCCTGCTATGCATTGATGAAGTATTAAATGGGCGAACGGTAACAAGGGAAAAACGGACATATTCAAACGGCTAGCCCACCTACCAAGAGTTCAAAATGCTTGAAGACTATATAAGGAAGCTCAACTTCATTTATGAAGAAGTTAATGATCTTCAAATATTCTTGAGCAAGAAAATCTTTATTCATTCAAGCTGCCCAGAAAAGCGAAGAGCATTTAACACTTTGAGTGATTTTTCATCTACTTATTCTGTACTCACAGTAGTTAAGTCTCTTTCTGTTAAAAGAGCATTTATTGAACTTAAGTGTGTAACATCATTTGTTCTGTAAGAGAACTTAGTCAGAAAAGCCTTCAAGTGTAAAACTTCAAACCCTTGCTTGGTGTGAGGGGGAGACAGTTAGATAGGTTACAAGTGAGCCAGTGTAAAACTTGTTGTAAGGTTGCAAGTGAGCCCGTAAAACTTGCGGTTGTAAGGTTTCAGGTGAACCCGATTTAAAACCTGAGTTATAGTGAAACTCTCGGCCTGGGTGGTTGAGGACTGGACGTAGGTCAGGTAGACCGAACCAGTATAAATCTTTGTGTCGTTTACTTTGAGTATTTATTTTTGAAGCACAATTCACCCCCCCCTCTTGTGCATCCATTACGTTCAACAACGTCTCGAGATCCTCTGTGCTGTACTTTAGTGACTCAGGGTACAGCCACTCATTCATGCTCTGGTCTGTGATCCCCATCAACTCATTCAATGTCCTCCAGGTGAACCTGAAGGTCTCTCCCCCTTACTGTGGCAATGAAGGTGAGTTTTCGGATTTGCTCCTTCCCATCAACCTTCTTGTACTTAGCCTTGCCAGAGAGGGATTGACAGAAGACTCGCAGGACGTTGACTTTGTAGTCCTGGATGATCCCTAGCCAGGGCGTGTATTTCTCGAGGTAAGGACGCAGATGAGGAAACCCTAGATCATCAATGTTATCTAGATCGATGAACAACCCATGGTTGAAGTAGGGAATGGGCGTCTCAAATTTGGCGGCAACAGTTTCCAAGACCACATCTCTATAACTTGTAGGGTCATCCTCTTCAACCCTCTGCCTCTTGGATGAAGGCTCTTCAGCAAACTGAACCTTCTTCCCTTTCCTCTTGGCTTGTTGTTGCTCAATCTGCTCTGGCTGTTCATGTACTCGCTCAGAGTGTCCAGGCTGTTCCTGGACTTGTTCATTCTGCCCTTGTGACTGCCCAGAAGTCTCATGGTTTTCTTCACGGTGTTCATCGCGTTGCCCATATTTTCTTGAATGTTTATGCCCAGTTTTCCTAGATTTGGATTTATGCTTCTTGGATGATGTATGTTTCTTGGTAACTAGGTTTGTTTCATGTGAGCCGGCCATTTTTGTGGGTTTAAAGGTTGATTTGTGGTGAAAAAGCGAAAGAAAATATGAAGGAAATGAAGAACAAGATGAAGAACACAGATGAAGATGAAGAGAATTTCAGAGAGAATGGTAAGAAAAATTTATGCAAGTAAAAAGTGAAAGTGAAAAATGACACTCTATTTATAGGCAAAGTGACTGAAGGGTAAAATGGTCATGTCTTTTCAGATGAAAATAAATGTTTACACATTGGGTAACGTAAATATTTAAATTGGAACGGCGCACCTTATGACATGTGTCGCTTCAACTTGTCAGAGAAGGCACAACTCCCCATAGAAGGAGATGGAGCGTTTTCTGAAGTGACGTGTCCCTTGGTCTGGCACTGGCGCTCTCTGAGTTTCAACAGCCAGTGTCAGCGAGTGATCATCCGGAAGTGGCTTTGCTTCCGGTTGCACTTGCTTAAGATTTAACATTGAGTACCTGCAAAAACATATATTGGCACTCCGATGCCTAAGTTAGTATTGTTGTAGATTTTAAACAATCAAGTATAATAAATAGAATTTACACTTCATTTGGGTTTACCATTCCCAAATCACCTCTTATGAAAGTAAATTGGTCAACCCCCAGAGGCTTGGTGAAGATGTCAGCAAGCTGTAGTTGTGTGGGGACAAACTGCACCTTGACATCCTTCTTTTGAACATGGTCTCTGATGAAGTGATGTCTGACGTCAATGTGCTTTGTCCTTGTGTGCTGAACTGGATTCTTGGCAAGGCTAATTGTGCTTGTGTTATCACAGAGGATGGGTGCCTCAGGAAACTCCAAGCCAAGGTCTCTCAGTTGGTTTTTCAGCCACAGCACTTGAGCACAACAGCTTGCAGCCGCAATGTATTCTGCCTCAGTGGATGACAATGACACGCAGGTTTGCTTCTTGCTAGCCCAAGACACCAGACAACCACCAAGAAAGGCGCATTGTCCACTGGTGCTCTTTCTATCAGTCTTATTGATTAGACCAAATTTCATACCTTTAAGCATGTGCATTTGAGCTTAATTAGTGTGGTTTATTTGTTATATTTGATCATTATTGATACATTTTCATGCACATGCTTATGTATAAATATTTGAAGAATAATAGCCTTATTATTTGCATTTTATGGAACTAAGGGTATTTTGGTCATTTTGACTATGAGATGTGTTTTTCATGTGGGGGGGTCCCAAGTGGGCCCCACACACCCTTGGTGGAGCTTCAGTGGAGATAATTTGGCAAGAAGGAAGGCTAGATGAAGAGTACTCAAAGTCACATCCGGATGCAGGTTCACATCCGGAAGCAAAGTCACACCTGGAAAAGTACTCACATCAGAATGCAAGTTTACATCAGGATGCAAGTTCACATCCGGAAGCTGGGCTACTTGAAGAAGGGAACTTACATCCGGAAGTGGATTTACATCCGGAAGTGAACATGCTGGCGCTGGCGGACAGTCTTGATATGCGGAAGCTGAAGTCCATCAGCCAGCATGAACAAGAACCAAACTGCACAATGATCAGAAATGTCAACTACTTTTCAGAAGTCTCAGGTGCAGAGTTAATTTAAGGCAAAGTTAGGCCTTCAGCTTGAAGGTATTTGGGGAGCTTTCCAAATGAGGCAAAATTGGCGCCAAGGCCAAATTCAAGTCTGGAGGCCTCATTAAGGGCAAAAAGGGAAGCACAATCACTTGGAGAAAAAGGAGGAACCTTTGGAAATGCATGGAGATGAGATCTAGTCCACATTCATTCCCACATTTCACCAAATACCAAAAATACCCTTTGGGCGATAATCCCAAAGCTACTCACCACTATAAAACCCCAAACGTAACTAACTTTCAGAGAACTCTTCTCTCACTTCACTTTCACTTTCTCTCTCCTCTAACAAACTCTCTCAACTCCATCTTCATCTTCTTCATCTTCACTTCGCAAACCTCTGCCATGTCCAGAACTTCACAACTACCTTCATCTGCCTTCATCTCCATGTCCGGCTAGATCGCCTAGCCTTCTTCTCCAAGGAAATGTGCTTGTAGAATCAACCTATGGCTTCATATGCTTGTAATTTTCTCTTTTAGGTTTCAAGCTATATGTGAATTTTTGCCTATGTATGTCTAGATTTAGGCTTATATAGGTTAGATCATCTGAATTTTAGGTGTTCTACTTTATGTTAGCTTGAAATCTCTCTTGATTGTTAAGAACATGAAAACCGAGGCTTAATTCTTGTAGTTTCATACATGTATGTGTGTGCGATTAGCTCCTCTTACATTTGTGGAATGAATTTGTTTCCTAAATGCTAGATTTAGTGTTTAGAGTTGCTTTTGGTATGTTCTTGGCTTGAAAGAGCTTAAGCCTTAATTAAATTAGTTAAACTCTTGTAGACTTCTTTGATTAAAGAGATCTTGAGAATTTAACTAGTTTATATTAAGAAGAACAATTATATGAAGTCCGATTAAACGTAAGCACAGAGTACTTGGAGAAGGAGGTACATCTCATCCATACTTTCACTCATTCACCTAATTCTGTTAGTTGTAGTTTCAATTAGTTTTAATTAGTCTTAGATATAAAACCTGCACACAACCTGTTTGATAATTTGCTTAACTTGTGATTATTTGACCTAAGCAAGAGATAAAACCGAACTGTGAATTGACCTAGAACTTGCTGCTAACTACTGTAGTTTAATTCTAGTTTTATTTGCTTTAGCTCTTTTTAGACGACGAAAAAGAGTTAAATCAAATTGGCGTCGTTGCCGGGTTGGTTAAATTCTTTATTGTCTTAGGTTTTTAGTTACATTTTCTTAGTTTTTGTTGTAGGTGATTTTTAGTTGTAGGTTTTGAGCATACTTCTACTTTGTTCTGAACATATCTGTGCTGTTTAATTGGCTTAATTGGCTGCTCTAGTTAGCCAAACTGTTGTTAGGAAATTGTGGAATTTTTCAGAGTTTTGCTGGCAATTTTGTTTGCTGTACTGGATTTTTGCTTGAATTGTTCTGGACTGGATATATTCTGTTTGTACTGGTCGTTTTGTCTTTGATTTTGCTGGATTTTCAGGATTTTGCTGCACATTCTGCTGGTATTGGTGTCTGTATTGCTGATTTGTTTTGCAGAGACTAATTGCTTGGCTGTTTTGTTTCCATTGCATATCGTTGCACTTAGTGAATTGCATGAACCCTACCACATCACTAGTGCCATTGGATAGAGAGATTAATAAGACTCTTAGAGAACTTAAGAAAAAGAAAAAGCACGAGAAGCAAGCTAGTAAGCAACCTGTAGGATCCACATCAAATCCACAAAATTCATCTATAGCTTCTAACAACACATTCCTAGACCAGCATTTCATTATGGCCGAAAGACGAGAGGACCATAGAGAACATGAGAGAGAGGCAAGAGAGCATGAACATGAGCGTGAGCGACGTGAAAGGCGAGAGCAAGAGGATGAACATCATTTTGAGGGGGGTAGGCATTTACATGATGATGATAGACCTATGCGTGAGTTCACACAGTCATATGCATCGTTTGCACCTCAAGGTTTTTATGCTAACCCCGCTAACTTTGAGATCAAAGGATCTCTACTTGCTCATCTGCCTAAGTTTACAAGATTTCCCCATGAGGATGCTCACACGCACTTGCTTGGCCTCTACCACACTTGCTCCTCCATGAAGCCTCCCAATGCAGACCTGGATGATGTTCTGTTGAGAGTATTTCAATTCTCCTTAGAGGGCAAAGCCAAGGAGTGGCTCTTGAACCTTCCAACTCATTATGCCACTCTTTCATGGGAGCAACTTAAGAAGGTGTTTTTAGACCGCTTTTTTCCAGTCTCAAAAATATCAAAGTTGCGGAAAGACATCACAGGTGTTCAGCAATTCTCTCAAGAGACATTCTATGAATATTGGAGCCGGTTCAACACCTTGGTGAACTCGTGCCCCAACCACAACATCTCCAAGGGCAATCTGGTGCAATACTTTTATGATGGCCTGGTGCCACAGCTCAAGATGAGTGTGGATGCTGCTTCTAATGGCTCACTTTTCAACTTATCAGCCAATGAAGGATGGAACTTATTTTCAACCATGGCCTCTAATCACCAGAAATTTTATGGTCGTGATGCTTTGTATGGTGCTGCGCCAAAGGTTGCCTCAGTGAGTAGTGATGACAAGCTGTACAACTCTATTGAGAGGCTGACCGAGAGCCTCAGTCGGATGGACGGAGGCTTTGTTCAGCCTGCTCCTTGTGTTGATGATTCTATGGCCTTGGTGGCCTCATCCTGTGATCACTGTGGCTCGCCCATGCACCTATCCTCAGACTGTCCATCCCAAGCGGAAGTGGCGGCCATGTATACCAATGCTAGGCCTCAAGCCAAATATGATCCTTACTCTTCCACGTACAATCCGGGATGGAGGGACCACCCGAACTTCAAGTGGGGGGAGGTTCAAACCAAGCCACAAATTCCAGCTCTTTCCAACCACAGCAACAGCCTAAGTGGGGGGGAGGTAACTACCAAGCTGCTAATGCCTATCCCTCACAACAAGGCTATGGTTCATATCAAGGGAGGCCTAACTCTAATTATCAAAGGTACAGGCCGAATCAACAAGCCAATGTTCCTCCTCCATTTATGAAGAATAATGATCCAGCTCATGCTCCTCCATCTAGTTCTTCGACATCTCAACAAGATACTATGTACCAGATGATGTCAAGTTTAATGGAAAAATTTGGAGAAGGTCTAAACAAAGATGTAACTACCTTAGTTTCTCAAATGTTTAATGATAAAGCTGAGCAGGACGCAAAGAAGGGTGGATTGCCGTCTAATGTGGTGATTAATCCACAAAACATTTATTCTATGCACCTAAGAAGTGGACGGAAATATGGTGATGCTTATGAATATGAGGAAGAAGAGGAGGAAAGACAAATACCTTGTGAGGCCGAGAAGAGTATATCAAATGAGGAAGGTTATACTAGCCTTCAAAATGACTTTGTTGATGACCATGTGCATGGAAAGGCTGTACTGAGTCCTCCTCTTGATGAACCACTTGATGAGGCTGAGAGCCTGACTGAGAAGAGTAATGAAGCTGAGACCTTCACGAGAGGAGAAGAGGAAGGAAATTGCTGAAGGAAAACGAAAAGTTGGAGAATCTTCTTCGCAAGAACAACTTATTGAGGAGTGAATTCACAAAGGAAATTGAGGAGTCTAGTTCACAAAGGTTTGATATTGAAGAGTATGAAGCTTTAAGGAGAAGCCGCTTACACAGGCTGAGAGAGAAGCTTTATCTGAAAGAGCATGCGCTCGCTGACGGTCCACATGTTTCTACCCTGAGCGGCAGTGGTGATGCAGACTTAAACAAGAGTGCTGAGGCCTCAAACTCTAAGAGGTCGAATTGTTGTGATGATCTGAAGCAGCCATTGACTTTTTCTAGTCACTTTGACGAGCTGCCGCAGTTTGATGATGATTTCTATGAGCCTCAAGTGATGCAAGTTGAGATGCACACTTTGGTACCTTCTATCATTGAGCCACCTACGCTGGAGCTGAAACCTTTACCACCCAATCTTAAGTATGCCTACTTGCTTGATGAAGGGAAGCTTCCAGTGATTGTTTCTAACGCTCTGTCCTCTCTTGAGGAAGGGAAGCTGCTTGAGGTACTCAGACGATATAAGGGGGCCATTGGGTAGACTCTAGCCGATCTTCCTGGCATGAGTCCAACCACCTGCATGCACCGGATCTTGCTTACTGATGATGCTAAGCCTGTGCGTCAACCCCAAAGGAGGCTCAATCCCTTAATACTTGATGTTGTGAAAAAGGAGGTAGAAAAGCTACTAAGTGCTGGAATCATCTATCCGATAAGCGATAGCGAATGGGTGAGTCCCATTCATGTGGTGCCAAAGAAGAGTGGGCTGACCGTGGTAAAGAATGACAAGGATGAGCTAGTGCCTACACGGGTTCAGAACTCTTGGAGGGTATGCATTGATTACAGGAGGTTGAACGACTCCACGAGAAAAGACCACTTTCCATTACCATTCATTGACCAAATGTTGGAAAGACTAGCTGGCAAGTCACACTACTGTTTTCTGGATGGTTTCTCCGGGTACTTCCAGGTTCCCATAGCACCAGAGGACCAAGAAAAGACGACCTTTACTTGCCCATTTGGAACCTTCGCATACAGGAGAATGCCTTTTGGTCTTTGCAATGCTCCAGGAACCTTTCAACGTTGTATGATGAGCATTTTCAATGACTTGCTGGAGGATGGCATAGAGGTGTTTATGGATGATTTCTCCCTCTATGGAGACAGTTTTGATGCTTGCTTGGTCAATCTTGAGAAAGCATTGGTTAGATGTGAAACGCGTGGCTGTCACCCAAGAGGGGGGGGTGAACTGGGTGAGGGAATAAAACTTTAACTCTTTTCGAAAGACTGCTTGTGCTTGGTGAATATGTTAATAAGTAGTGGTATGCACAAGTCAGTGTGTTATGTGATGCAGAATAGAATGTTTAAATGTAAATTTAAGCACACATAAATTTATCCTGGTTCGGTCACCCAGACCTACATCCAGTCCCCAGGCTCCACCTGAGATTTTCAATCCACTATTCTTGTTTAAACCGGGCACAAGAGAAGCCTTTACACTTTAGGTTTTACGAGCACGGGTTCACCTAACAACCCACAGGTTTTACACCGGGTTCACCTGCAAACCTTACAAATGCAAGTTTTACGGGCTAACTTGCAACCTATGGAGATTTAGAAAAACTTCTAAATGCTCCCCCTTACAAATGTAAGATTACAATTATGTTCACTCTATGAACTAATTTTGTTGAACACTTAAGCTCAAAACTAACTCTCTCGAAGAGTGGATGATGTTACTCACTTAAGTACAAATGAATCACTCTCTAAGAATATTACATATCAAAGTCCGAGAGTAGAAGATGAGAGGAATAATGTTTCAGACAATAAGCTCTGTTCTCTCTCTCTCTCTTCAGAAATGAAGAATATCTCCTTTTATACCAGCCTCTGATTATCCAACCGTTGGAGAGGCAATAAGGCCGTTTGAATATAGCCGTTGGGGCCTTGTTTACGTTGTCCTCATTAATGCACAGCAGGGTTGACTTTGCTTTATCTGAAAAGGTGCTTTGACCAGCTGTTCTGTCAACACTGTTCTGACAACACTGTTCTGGCAAAAGTCGTTCTGACATCTATACACTGTACGGTCTGACTCTTGCTTGTTGTCAGATGAGGACTTCGTTCCTCAAGCATAAGTCCAGGATGCTAAGAGACTTACTATCGGAAGCTCTCTTGCTAACTGAAGTGAAGCTCGTGGACTCTAACATTCTGCTTGCGATCATAGAGGAACTTTGTCTTCCAAGCACTTGTCCATGAATGATAAGAGTGCTTTGCTATTGGATGCTCTCTTGCTATCAGAAGCTCTCTTATGGACTCCGACTCTTGTGGGTAGTATGAGCCTTGTCACCATGAAAGAATCTTCAGATTATGTTCTCCTTATCTCTCATACTCCTCATGCTTGGTAGGTAACAATGTTGCTTGAATATCTGTTATCCTCTTGTTACCGTTGGAAGGAACATCTTCTTAAATGCTCAGCAGGGTTGACTTGCTTTATCTCTGAAAAGTAGTCCTGACACCTCTGCTCTGACAAAAGCATTCTGACTTCTGAGTATGTGATGTTTACTCTTGTACTCTTGCTGACGGATGATCATTGTTCATCCGGAAGTGGCAATCTTGCTCTGCAAGTGTTAATCTCTGAAATCCAATGCCAAGAGTCTTTGCATCCGGAAGCTCATTTGCATCCGGAAGTGTGACTAAGTTCTGCACATACTAGTTAGTCCAACATAGCAATATATATAATCAAATATAGTAAGAACTATACATGTTGTGGGAAGTTTGCTATGGGAAGTAGTCTTTCTTAGACTATGTTCTGACTTAGTGTAATGTCTACTGACTCTAAGGGATCTCTATTCCAATAGTCAGCTTAAGTCTCGTTAGTTTACTCTAAGTCTTTCTAAGTGACTCAGTGTGTCATTTGCTCATGCCATGAGATGTATAATAAGTCAACACACAATCACATGAAGTGGGAGTTCACTTAGTCTAGGATATATCCGGAAGCACTTCTACATCCGGAAGTACTTTCAGTTGATGAAGGATCTAGCTCACCATCACTTACTCTCGCTCAGTGTATTTCATTCCAACAGTCAGCGCTAGTCACTGAGCTATCAGAAGCACTTTTACTTGACGTGGTGAACTTACTGTCACTTAGGGTTATACTTCTTTTATCAGCCTGTGCAAGTCTAAATCTAACAGGAAGCAATTTCGCTTGACGAGGCTGATTCACTGACGCTTGGGGATATATCTATTCTGTCAGCCTGCGCCAGTCTAAATCTATCAGGAAGCAATTTTACTTGACGAGGCTGATTCACTGACGCTTGGGGATATATCTATTCTGTCAGCCTGCGCCAGTCTAAATCTATCAGGAAGCAATTTTACTTCCGGTTGAGTCTTAACTTAGTCTCAAGGGTTTTGTACATCTAATGCTCCTAGACTGAGTTATGACTAAGTGAAGTGCTTGCTGTCGCTGAGGGATGAGACATTCATCCGCGAGCGCTAGTCCTAGTCCATCCGGAAGTGATCTTGCATTCGCAAGTGGTCTAACTCAGGATTCTAACCATGTCATCTAATCCTTCCTAAGTGTTGATTATGTTCTCTTAAGTACTAGACCATATCATATCTTAGTCACCATCAAAACTTAAGATTCTAACATTCTCCCCCTTTTTGATGATGACAAACCCATAGATGACTAGAGAACATAATTAAACTTAGATCACTCCTAGAGCTATATTTCTTTCCCCGTTCTCTCCCCAGATATCTTATCTTTCAGCTCTAGACATCTCATGTCTCATCTCTAGACATCTCGTGTCTCATTTCTTCTCATTTCTCTCCCCCTTTTGGCTTCATCAAAATTCAACAGGTGCAAGCTAGCCTTAGGGATGGGGATACTTCTATCGTTCTCCTAGGAATGGGCTTTCTCCCTATTCTCCCTAAATATTATGTGGGATAACTAAACAGTGTGAGACAGAAGGAAGAAAATATTGATTCAGTATTCTAAGTGTGTTTACTCTCCCTAACCATTATGCAAGATAACACAGAACATGTTTTGCAAGGATTAAGTCTAGATCAAAACATACAAAAACAGTTCTCTTTTTGAAGGTGAAAGTTCTTTTTAAATATAAAAGACATCAAAAGTAATTTTGACCCTCTCGAAATGATTAACATGATATCAAAATAATTTTGATGCGTTTAAAATGATGATTATGATATCAATTGAAAATTTGTGAGTTTGAATTATGTGAGTTTGAATTTGTGATATCAAATGAAATGATTGAATGCCAAGTGAAATTTGTGATACCATATGAAATGAAACCAAATCAAATGAAATTTGTGAGTTTAAAGTGCCAAAAATAATTTCCAAATAATTGCATCACAGCATCTCAAGAGTTTATTATCTATGACAGCATGTAACTCTCTATTTTCAAGGGATCATTATCGAGTAATGTCCTTTACTTCTCTTCTATATTAAGGTTAATCATCACTGAATCAAGAAAGGAAGCATATAAGAGAGGTATGTTATCAATTTACTTTCCAGCATGTCATATAGAGGATACAGATGTGTGAGCTAGGATGATTTTCTAAGACAGTGAATGATTTTGAAGTCAATGCAGATTGAGAAAAGAAATCCTAAATTGACATCCTTACCAATGCCATGTATGCATCATATATAAGAGATGGTAAGGTGTAGATGTTACCACAGATGAGGAATCTCCAGACTCTATTAGACTCATGAATCTTAATCATATGCAGATAAGCATGCTTCCTGACATCTTCAAGAGATGTGCTATCTCAAGTGGAAAACCGCTAGTGCAAGTGCTTTGATGATTCGCCTCGGCAAGCTGAGCTACAACCACAAGCAGACATGACTGAGCAGTCACTCTACTATTCCCATGGTTCAATAGTTGGCCTGCTATCGAGGCGCTGATTGTTGTGAAAGCATTCTTGCTTAAACTTGATGATTGGTCCTGCATGTGCTTGAGGAAACAAGTGCTTTTCTGATGGTCAGTGAAAGAACTTAAGATTTAACATTGGAGACCATCCTCTGGACATTCAAGTCAATCTGTGTAAAACAGCACAAGTTAATAATTTTAAGAAATCATGCTTGCTAATTGGGTTAAGAAAATATGAGCAATGATTATGTGAAAACTAATTTTGAAATTGTCTATACGTTCACATAGTTTCACTATCAAGACATGAACTCTATTTACTCTCATAGATAAATGTCAATGTGATAGTACAGAGAGTATCAAACAGGTGGCATATTTTCAGAGTTTCATAATCAAGTATAGTTCAATAAATATGCCGCAAGGATGTTCATGTTAGATCATGAAGACATGTGAATTATTAACACAATGAAATTTTGAAAAAAAATCTTCATTCTCACAAAATAGTTTAATTTTAAGACTAAATTCAGTTTACAAAAACAACCAAACTTTAGCATATGATTACGAGAATAATTTCCAAATTTTAGCTCAAGTTCTTCTAGATATGCTCAGTGTGATCTCATTGTTCTTAGGATATCAACAAGCTTGAAATTAATACAGATTATAGCATGTTTGTGATACTATGCCATGTTTTACAGATCTAGCAGAGTTTAATTCAAGGCATTTCCTAAGATTTCTATCGCATGTCAGACAAGAGAGAGACTATCCATTTAATTTCACAACAGAATATGTAAGGGATAGAAATGCTCATGTGTATTGGCGAGAGTTTCTTAGGTTTAGCATAGCAATTCCACACATCTTGATAAGAGACATTTTCGTTGCCATTCTCTCTTGGTTATATTCATTGTTCAAGCTTCAATAATCTGTGTACCACAAACTTGAACTGAGATCATTAGTAGATTGAGAACTTAAAGATGTAATTAAGAAGGACGTATTGTTCTCGAAACCATAGCTGCTTATGCATTGAAAAGCTTGATGCAAGAGATACCACATGAAATGGAAAATCAGAAATAACTTTTGAGTGCTATCATGAGGTATGGTTGTCATGTAAGTTTAAAGAGGATCGGAATCTGTTTTGAAAGTTTGTATTTCAAAAAGGATCTTTAAAAAAAAATCAAGGTGAATGCATAAACTAGTTTCTTCCATGAGAGGTGCTCTTAAAGGATTCACTAAGCATATATGAGTAAAAACGATTTAGACACCATATGAAAACTCTGAAGAAGGTTTTTTTTTTTTTTTTTTGGTTTTAGTGTCAAAATTCTGAAACTAGTTCTGAATCTTAACAATGTCAGAAATCTTGCAACACAATGATTCAGCATGCACAAATCCAGAAGGTTTTGAAGAAAGTTCAGTTTCAAGGTGTCAGACTTCTTGAGTTTGTATAATCAGTATGCATTATATCAGAAGATGAATTTGATATGATAGGATCGTTTTTACAGAAAATAAGGTCATCACAGATAAGGGAAATCATATCAGTTTCAGAGAAATAAAAGCTGTTAAGCCCATCATGCATTTACTACCCAAGTGATTATTCAAGTAAAGAGGAAGGTAGGAATGATATCACCATAGCTCCATTCGCATCAAGTAGTAGCTCGCTTGATTTTGGTTGGCAATGCAAGGATTCAATTTTTCAGAGCAGCACCAAAATCTATGCGTGACGAATGCTTATCAAGACTTGACTAATTGTTCAGATGAGGTACAGTCCTGAGTCTTGCTGAGGCTAATAGGATGGGTTGGAGCTGGTGCAGAGGGATGAATTCACTTGGTGATCTCTGGCCTCTTGAACCCATACTTCATACACAGCTCTTTAATCAGATTGGGTGTTGGCGCAGACGGAGACACAGGCTCAGCAGAGGGTATCCCCGTAGGTTGATTACTCAGTGCTATCTCAAGCTTGCCTCTGTGCTAGCAGACTGTTGGGGGCACATGAATCAGATGGCTTCCCCAAGGGCGAGCCTTCCTTCTTGGGCAATCCGCATCAATTCAATTTCCCTTCAGTGACATCCTGGTCAAGTCCGAGGGATGGCTGTCTTAGCCTATCTCTCTCTGAAATTGCTCATGCTCCTTGTTCATTTTAGCCCATAACTCATCTAACTCTGATTGATTGATCTGGACAAGAATCTGTTGAAGCTCCAGGCTTTTCAGATCAACAGTCTCACTAAATTCAACAGATCCTTCAAATGTTGATCGAGGAATTCGCTCTTTCTTGTTCTTCTCAGGGTAGTTGAATGGAACTCTGTGATAGCTCATCCTTGAGACAGAACCATTGTCCCTTATGGTTGCCGATTGCTTCTTATGATTGTACCAGGGGGTTTCAGCAATTGCAACACCGCGAGTTCTCTTCTCTGGGGTAAGAGGAACTCTTGATCTTCCCTCACTTTCTGAATCTTCTAGGCAGAATTGAATTACTCTCTTCACTGAAGCCTGCTTCCTCAATATCACCTTTCAGAAGCTCATCAGTAGATGATCCACAAAGAGCACGAGTTGAGCTTTGGACAGTTAGGTACAAAGGTATGATCAAAGCCTTTGGAAAACATTTTAACCCACATCAGCCAAGGTCTTTACACTTGAGATCGTTGGACCCTTTAAACAAGTGACCTGGCTCTGATACCAAATGAAACGCGTGGCTGTCACCCAAGAGGGGGGGGTGAATTGGGTGAGGGAATAAAACTTTAACTCTTTTCGAAAGACTGCTTGTGCTTGGTGAATATGTTAATAAGTAGTGGTATGCACAAGTCAGTGTGTTATGTGATGCAGAATAGAATGTTTAAATGTAAATTTAAGCACACATAAATTTATCCTGGTTCGGTCACCCAGACCTACATCCAGTCCCCAGGCTCCACCTGAGATTTTCAATCCACTATTCTTGTTTAAACCGGGCACAAGAGAAGAATTTACACTTTAGGTTTTACGAGCACGGGTTCACCTAACAACCCACAGGTTTTACACCGGGTTCACCTGCAAACCTTACAAATGCAAGTTTTACGGGCTAACTTGCAACCTATGGAGATTTAGAAAAACTTCTAAATGCTCCCCCTTACAAATGTAAGATTACAATTATGTTCACTCTATGAACTAATTTTGTTGAACACTTAAGCTCAAAACTAACTCTCTCGAAGAGTGGATGATGTTACTCACTTAAGTACAAATGAATCACTCTCTAAGAATATTACATATCAAAGTCCGAGAGTAGAAGATGAGAGGAATAATGTTTCAGACAATAAGCTCTGTTCTCTCTCTCTCTCTCTTCAGAAATGAAGAATATCTCCTTTTATACCAGCCTCTGATTATCCAACCGTTGGAGAGGCAATAAGGCCGTTTGAATATAGCCGTTGGGGCCTTGTTTACGTTGTCCTCATTAATGCACAGCAGGGTTGACTTTGCTTTATCTGAAAAGGTGCTTTGACCAGCTGTTCTGTCAACACTGTTCTGACAACACTGTTCTGGCAAAAGTCGTTCTGACATCTATACACTGTACGGTCTGACTCTTGCTTGTTGTCAGATGAGGACTTCGTTCCTCAAGCATAAGTCCAGGATGCTAAGAGACTTACTATCGGAAGCTCTCTTGCTAACTGAAGTGAAGCTCGTGGACTCTAACATTCTGCTTGCGATCATAGAGGAACTTTGTCTTCCAAGCACTTGTCCATGAATGATAAGAGTGCTTTGCTATTGGATGCTCTCTTGCTATCAGAAGCTCTCTTATGGACTCCGACTCTTGTGGGTAGTATGAGCCTTGTCACCATGAAAGAATCTTCAGATTATGTTCTCCTTATCTCTCATACTCCTCATGCTTGGTAGGTAACAATGTTGCTTGAATATCTGTTATCCTCTTGTTACCGTTGGAAGGAACATCTTCTTAAATGCTCAGCAGGGTTGACTTGCTTTATCTCTGAAAAGTAGTCCTGACACCTCTGCTCTGACAAAAGCATTCTGACTTCTGAGTATGTGATGTTTACTCTTGTACTCTTGCTGACGGATGATCATTGTTCATCCGGAAGTGGCAATCTTGCTCTGCAAGTGTTAATCTCTGAAATCCAATGCCAAGAGTCTTTGCATCCGGAAGCTCATTTGCATCCGGAAGTGTGACTAAGTTCTGCACATACTAGTTAGTCCAACATAGCAATATATATAATCAAATATAGTAAGAACTATACATGTTGTGGGAAGTTTGCTATGGGAAGTAGTCTTTCTTAGACTATGTTCTGACTTAGTGTAATGTCTACTGACTCTAAGGGATCTCTATTCCAATAGTCAGCTTAAGTCTCGTTAGTTTACTCTAAGTCTTTCTAAGTGACTCAGTGTGTCATTTGCTCATGCCATGAGATGTATAATAAGTCAACACACAATCACATGAAGTGGGAGTTCACTTAGTCTAGGATATATCCGGAAGCACTTCTACATCCGGAAGTACTTTCAGTTGATGAAGGATCTAGCTCACCATCACTTACTCTCGCTCAGTGTATTTCATTCCAACAGTCAGCGCTAGTCACTGAGCTATCGGAAGCACTTTTACTTGACGTGGTGAACTTACTGTCACTTAGGGTTATACTTCTTTTATCAGCCTGTGCAAGTCTAAATCTAACAGGAAGCAATTTCGCTTGACGAGGCTGATTCACTGACGCTTGGGGATATATCTATTCTGTCAGCCTGCGCCAGTCTAAATCTATCAGGAAGCAATTTTACTTGACGAGGCTGATTCACTGACGCTTGGGGATATATCTATTTTGTCAGCCTGCGCCAGTCTAAATCTATCAGGAAGCAATTTTACTTCCGGTTGAGTCTTAACTTAGTCTCAAGGGTTTTGTACATCTAATGCTCCTAGACTGAGTTATGACTAAGTGTAGTGCTTGCTGTCGCTGAGGGATGAGACATTCATCCGCGAGCGCTAGTCCTAGTCCATCCGGAAGTGATCTTGCATTCGCAAGTGATCTAACTCAGGATTCTAACCATGTCATCTAATCCTTCCTAAGTGTTGATTATGTTCTCTTAAGTACTAGACCATATCATATCTTAGTCACCATCAAAACTTAAGATTCTAACAAGATGCGTGGAGAAGGGCTTGGTACTCAACTATGAGAAGTGACATTTCATGGTGGATAAGGGCATAGTTTTGGGACACTTAGTCTCAAAGGAGGGCATTCAGGTTGACAAGGCCAAGGTTGAAGTAATCTCTTCTCTACCCTTCCCTACCTGCTTGAAGGAGTTGAGGTCCTTTTTAGGACATGTGGGATTTTATCGAAGATTTATCAAAGGCTTCAGCCAAATTGCTGCTCCTTTATCTCATCTACTTCAAAAAGAGGCCGAGTTTAACTTCTCTAATGTTTGTAAGGAAGCCTTTGTTGAGTTGAAGTCAAGGCTTATCTCTCCTCCTATCTTGGTTGCACCTAATTGGGAGCTTCCTTTTGAGCTATCATGTGATGCTTCCAATGAGACGTTGGGAGCTATGCTCGGCCAGAGGCATGATTCATTGCCGAGGGTGATTGCTTATGCATCTAAGACTTTGGATAGAGCTCAAAGGAATTATACAACAACTGAAAAAGAATTATTTGCCATTGTCTTCGGTTTAGACAAATTTCGGCAATATTTACTTCATTCCAAAGTAACTGTATTCACGGATCATGCAGCTGTTCGTTATTTGCTGTCTAAGCCACAAACAAAGCCCAGGCTCTTGCGATGGGTGTTGCTGTTACAAGAATTTGAGTTGGAGATCAAAGACAGAACTGGAAGAGAGAACTTGGTAGCTGATCATTTGAGCCGTTTGCCAATGAATGTGGAAGGTGTTGATGATTCTTCTCTTGTTTGTGACACCTTCCCAAATGCCTTATTGTGTGCCTTAAATGCAAAGAAAGATCCTTGGTATGCTCATCTAGTGAACTACCTTGTTGCCCAAGTCACTTCACCATCTCTGAACAAGCATCAAGTCCAAAAGTTGAAGAGGGATGCTGGTTATTATGTTTGGGATGAGCCACACTTGTGGAGGTTATGTAATGATCAAATAATCAGGAAGTGTGTGCAAGATGATGAAGTCCCATCAATCCTGGAGTTTTGTCATTCACTAGCTTGTGGAGGACACTTTGGTGCTAAAAAGACTTCAAGGAAGATTCTGGAGGCCGGTTTCTATTGGCCTACTCTGTTTAAAGACGCGTTTGAGTATTGCAAGTCTTGTGACAAATGCCAAAGGTTTGGAAGTATGGGGAAGAGACAGGAGATGCCTCAAGTGCCAATGCTATACTGTGACCCTTTTGATGTTTGGGGTATAGATTTTATGGGACCTTTTCCCCCATCCAACGGCTACACATATATTTTGCTGGCGGTGGATTACCTCTCTAGATGGGTGGAAGCTGTGCCCACCAGGGCCAATGATGCGAGGGCTGTGCTGAAATTTCTGAAGTCTAACATTTTCTGCCGGTTTGGAGTTCCTAAAGCGTTGGTGAGTGATCAAGGTTCTCATTTTTGTAACCAGCTTATGACTTCATTGCTCAGCCAATGGGGTGAATCACAAGGTTTCTACACCTTATCACCCCCAAACCAATGGAGAGGCCGAGGTGAGCAATAGACAAATCAAAAACATCCTTGAGCGTATTGTGAAACCCAGCAGGAAGGATTGGAGCTTGAGACTTGAAGAAGCTCTCTAGGCATATAGGACTTCATTCAAGACTCCTATTGGCATGTCTCCTTATCGGCTCATATATGGAAAGGCTTGTCATTTACCAGTTGAGCTGCAGCACAAGTCTTATTGGGCAGTTAAATCTTGTATTGAGGATATGGATGCTGCTGCTCAAGAGAGGCAGTTGACTCTGAGTGAGCTTGAGGAGCTGAGGAATGAAGCTTTTGAGAACTCAAGGATTTTGAAAGAAAAGACAAAGGACATTCATGACAGTGGCATTTTGAGGAAGCAGTTCAAGGAGGGAGATCTTGTCTTGTGCTATCGTGTGAGATTCAAATTTTGTGGAGGCGGCAAGCTTAAAGACAAGTGGCAAGGACCTTATGAAGTGCTCAAGTCTCATGAATTTGGGATGGTTGAGATCAAGAATCTCAAGGATGGCCGTGTGTACAAGGTTAATGGCCACTTGCTCAAATTGTATAAGGAGAATTTCAAGCCTCCCTAAAGGTCGTTTCTTTCCTTTCCTCACTTATTCTTTTATTGCACATTCTTAAGTGTGGGGGAGGGTGTTAGTATTAGAAAAATTAGGATTATGTTTATATGTTTAGGATTTTGTTTAGGTTTGTTAGGTTGTTTAAATAATATGAAAAATTTCACTAGTGCTGGGGGATGCCTATTTGTGTCAGGAAGTGTTGTTAGAATCTTAAGTTTTGATGGTGACTAAGGTGTGATATGGTCTAGTACTTAAAGAGAACATAATCAACACTTAGGAAGGATTAGATGACATGGTTAGAATCCTGAGTTAGATCACTTGCGAATGCAAGATCACTTCCGGAAGTATTAGCACTAGCGCTCGCGGATGGAGTACACATCCCATAGGGGACGAAAACGGAAGCAAGTGAGACACTTGGTTAGAACCCTAGTCTAGATTGCTAACATTGAATCCTAAGTTAAGTCACAACCGGATGTGGATTTACTTCCGGATAGACTAGGACTCGCGCACGCGGATGAATGATTTATCCCCCAGCGGCAGCGAGTAACTCACTAGGGAAATAACTTAGTCCATGAGCATTAGGTACACAAAACCTTAAGACTAAGCTATGTTTCAACCGGAAGTGAAATTGCTTCCTGTTAGATTTTGACTGGCGCAGACTGATAGAATAGAATAACCCCAAGCGTCAGTGAATCAGCCTCGTCAAGTAAAATTGCTTCCTGTTAGATTTAGACTGGCTCTGGCTGATAGAATAGATAACCCCAAGCGTCAGTAAAAAAAAGCAACGTTAAGTGAAAGTGCTTCCGATAGCTTAGTGACTAGCGCTGACTGATTGGATTGAGGGACACTGAGCGAGAGTGAGTAATAGTGAACAAAATCCTTCATCAAGTGGAATCACTTCCGGATGTAGAAGTGCTTCCGAATACATCATAGACTAAGAGGACTAACGTTCAAAGTGTATAATACACTAAGTCAGAACATAGTCTAAGTAAGACTACTCCCCATAGCAAACAAGCTTCCCACAACATGTATAGTTCTTACTATATTTGATTATATATATTGCTATGTTGGACTAACCAGTATGTGCAGAACTTAGTCACACTTCCGGATGCAAATGAGCTTCCGGATGGAAAGACTCTTGGCATTGGGATTCAGAGATTAACACTTGCAGAGCAAGATTATCACTTCCGGATGAACGATGATCATCCGTCAGCAAGAGTACAAGAATAAACAGGAGACAGAATGCTTTTGTCAGAGCAGAGGTGTCAGGACTACTTTTCAGAGATAAAGCAAGTCAACCCTGCTAAGCTTTAATGGAGCGTTCAAGAAGATGTACTTCCCAACGGTAACAAGAGGTTAACAGATATTCAAACAACATTGTTACATACCAAGCATGAGGAGTATGAGAGATATGGAGAACATAATCTGAAGATTCATTCAAGATGTCAAAGCTCATACTACCTTCAAGAGTCAGAGTCCATAAGAGAGCTTCTGATAGCAAGAGAGCATCCAATAGCAAAGCGCTCTTATCATTCATGGACAAGTGCTTGGAAGACGAAGTTCCTCTATGTGATAGCAAGCAGAATGTTAGAGTCCACGAGCTTCAGATAGCAAGAGAGCTTCCGATAATAAGTCTCTTGGCATCCTGGACTTATGCTTAAGGAACGAAGTCCTCATCTGACAACAAGCAAGAGTCAGACCGTACAGTGTATAGATGTCAGAACGACTTTTGCCAGAACAGTGTTGTCAGAACAGTGTTGACAGAACAGCTGGTCAAAGCACCTTTTCAGATAAAGCAAAGTCAACCCTGCTGTGCATTAATGAGGACAACGTAAACAAGGCCCCAACGGCTATATTCAAACGGCCTTATTGCCTCTCCAACGGCTGGATAATCAGAGGCTGGTATAAAAGGAGATACTCTTCATTTCTGAAAAAGGAAGAGAGAATAGAGCCTATTGTCTGAAACATTGTATTTTACATTCCTCTCATCTTCTACTCTCCGATCTTAGATATGTAACATTATTAGAGAGTAATTCATTTGTACTTAAGTGAGTAACATCATCTACTCTTAGAGAGAGTCATTTGTACTTAAGTGTTTATCACAATCAGTTCATAGAGTGAACATATAACCAAATCCTCTAATTAATAGAGGCTGTTCTAAAGCTTGTGCTTGAAGAACAGAACTGTTATCTTACGATAGTAAGGGGGAGCATTTAGAGGTCTTCTAAATCTCCATAGGTTGCAAGTTAGCCAGCAAAACTTGTGGTTGTAAGGTTTGCAGGTGAGCCCGTTGTAAAACCTGTGGGTTGTTAGGTGAACCCGTGTTCGTAAAACCTAAAGTGTAAAGGCTTTCTTGTGCCTGGCTCAAACAAGAAGATTAGTGGATTGAAAATCTCAGGTGGAGCCTGGGGACTGGATGTAGGTCTGGGTGACCGAACCAGGATAAATTTATGTGTGCATAAATTTACATTTAAACATTCTATTTTGCATCACATAACATACTGACTTGTGCATACCATTACTTATTAACATCATCACCAAGCACAAGCAGTCTTTCGGAAAAGAGTTAAAGTTTTTATTCCCTCACCCAATTCACCCCCCCCCTCTTGGGTGACAGCCACGCATTTCATTTGGTATCAGAGCTGGTCACTTGTTTAAAGGATCCAACGATCTCAAGTGTAAAGACCTTGGCTGATGTGGGTTAAAATGTTTTCCAAAGGCTTTGATCATACCATTGTACCTAACTGTCCAAAGCTCAACTCGTGCTCTTTGTGGATCATCTACTGATGAGCTTCTGGAAGGTGATATTGAGGAAGCAGGCTTCAGTGAAGAGAGTAATTCATTTCTGCCTAGAAGATTCAGAAAGTGAGGGAAGATCAAGAGTTCCTCTTACCCCAGAGAAGAGAACTCGCGGTGATGCAATTGCTGAAACCCTCTGGTACAATCATAAGAAGCAATCGGCAACCATAAGGGACAATGGTTCTGTCTCAAGGATGAGCTATCACAGAGTTCCATTCAACTACCCTGAGAAGAACAAGAGAGAGCGGATTCCTCGATCAACATTTGAAGGATCTGTTGAATTTAGTGAGACTGTTGATCTGAAAAGCCATTGTAGAACCCTTGGAGCTTCAACAGATTCTTGTCCAGATCAATCAATCAGAGTTAGATCAGTTATGGGCTAAAATGAACAAGGAGCATGAGCAAAATCAGAGAGAGATAGGCTAAGATATATCCAGTCCAGAACAATTCAAGCAAAAATCCAGTACAGCAAACAAAATTTCCAGCAAAACTCTGAACAATTTCACAATTTCCTAACAACAGTTTGGCTAACTAGAGCAGCCAATTAAACAGCACAGATATGTTCAGAACAAAGTAGAAGTATGCTCAAAACCTACAACTAAAAATCACCTACAACAAAAACTAAGAAAATGTAACTAAAAACCTAAGACAAGAAAGAAATTAACCACCCCGGCAACGGCGCCAATTTGATTTAACTCTTTTTCGTCGTCTAAAAATAGCTAAAGCAAATAAAACTAGAATTAAACTACAGTAGTTAGCAGCAAGTCCTAGGTCAATTCACAGTTCGGTTTTATCTCTTGCTTAGGTCAAATAATCACAAGTTAAGCAAATTATCAAACAGGTTGTGTGCAGGTTTTATATCTAAGACTAATTAAAACTAATTGAAACTACAACTAACAGAATTAGGTGAATGAGTGAAAGTATGGATGAGATGTACCTCCTTCTCCAAGTACTCCGTGCTTACGTTTAATCGGACTTCATATACTTGTTCTTCTTAATATAAACTAGTTAAATTCTCAAGATCTCTTTAATCAAAGAAGTCTACAAGAGTTTAACTAATTTAATTAAGGCTTAAGCTCTTTCAAGCCAAGAACATACCAAAAGCAACTCTAAACACTAAATCTAGCATTTAGGAAACAAATTCATTCCACAAATGTAAGAGGAGCTAATCGCACACACATACATGTATGAAACTACAAGAATTAAGCCTCGGTTTTCATGTTCTTAACAATCAAGAGAGATTTCAAGCTAACATAAAGTAGAACACCTAAAATTCAGATGATCTAACCTATATAAGCCTAAATCTAGACATACATAGGCAAAAATTTACATATAGCTTGAAACCTAAAAGAGAAAATTACAAGCATATGAAGCCATAGGTTGATTCTACAAGCACATTTCCTTGGAGAAGAAGGCTAGGCGATCTAGCCGGACATGGAGATGAAGGCGGATGAAGGTAGTTGTGAAGTTCTGGACATGGCGGAGGTTTGCAAAGTGAAGATGAAGAAGAAGAAGATGGAGTTGAGAGAGTTTGTTAGAGGAGAGAGAAAGTGAAAGTGAAGTGAGAGAAGAGTTCTCTGAAAGTTAGTTACGTTTGGGGTTTTATAGTGGTGAGTAGCTTTAGGATTATCGCCCAAAGGGTATTTTTGGTATTTGGTAAAGGTTAGGATAAATGTGGACTGGATCTCATCTCCATGCATTTCCAAAGGTTCCTCCTTTTTCTCCAAGTGATTGTGCTTCCCTTTTTGCCCTTAATGAGGTCTCCAGACTTGAATTTGGCCTTGGCGCCAATTTTGCCTCATTTGGAAAGCTCCCCAAGTACCTTCAAGCTGAAGGCCTGACTTTTCCTTAAATTAACTCTGCACCTGAGACTTCTGAAAAATAGTTGACATTTCTGATCATTGTGCAGTTTGGTTCTTGTACATACTGGCTGATGGACTTCAGCTTCCGCATATCAAGACTGTCCGCCAGCGCCAGCATGTTCACTTCCGGATGTAAATCCACTTCCGGATGTAAGTTCCCTTCTTCAAGTAGCCCAGCTTCCGGATGTGAACTTGCATCCTGATGTAAACTTGCATTCTGATGTGAGTACTTTTCCAGGTGTGACTTTGCTTCCGGATGTGAACCTGCATCCGGATGTGACTTTGAGTACTCTTCATCTAGCCTTCTTCTTGCCAAGTTATCTCCACTGAAGCTCCACCAAGGGTGTGTGGGGCCCACTTGGGACCCCCCTACATGAAAAACACATCTCATAGTCAAAATGACCAAAATACCCTTAGTTCCATAAAATGCAAATAATAAGGCTATTATTCTTCAAATATTTATACATAAGCATGTGCATGAAAATGTATCAATAATGATCAAATATAACAAATAAACCACACTAATTAAGCTCAAATGCACATGCTTAAAGGTATGAAATTTGGTCTAATCACAGTAGTTAAATTTTACTAATCTTCCAATGGCACTAGTGATGTGATAGGGTTAATTGGCTGCTCTAGTTAGCCAAACTGTTGTTAGGAAATTGTTCAGAGTTTTGCTGGAAATTTTGTTTGTTGTACTGGTGGTTTTGTCTTCGATTTTGCTGGATTTTCAGGATTTTGCTGTATATTCTGCTGGTATTGGTGTTTGTCTTGCTGATTTGTTTTGCAGAGACTAATTGCTTGGCTGTTTTGTTTCCATTGCATATAGTTGCACTTAGTGAATTGCATGAACCCTACCACATCACTAGTGCCATTGGATAGAGAGATTAATAAGACTCTTAGAGACCTTAAGAAAAAGAAAAAGCACGAGAAGCAAGCTAGTAAGCAACTTGTAGGATCCACATCAACTCCACAAAATTCATCTGTAGCTTCTAATAATACATTCCTAGACCAGCATTTCATTATGGCAGAAAGGCGAGAGGACTATAGAGAACATGAGAGGGAGGCAAGAGAGCATGAACATGAGCGTGAGCGACGTGAAAGGCGAGAGCAAGAGGATGAACATCATTTTGAGGGGGGTAGGCAATTACATGACGATGATAGACCTATGCGTGAGTTCACCCAGTCATATGCATCGTTTGCACCTCAAGGTTTTTATGCTAACCCTGCTAACTTTGAGATCAAAGGATCTCTACTTGCTCATCTGCCTAAGTTTACAGGATTTCCCCATGAGGACGCTCACACGCACTTGCTTGGCCTCTACCACACTTGCTCCTCCATGAAGCCTCCCAATGCAGACCTGGATGATGTTCTGTTGAGAGTGTTCCAGTTCTCATTGGAAGAAAAAGCCAAGGAGTGGCTATTGAACCTGCCTACTCATTATGCCACTCTTTCATGGGAGCAACTTAAGAAGGTGTATTTAGACCGCTATTTTCCAGTCTCAAAGATATCAAAGTTGCGGAAAGACATCACAGGTGTTCAACAATTCTCTCAGGAGACATTCTATGAATATTGGAGCCGGTTCAACACCTTGGTGAACTCGTGCCCCAACCACAACATCTCCAAGGGCAACTTGGTCCAATACTTTTATGATGGCCTGGTGCCACAGCTCAAGATGAGTGTGGATGCTGCTTCTAATGGCTCACTTTTCAACTTATCAGCCAATGAAGGATGGAACTTATTTTCAACCATGGCCTCTAATCACCAGAATTTTTATGGACGTGATGCTCTGTATGGTGAAGGTTGCCTCAGTGAGTAGTGATGACAAGCTGTACAACTCTATTGAGAGGCTGACCGAGAGCCTCAGTCGGATGGACGGACGCTTTGTTCAGCCTACTCCTTGTGTTGATGATTCTATGGAATTGGTGGCCTCATCCTGCGATCACTGTGGCTCGCCCATGCACTTATCCTCAGACTGTCCATCCCAAGCGGAAGTGGCGGCCATGTATAACAATCCTAGGCCTCAAGCCAAGTATGATCCCTACTCTTCCACGTACAATCCGGGATGAAGGGACCATCCGAACTTCAAGTGGGGGGGAGGTTCAAACCAAGCCACAAATTCCAGCTCTTTCCAACCACAGCAACAGCCTAAGTGGGGGGGAGGTAACTACCAAGCTGCTAATGCCTATCCCTCACAACAAGGCTATGGTTCATATCAAGGGAGGCCTAACTCTAATGATCAAAGGTACAGGCCGAATCAACAAGCCAATGTTCCTCCTCCATTTATGAAGAATAATGATCCAGCTCATGCTCCTCCATCTAGTTCTTCGACATCTCAACAAGATACTATGTACCAGATGATGTCAAGTTTAATGGAAAAGTTTGGAGAAGGTCTAAAGAAAGATGTAACTACCTTAGTTTCTCAAATGTTTAATGATAAAGCTGAGCAGGACGCAAAGAAAGGTGGATTGCCGTCTAATGTGGTGATTAATCCACAAAATATTCATTCTATGCACCTAAGAAGTGGACAGAAATATGGTGATGCTTATGAATATGAGGAAGAAGAGGAGGAAAGACAAATACCTTGTGAGGCTGAGAAGAGTATATCAAATGAGGAAGGTTATACTAGTCTTCAAAATGACTTTGTTGATGACCATGTGCATGGAAAGGCTGTACTGAGTCCTCCTCTTGATGAACCACTTGATGAGGCTGAGAGCCTGACTGAGAAGAGTGATGAAGCTGAGACCTCACGAGAGAAGAGGAAGGAAATTGCTGAAGGAAAACGAAAAGTTGGAGAATCTTCTTCGCAAGAACAACTTACTCAGCAAGGGGATGAGTCCTCTAAAGGTAAGATTCTTGACCCTAAACATTTACCTTTTCCTAACTCATATGCTTTAGTTAAGAAACAACATGATGATGAGTTAGAAAAGGAAATGCTCAATTTATTCTCTAAGCTTGAAGTGAATGTACCTATGCTTGTACTGTTGAAGCAAATGCCTAAATGTGCCAAGTTTTTAAAGGATCTGTGTACTAACAAGAGAGTTGGTAATTCTAGTAGCAAGGTCCAATTAAGGACTAATGTTTCGTCTCTCTTGAAAGGGTACTTGCCCTCAAAGTGCAGAGATCCTGGATCTTTCACCATTCCTTGTCAGATAGGGAAACTTAGCTTTGGGAAGGCACTTCTGGATTTAGGGGCCGCTATTAATGTAATGCCTAAGGCCACCTACTTTGCACTAGGGTTGAAGAACTTGAGTGAAACCAGTGTTGTAGTTCAACTGGCTGATAGGTCCATTAAGAAACCCTTTGGCTTTATAGAAGACATTCTAGTGAAGGTTAGGGAACTAGTTTTCCCCGTGGACTTTTATGTGCTTGATATGACCAGTGACACTAGTATGGATGATTCTTTGATCCTAGGAAGGCCATTTATGAAAACTGCCAAGATGGTGATAAGCTTAGAAGGGGGATTTGTTACAATGCAAGTGGGGAATCAAATAATAAGGTTTGATGTAGGAGAAGCCATGAGACATCCTCACGAGGATTATTCTCTCCTAGGGCTGAGTGTGGTTGATTCATTGATGCATGTGATTTATGATGAGCATGCTAATTCCTTTAAGCTGAACATGTTTGATAAGATTGATACTCATATGTGCTATCATGATTCTTGTGCTAGTTTGATTTCTAATACATGCTTGCATGATGTTTTTAATGATTCATCTAGCATAGGAAGTACAGTAACTGAATTCATGGATTCCATGTATGTGAACTATGATTTTGATGATGATTGCACTTCTATATCTTCTTTGTCAAGCTACAACCCCTTGGAAGAGGGAAGTTTCCTCACTTTTGTAGGACAAACGAAGGATGGAGGTTGTGAATTCACAAAGGAAATTGAGGAGTCTAGTTCACAAAGGCTTGATATTGAAGAGTATGAAGCTTTAAGGAGAAGCCGCTTACACAAGCTGAGAGAGAAGCTTTATCTGAAAGAGCATGCGCTCGCTGACGGTCCACATGTTTCTACCCTGAGCGGCAGTGGTGATGCAGACTTAAATAAGAGTGATGAGGCCTCAAACTCTAAGAGGCCGAATTGTTGTGATGATCTGAAGCAGCCATTGACTTTTTCTAATCACTTTGATGAGCTGCCGCAGTTTGATGATGATTTCTATGAGCCTCAAGTGCTGCAAGTTGAGATGCACACTTTGGTACCTTCTATCATTGAGCCACCTACGCTGGAGCTGAAACCTTTACCACCCAATCTTAAGTATGCCTACTTGCTTGATGAAGGGAAGCTTCCAGTGATTGTTTCTAACGCTCTGTCCTCTCTTGAGGAAGGGAAGCTGCTTGAGGTACTCAGACGATATAAGGGGGCCATTGGGTGGACTCTAGCCGATCTTCCTGGCATGAGTCCTACCACCTGCATGCACCGGATCTTGCTTACTGATGATGCTAAGCCTGTGCGTCAACCCCAAAGGAGGCTCAATCCCTTAATACTTGATGTTGTGAAAAAGGAGGTAGAAAAGCTACTAAGTGCTGGAATCATCTATCCGATAAGCGATAGCGAATGGGTGAGTCCCATTCATGTGGTGCCAAAGAAGAGTGGGCTGACCGTGGTAAAGAATGACAAGGATGAGCTAGTGCCTACACGGGTTCAGAACTCTTGGAGGGTATGCATTGATTACAGGAGGTTGAATGACTCCACGAGAAAAGACCACTTTCCATTACCATTCATTGATCAAATGTTGGAAAGACTAGCTGGCAAGTCACACTACTGTTTTCTGGATGGTTTCTCCGGGTACTTCCAGGTTCCCATAGCACCAGAGGACCAAGAAAAGACGACCTTTACTTGCCCATTTGGAACCTTCGCATACAGGAGAATGCCTTTTGGTCTTTGCAATGCTCCAGGAACCTTTCAACGTTGTATGATAAGCATTTTCAATGACTTGCTGGAGGATGGCATAGAGGTGTTTATGGATGATTTCTCCCTCTATGGAGACAGTTTTGATGCTTGCTTGGTCAATCTTGAGAAAGCATTGGTTAGATGCGTGGAGAAGGGCTTGGTACTCAACTATGAGAAGTGTCATTTCATGGTGGATAAGGGCATAGTTTTGGGACACTTAGTCTCAAACGAGGGCATTCAGGTTGATAAGGCCAAGGTTGAAGTAATCTCTTCTCTACCCTTCCCTACCTGCTTGAAGGAGTTGAGGTCCTTTTTAGGACATGTGGGATTTTATCGAAGATTTATCAAGGGCTTCAGCCAAATTGCTGCTCCTTTATCTCATCTACTTCAAAAAGAGGCCGAGTTTAACTTCTCTAATGTTTGTAAGGAAGCCTTTGTTGAGTTGAAGTCAAGGCTTATCTCTCCTCCTATCTTGGTTGCACCTAATTGGGAGCTTCCTTTTGAGCTATCATGTGATGCTTCCAATGAGGCGTTGGGAGCTATGCTCGGCCAGAGGCATGATTCATTGCCGAGGGTGATTGCTTATGCATCTAAGACTTTGGATAGAGCTCAAAGGAATTATACAACAACTGAAAAAGAATTATTTGCCATTGTCTTCGGTTTAGACAAATTTCGGCAATACTTACTTCATTCCAAAGTAACTGTATTCACGGATCATGCAGCTGTTCGTTATTTGCTGTCTAAGCCACAAACAAAGCTCAGGCTCTTGCGATGGGTGTTGCTGTTACAAGAATTTGAGTTGGAGATCAAAGACAGAACTGGAAGAGAGAACTTGGTAGCTGATCATTTGAGCCGTTTGCCAATGAATGTGGAAGGTGTTGATGATTCTTCTCTTGTTTGTGACACCTTCCCAGATGCCTTATTGTGTGCCTTAAATGCAAAGAAAGATCCTTGGTATGCTCATCTAGTGAACTACCTTGTTGCCGAAGTCACTTCACCATCTCTGAACAAGCATCAAGTCCAAAAGTTGAAGAGGGATGCTGGTTATTATGTTTGGGATGAGCCACACTTGTGGAGGTTATGTAATGATCAAATAATCAGGAAGTGTGTGCAAGATGATGAAGTCCCATCAATCCAGGAGTTTTGTCATTCACTAGCTTGTGGAGGACACTTTGGTGCTAAAAAGACTTCAAGGAAGATTCTGGAGGCCGGTTTCTATTGGCCTACTCTGTTTAAAGACGCGTTTGAGTATTGCAAGTCTTGTGACAAATGCCAAAGGTTTGGAAGTATGGGGAAGAGACAGGAGATGCCTCAAGTGCCAATGCTATACTGTGACCCTTTTGATGTTTGGGGTATAGATTTTATGGGACCTTTTCCCCCATCCAACGGCTACACATATATTTTGCTGGCGGTGGATTACCTCTCTAGATGGGTGGAAGCTGTGCCCACCAGGGCCAATGATGCGAGGGCTGTGTTGAAATTTCTGAAGTCTAATATCTTTTGCCGATTTGGAGTTCCTAAGGCTTTGGTGAGTGATCAAGGGTCTCATTTCTGTAACAAGCTTATGTCTTCATTACTCAGTCAATTTGGGGTGAATCATAAGGTTTCTACACCCTACCACCCCCAAACCAATGGAGAGGCCGAGGTGAGCAATAGACAAATCAAAAACATCCTTGAGCGTATTGTGAAACCCAGCAGGAAGGATTGGAGCTTGAGACTTGAAGAAGCTCTCTGGGCATATAGGACTTCATTCAAGACTCCTATTGGCATGTCTCCTTATCGGCTCATATATGGAAAGGCTTGTCATTTACCAGTTGAGCTGCAGCACAAGTCTTATTGGGCAGTTAAATCTTGTATTGAGGATATGGATGCTGCTGCTCAAGAGAGGCAGTTGACTCTGAGTGAGCTTGAGGAGCTGAGGAATGAAGCTTTTGAGAACTCAAGGATTTTGAAAGAAAAGACAAAGGCCATTCATGACAGTGGCATTTTGAGGAAGCAGTTCAAGGAGGGAGATCTTGTCTTGTGCTATCGTGTGAGATTCAAATTTTGTGGAGGCGGCAAGCTTAAAGACAAGTGGCAAGGACCTTATGAAGTGCTCAAGTCTCATGACTTTGGGATGGTTGAGATCAAGAATCTCAAGGATGGCCGTGTGTACAAGGTCAATGGCCACTTGCTCAAATTGTATAAGGAGAATTTCAAGCCTCCCTAAAGGTCGTTTCTTTCCTTTCCTCACTTATTCTTTTATTGCACATTCTTAAGTGTGGGGGAGGGTGTTAGTATTAGAAAACTTAGGATTATGTTTATATGTTTAGGATTTTGTTTAGGTTTGTTAGGTTGTTTAAATAATATGAAAAATTTCACTAGTGCTGGGGGATGCCTATTTGTGTCAGGAAGTGTCATTGAGGAAATAGAGGATTTTGCATCCGGAAGTGTTTTTGCTTCCGGAAGCTCTCACTTAGACTTTGCTACTTAGGATCAGATTGTGTTCACTTTGCTTCCGCTAGGGGATGAAGTTCATTGTGCACAAGCGTCAATGCATCCGGAAGCAATTTTGCTTCCGGTAGTATGTTTGCTTCCGCTAGGGGTGAGATTAGAATCTGAACCTAGAGTGACTTCCTATAGCAGTTCTGCTTCCGGTAGCATTTTTGCTTCCGGAAGCCTAGCAGCTTGAGTCTGAATTCAGTTAGGCTTCCTGAGCGTCAGTGAGTAAAAAAATAATAAATAATATTTTAGGTTGTGTTTAGTGTAGTCTTGTTAATAATACATGCATATGAGCCATTTGTTTGTTGGAACTGCCCTGCCTTTTATGTTGCTGCTTTGCCTTTCAAATACATCTTCCTACTTGATTTGATTGGTCCATTGAGGACAATGCATGCTTTAAGTGTGGGGGAGGTGTATTATGTGCTTAAAAGTGGTCTGATTCAAAGCTTTCACACTTGATTTTTGGACTTATTTGGCATGATTTTTCTTGAAAATTTGACTTGATTATGGCTCTTGAAAGCAAATGGAATTGTCCTCTAGTGTGTAAGTAGAATTTTTGGAATGATTACTTAGGGCATTGCATGGGGCACTTTTAAGGTATAAAGAGGGTGTAAGTTTCTCATTTAACTTTTCTTAGGGAGGAAGTGATTAATTAGAGTAAGCCATAAAAGTGAGAAGCCTCCAACCGAATTGAGTAGGCCAATAGTCTACTTGACCTCCTAGAACTTGTCCTAACTCTTGTTCGAGATCACAATGCATGGCATGATTGAAAATGAAAGGGGCGTTTCTTTCTAAACCCACATGTCCCAAACACTAAGCCAACCAAAAATATTATCCTTTGATTAACCCCTTTGGGCCATTCACTTTTCTTTTCTACCACCTTGACCAAAGTGTGAATAAGTGATTATAGCATATGCTTGCATTCATATTAGTATTGTATTGTTGTATCTTGTGGAAAGCAAGTTATATGAGTAAAGAACAAAAGATGGCCGAGAGCCACAAGAGAGGAAAAGAAAAGAGAAAATGGCCAAAGGCCAAAGAAAAAAAAAAGAGTTATCTAATAAGGCCAAAGGCCTATCAAAAGAGAAAAAGGAAGAAAGCACAAAGTGCTTAAGTATGCCAAAGGCATAAGATTGAAAAAGAAAAGAGAGATGTAGCATGCTTTGTGAGGATTGATTTCATCGTATTGTATGCATATGTGGTGATTACTTGTTCATGTCATTGGTCATTGACTACTATCCATCATTTACCATTTGTTATTAGCCTTCCATCTAACCCCAAAGTCCCCTAGATTTGGTTGTGCTATGCATACTATGGGTGGAGAATTTAGAGCTATTACAAGCCTATGGTGATGGTCAAGTGCATTGAGCTAAAGAGTGATCACAAGTCCCTAGTTAGGCATTTCTCCTAACTTGAGCGAATGAGTTAAACACTTTATCCGGTGATGAAAAATCTCAATTGGCACTCCTCCTAAATTTTAGTTGATTGTTAAACTTGGATTCGCTTTGTATTCTTAGATTTGGCCCATGCGAAGCTTTAGGGAAAGGTTCAAGAAGATCAACTTGTACTTTATGATAATTCCAATTTACTTCACTATGCTTAATGATTGAGTTAATCTTTTATATGACTTTGCCCGGAGTGCAAAGCTTAAGTGTGGGGGATTTGATTAGACCAAATTTCATACCTTTAAGCATGTGCATTTGAGCTTAATTAGTGTGGTTTATTTGTTATATTTGATCATTATTGATACATTTTCATGCACATGCTTATGTATAAATATTTGAAGAATAATAGCCTTATTATTTGCATTTTATGGAACTAAGGGTATTTTGGTCATTTTGACTATGAGATGTGTTTTTCATGGACCCCACACACCCTTGGTGGAGCTTCAGTGGAGATAATTTGGCAAGAAGGAAGGCTAGATGAAGAGTACTCAAAGTCACATCCGGATGCAGGTTCACATCCGGAAGCAAAGTCACACCTGGAAAAGTACTCACATCAGAATGCAAGTTTACATCAGGATGCAAGTTCACATCCGGAAGCTGGGCTACTTGAAGAAGGGAACTTACATCTGGAAGTGGATTTACATCCGGAAGTGAACATGCTGGCGCTGGCGGACAGTCTTGATATGCGGAAGCTGAAGTCCATCAGCCAGCATGAACAAGAACCAAACTGCACAATGATTAGAAATGTCAACTACTTTTCAGAAGTCTCAGGTGCAGAGTTAATTTAAGGCAAAGTTAGGCCTTCAGCTTGAAGGTATTTGGGGAGCTTTCCAAATGAGGCAAAATTGGCGCCAAGGCCAAATTCAAGTCTGGAGGCCTCATTAAGGGCAAAAAGGGAAGCACAATCACTTGGAGAAAAAGGAGGAACCTTTGGAAATGCATGGAGATGAGATCCAGTCCACATTTATCCTAACCTTTACCAAATACCAAAAATACCCTTTGGGCGATAATCCCAAAGCTACTCACCACTATAAAACCCCAAACGTAACTAACTTTCAGAGAACTCTTCTCTCACTTCACTTTCACTTTCTCTCTCCTCTAACAAACTCTCTCAACTCCATCTTCTTCTTCTTCATCTTCACTTTGCAAACCTCCGCCATGTCCAGAACTTCACAACTACCTTCATCCGCCTTCATCTCCATGTCCGGCTAGATCGCCTAGCCTTCTTCTCCAAGGAAATGTGCTTGTAGAATCAACCTATGGCTTCATATGCTTGTAATTTTCTCTTTTAGGTTTCAAGCTATATGTAAATTTTTGCCTATGTATGTCTAGATTTAGGCTTATATAGGTTAGATCATCTGAATTTTAGGTGTTCTACTTTATGTTAGCTTGAAATCTCTCTTGATTGTTAAGAACATGAAAACCGAGGCTTAATTCTTGTAGTTTCATACATGTATGTGTGTGCGATTAGCTCCTCTTACATTTGTGGAATGAATTTGTTTCCTAAATGCTAGATTTAGTGTTTAGAGTTGCTTTTGGTATGTTCTTGGCTTGAAAGAGCTTAAGCCTTAATTAAATTAGTTAAACTCTTGTAGACTTCTTTGATTAAAGAGATCTTGAGAATTTAACTAGTTTATATTAAGAAGAACAAGTATATGAAGTCCGATTAAACGTAAGCACGGAGTACTTGGAGAAGGAGGTACATCTCATCCATACTTTCACTCATTCACCTAATTCTGTTAGTTGTAGTTTCAATTAGTTTTAATTAGTCTTAGATATAAAACCTGCACACAACCTGTTTGATAATTTGCTTAACTTGTGATTATTTGACCTAAGCAAGAGATAAAACCGAAATGTGAATTGACCTAGGACTTGCTGCTAACTACTGTAGTTTAATTCTAGTTTTATTTGCTTTAGCTCTTTTTAGACGACGAAAAAGAGTTAAATCACTTATACCCTGCATGGTCAGAATCAGAGTAAGCCCACAAGAATTCTTGGTTGCCTCTGGGATACCAAAGACCAAGTTCTTGTGTTCCCTCAAGGTATCTCAGAATACGTTTAACACATGTTAAGTGTGATTCCTTGGGGTTGGCTTGAAACCTAGCACACATGCCTACACTAAATTGAATGTCAGACCTGCTTGCCGTTAAGTATAGGAGGGAACCTATCATTCCCCTGTACATGGGCAGACTGACAGATTTACCCTTTGCGTCAGCATCGAGTGCGGCAATGGTGCTCATGGGAGTGTCATACTCCTTGCATTCATCCATCACAAACTTTTTGAGTAGTTCTCTGCAGTACTTAGCTTGGGAGATGAAGATTCCATTCTTCTTCTGTTTAATTTGCAGGCCTAGGAAGAACGTTAGTTCTCCCATCATTGACATTTCAAACTCACCCTGCATAGTCTTAGAGAAATCTTCACAAAGCTTTTCATTAGTTGCCCCAAAAATAATATCATCAACATATATTTGGACAATTAGCATATGCCTATCTTTGTGAAGGATAAACAGTGTATTATCTAATTTGCCCCTTGAGAAACCCTTGCCCAGCAAAAAGCTGCTGAGTCTCTCATACCAAGCTCGAGGAGCTTGTTTCAGGCCATATAAAGCTTTCTTTAATCTATACACATGTTTGGGATGCTTATGATCCTCAAAGCCAGGAGGTTGTTCTACGTATACTTCTTCTTTAATATAACCATTAAGAAAAGCACTCTTTACATCCATTTGATATAACCTAAAGCCTTTCATGGATGCAAAGGCTAGAAGAATTCTTATTGCTTCAAGTCTAGCGACTGGAGCAAAAGTTTCTTCATAGTCAATGCCTTCTTCTTGGTTATATCCTTTGGCTACTAGCCTGGCTTTGTTTCTTGTAATTTGCCCTGTCTCATCCAGTTTGTTTTTGAAGACCCACTTGGTCCCCACTATGGATTGATGAGACGGCCTTGGGACTAGTTCCCAGACTTGGCTTCTCTCAAATTGATTCAGCTCTTCCTGCATGGCAATAATCCAGTCGCAGTCCTCAAGAGCTTGTTCAACTGAAGTTGGTTCAATTTGAGATAAAAATGCTTCAAACTCAACTTCATTTTGAACTTGCCTTCTGGTTCTGACTCCAGAAGAAACATCACCAAGCACTTGATCAAGAGGATGATCCCTGTGATGTCTCCTAGCCATTGGCAACTGTGCCTCATCAGGCATGGTCTGCTCTCTAGGTTCATCACTGGGTTCATCTTCTTCTTTGAGATTGCTTGCTGGTGTTTCTTTTGGTAATGAAGAAGATGATGGTAGTTTTTTAAGATTAAGCATTTCATCATCTTCTGTGGATTGTCCCCATATAGGAGTTTCATCAAATACAACATGAATGGATTCTTCAACAATTTTAGTTCTCATGTTGTATATTCTATATGCTTTACTCCTAAGGGAATATCCTATGAATATACCTACATCAGCTTTTGGATCAAACTTACCCAGATTTACCTTTCCATTTTTATGCACATAGCATCTTGATCCAAATATTCTGAGGTGGCTGATGTTGGGCTTCCTCCCTTTGTACAGCTCATATGGAGTCTTGTCCAAGCCCTTGCGAACATAGGCTCTGTTGGAGATATAACAAGTAGTGCTCATAGCATCCGCCCAGAACACTTGAGAAACCTCTTTCTCGTTGAGCATGCTTCTCGCCATCTCCGTCAGAACCCTGTTCTTCCTTTCGACCACTCCATTTTGCTGAGGAGTCCTAGGAGCTGAGAAGTTATGTTCAATGTCATTTTGCTCACATAGCTCTGAGAAGCTATGGTTCTCAAACTCTCCTCCATGGTCTGTCCTTATGGCTGTGATTTTGAGCTCTCTCTCATTCTGCACTTTTTTAGCCAGGACAACAAACGCATCAAAAGCATCTTGCTTTGAGGCAAGAAACATAGTCCAAGTGAACCTTGAATAGTCATCCACCACCACTAGAGCATATAGGTTTCCACCCAAGCTCTTCACTCTCGCTGGTCCAACCAAATCCATATGGATTAGTTCCAAGGGCCTGCTGGTGGAGACTCTCTTCTTGGTTTTAAACGAGGACTTTGTTTGCTTCCCTCGTTGGCAGGATTCACAAATAAAATCATGCTTTACTTTAAAGGAAGGAATACCTATAGCTAGCTCCTTTTTAATTAGCATATCAAGTTGAGTAAAATTAACATGAGCTAACCTCTTATGCCAAAGCCAACTATTCTCATCACTAGATATTAAACATTTTTCTTCTAGTTGTTGACATAAGTCTAGAGTATATAGGTTTCCGTTTCTGTTTGCCTTAAGTTTGCATTTTAAATTGGCCTTGTCTAAATTCAGATCCTGCTTATCAACTATTATGCACTCATTTGAATCAAAGATTACCCAATTTCCTTTGTCAGTGCTCTGGCTCACGCTCAGCAGGTTGTGACAGCAGAGACCGTCCACCAGATATACGTCTTTTACTGGTCCGACTTCTCCAACTCCAGTGATCTTTCCACTTTGATTTCCTCCAAAAGTTACTGTGGCTCCGTCTTTGATCACCAGAGATTTGAACTTGTCTCTGTCTCCAGTCATATATCTCGAGCATCCGCTATCAATATACCATCTTCTGTTCTTGGATGCTTTGAGACACACCTGGAAGAATCAAGTAAGCTTAGGTACCCAATCTTTCTTGGGTCCTCGGTCATTAGTTTTCAATGCCCTTGGTCTAGTGTCAGTTTTGACCTTGGGCTTATGATCATTTGGAGCCTCTGGCCTAGTGCTGGCTCTAGGCTCTTGGGTTTTCCCTGTGGAATGGTTCCAGGCTCGGGATCCTTGTCCTCTCTTGGTTTCCTTTGCAGGTGGAGGATCCTTTGTAGCCTTGGTTCCTTTAGGGACCCATTTGTAGGAACTACTTGCTCCATGCTTCTTGGCATTACAGGTGGACGTGGAGTGTCCCTTCCCGTTGCAGTAGTTACAGAAGCTGAAGGGTGAGGAGCTATGACTAGTGGCTTTATGGAAGAACTTTAAGTAGGGCTTTACTTTTTGTTCCACCCACCTTTTTACTTTAGGAATATATCCTAAGCCATTCCTATCCCTATATGCCCTTTGATTCATTAAAATTACATTTAACATTTCTGACCCATTCGTAAACTTCTGCAGGGCATTTTGTAGCTTGTCTTTCTCAGCTGAGATTTTGCTGCAATTAGGGCAGCTCTCAAGTGTTAAGGCATTGGGTTCTGCTTGGGGAGAACCCTGCCCATCCACTACCGGAAGCTTTCTAGCTTCCGCTAGCTCTTCACTTAGTGAGTCCACCTTGGACTCAAGTGATTCCTTTTTAGTTTTTAACACTTTATAGGCTTTACATAATCTAGAGAATTCTTCATGAACCTCATTGTAAGCCTCTTGTAGTTCAGAAAGAGTTACCTCATGATCTTCGTGGATGAGGTCAAGATCTGAAGATGCTTCCTCATCATCTTCTCTGGCTACCAGGCAGAGGTTGGCAACTTCTTCCTCATCACTTGCTTCGTCATCTGAGCTATTCACCCAAATGGAGGAAACGAAGGCCTTTCTTTTGTCTTTGCTTTTTGACCTCTGCAGACTGGGACACTCAGCCTTGAAGTGACCAGGCTTCTTACATTCAAAGCACACAGGGACCTTTTCCTTCTTGTATCCCTTCTTCTGGCTGGAGTCACCTTTGTGAAAGCCTCCTTTCTTTCTGAAGAATTTTCTGAACTTCCTCACCATCATAGCCATCTCCTCATCATCCATTTCCTCCTCATCATCCTCATCATCATTATCGATCTTCTTGCTGGGAGCAACAAGGGCAAGATTCTTGGCTTTGGATGAGGTTTGAGGAGCTCTTTGAGCTAGCAGAGTAGGCTCATATTCAGCTAGAGAACCAAATAGTGCGGTGATGGAGCTGGTTGATTCTCCTTGGACTTCCTGCAAGATAGTTACTTTGGTGATCCAGTCACCCTTCAAGATCTTTAGGATCTTGCTTACTTGCTCTCTTTCAGGAATATCCTTACCCAGCGAGGCCAAATTGTTGATGAGATGAGTGAACCTGAGCTCCAGCTCTCTGATAGGTTCAGTGGGACTAAGCATGGCGAACTTGTGAAATTCTTCCACCAGCATCTCAATACGTCTTGCTTTTACTCCCCTGGTTCCAGAGTGAGCAGCCTCAAGAGCCTCCCACATATCTTTAGCATTTTTGTGGTGGCTGATCCTGTGAAATTCCTTGGGACTGAGAGCACACTGGATGTAGTGCATGGCCCTATAGTTCAGTTGGACTAGAGCATAGTCCTCAGGGGTGTATCTGGCTCTCACCTTAGCAAACCCATCCTCATCTATGGGAGTTTGATCCCCACGTTCGATCACATCCCAGAGTCTAATGTCACTTGATGTAAGTCTCCATTCTAAACTTCCAGAATAGATAGTTATACCCATCGAAGCCTGGGGGCTTGTTGGGTTGAACAGAGACATCTGGTAGAGAGTAATCTGTATCCATTACTGGATCTTTGCTTTCTGGATTCGTTGGAATCGAGTGAGAAAGCTCCGCTCTGATACCAAATGAAAGTAATGGATGCACAAGAGGGGGGGTGAATTGTGCTTCAAAAATAAATGCTCAAATAAAATAACACGAGAGTTATACTGGTTCGGTCTACCTGACCTACGTCCAGTCCTCAACCACCCAGGCCGAGTTCCACTATATCGCCAGGTTTTAAAACGGGTTCACCTGAAACCTTACAACCGCAAGTTTTGAACTGGATCACTTGCAACCTTACAACTACAAGTTTTACACAAGGCTCACTTGTAACCTTTCTAACTAGCTCCCCCTTACACCTAGCAAGGGTTCAACCTTTACAATTAAAGGATTTTTCTAACTAAGTTCTCTCAAAGAACAGATAGTGTTACACACTTAAGTACAATTAATGCTCTTATAACAAGAAGAGACTTAACTACAAAGAGTACAAGATATGTAGATGAAAAGATCACTCAATGAGTTAAATGCTCTTTACTTTTCTGGGCAGCTTTGAATGCTTGAAGATGTTCTTAGTTTCTCTCTCTAACTTCCCTCAAGAATATCAAAGATAATTGTTGTTATCATAAATGAAGTTGAGCTCCTTTATATAGTCTTCAAACAATCTGGCTCTTGGTAGGTGGGATAGCCGTTTGAATATGGCCGTTTTTCCCATGTTACCATTTGCCCAATAAATGCTTCATCAATGCATAGCAGGGTTGACTTGCTTTATCTCTGAAAAGTAGTTCTGACACCTCTGCTATGACAAATGCATTCTGACACTGCATCTCTGAACGTTCTGACATTCTGATTGCTTGCGGAAGCAAAATCACATCCGGAAGCAACTTTACTTAGTGTGCTGCACTTGAACGTTAGTTTAGCAATATAAGCACATAGTCACATGCAGTGGGTGTTCACTTAGTCTAAGATGTATCCGGAAGCACTTCTACATCCGGAAGTAAATCCACTGGATGAAGGATTATATTCACTATTACTCACTCTGGCTCAGTGTCCTTCACTCCAACAGTCAGCGCTAGTCACTAAGCTATCGGAAGCATTTTCACTTGACGTGGCTTATGTTCACTGACGCTTAGGGTTATCTATTCTATCAGCCAGCGCCAGTCTAAATCTAACAGGAAGCAATTTCACTTCCGGTTGAGTCTTAGCTTAGTCTTAAGGTTTTGTATATCTAGTGCTCATGGACTAAGTTATTTCCTTAGTGAATTACTTGCTGCCGCTGGGGGATGAAACATTCATCCGCGAGCGCAAGTCCTAGTCTATCCGGAAATAAATCCACATCCGGTTGCACTCCTACTTCGGATTCTATGTTAACCTATTGCTTTCTAAGTACTTGGCCTATTCTTTCATATTTTAGTCTTCATCAAAACTTAAGATTCTAACAATAGTGAGTTAAGCGGTGATTACTGGGACAAATTGTCTCATCCCACGATTACTGACATTTTTGCAGGTATTCATGCACAGGCGCAAGCATCAGGAAAGGGAATTAGGTAGTAGAAGTTATATAGTTATTTAGAATCGTATATTGCCAATTTGTATAGGCCTGCATTCGTTTCCGCATATATTTATATGTATTTGATATTAGTGAACATTAGGTTGTTTATTTTTCTAACCATGTTAGGTGATTCTTTTCTAACATGGTTAGCTATTAATTATCCATGATAGTATTCAGGTTTTAGTTTATTCTTTTCTATCATGGATAAATTATAAAAGGATTAGAATAATCTTTTCTAACTATGATAGAGATATTAATATTATGGAAATACCTTTTTCTATCATAGTTAGTAAAGAGCTTAATGAATTGAAATAAATATTATTGGTTAATTAGATAATTAGTAACTTTATGTTACAAAAACACAAAAACGAGATTAAATTTATTAAAAAAATACTTGTGTTGTTTTTAACCCTAAAACGCGCAAATTGGCTGAAAATGAGTTATGGTGAAATATTCGACAAACCTTTGGTCTTTTTTGAACAAAAGTACCACTTTCTTGAGATTATTGACACTAAAACACAAAAACGAGATTAAATTTGTTTTTAAAAAATAGTTGTGTTATATTTAACCCTAAAACGCGCAAATTGGCTGAAAACGAGTAATGGTGAAATAATCGACAAACTTCTGGTCTTTTTTTACCAAAAGTACCACTTTCTTGAGATTCTTCACACTAAAACAAAAACAAGAGATTAAAATTCATTAAAAAAAACTTGTGTTTTTTTAACCATAAAACACGCAAATTGGCTGAAAACGAGTTATGGTGAAATATTCGACAAAATTTTGGTGTTTTTTGACCAAAGGTACCACTTTCTTGAGATTCTTGACACTAAAACACAAAAACAAGATTAAAATTGTTTTAAAAAATACTTGTGTTGTTTTTAACCCTAAAACGCGCAAATTGGCTGAAACCGAGTTATGGTGAAATATTCGACAACCTTTTGGTCTTTTTGGACCAAAAGTACCACTTTCTTGATATTCTTGACACTAAAACACAAGAATGAGATTAAAATTTTTTTAAAAAATACTTGTGTTGTTTTTAACCGTAAAACGCGCAAATGGGCTGAAAACGAATTATGGTGAAATATTCGACAAAATTTTGGTCTTTTTTGACCAAAAGTACTAATTCCTTGAGATTCTTGATACTAAAACACTACAACGAGATTAAAATTTTTTAAAAAAATACTTGTGTTGTTTTTAACCCTAAAACACACAAATGGGCTGAAAACGAGTTATGGTGAAATAATCGACAAACTTCTGGTCTTTTTTTACCAAAAGTACCACTTTCTTGAGATTCTTGACACTAAAACACAAAAACGAGATTAAATTTATTAAAACAAATACTTGTGTTGTTTTTAACCCTAAAACGCGTAAATTGGCTGAAAACGAGTTATGGTGAAATATTCGACAAACTTGTAATCTTTTTTGACCAAAAGTTCCACTTTCTTGAGATTTTTGACACTAAAACACAAAAACGAGAATAAAATTATTAAAAAAAATACTTGTGTTGTTTTTAACCCTAAAACGCGTAAATTGGCTGAAAACGAGTTATGGTGAAATATTCGACAAACTTTTGGTCTTTTTTGACCAAAATTACCACTTTCTTGAGATTCTTGACACTAAAACACTAAAACAAGACTAACATTTTTTTAAAAAAATACTTGTGGTTTTTTTAACTCTAAAACGCGCAAATGGGATGAAAACGAGTTATGGTGAAATATTCGACAAACTTTTGGTCTTTTTTGACCAAAAGTACCAATTCCTTGAGATTCTTGATACTAAAACACTACAACGAGATTAAAATTTTTTTAAAAAATACTTGTGTTGTTTTTAACCCTAAAACACGTAAATGGGCTGAAAATGAGTTATGGTGAAATAATCGACAAACTTCTGGTCTTTTTTTACCAAAAGTACCACTTTCTTGAGATTCTTGACACTAAAACACAAAAACGAGATTAAATTTATTAAAAAAATACTTGTGTTGTTTTTAACCCTAAAACGTGTAAATTGGCTGAAAACGAGTTATGGTGAAATATTTGACAAACTTTTGGTCTTTTTTGACCAAAAGTACCACTTTCTTGAGATTCTTGACACTAAAACACAAAAACGAGATTAAATTTTTTTTTAAAAAATAGTTGTGTTATATTTAACCCTAAAACGCGCAAATGGGCTGAAAACGAGTTATGGTGAAATAATCGACAAACTTCTGGTTTTTTTTACCAAAAGTACCACTTTCTTGAGATTCTTCACACTAAAACAAAAAAACGAGATTAAAATTCATTAAAAAAAATACTTGTGTTGTTTTTAACCCCAAAAAGCGTAAATGGGCTGAAAACGAGTTATGGTGAAATATTCGACAAACTTTTGGTCTTTTTTGACCAAAAGTACCATTTTCTTGAGATTTTTGACACTAAAACACAAAAACGAGATTAAATTTTTTTAAAGAAATTGTTGTGTTATTTTTAACCCTAAAACGCGCAAATGGGTTGAAAACGAGTTATGGTGAAATAATCGACAAACTTTTGGTCTTTTTTAATCAAAAGTACCACTTTCTTGAGATTCTTAACACTAAAACACTAAAACGATGATTTGTCCTTTAAATCAATCTGGATTTTGAAACTTGTTTTCTTAAAAAGCGTTTTTTAAGAAGCGTTTTTTTAAGACATGTTTTCTTAAGAAAACACTAAAACACTAAAACATGTTTTCTTAAGAAGCGTTTTTTTGACGGCTAGCTCTTACATTAGGGACCGGAGGGAGTATATTGAAGAATCAAGAGGGTGAACTCACAATTGTTTTTTTTTTTTTGGGGCGAAATGAACTATGCAATTTTTACTTTGCTGAATTTGTGAGTGATAACAGTCTAGAGAATATTGTTGCCGTGGATGTAAGCAAGGGAGATGGTTTTGTTACCAAAAGATTGGGAATATGGAGAGAAGGGCTGTAAGAGGGATTGGCAAGGAGCCACTGGGAAAATCTGCTCCCCAAAAAGTAACTGAACCATAAATTATCTTCTTGCACTAAACAATTATCAACCCTCGTGGACATAAGAAAGCTCTTGGCCTCTTTATAAACATGTTACTAAAACTGTATTTACCCTCGTTATTATCTAGTTTATTCATGGTTTCTCCACAGAACACTCACTGATGGTAAATTAGGAACTACTTGACCTCATGCTTCTGTATTCAATTCACATTATAAAAATTCATTAACTCTAAAGACTTTCAAGTTTCAACTATATATTAGCGTGGCATTTCACCCCCAAGGCCCACCCACAAAAAACCATCAATTTATTCCTGCTCATTGACCATACAGAATTTGTTTGCATGCATCAGCATGCTTGTGCATTTGCATGAACATGTTAAGGTCTTGTACAATCATTTTAGCGCAGGTGATTAACTCTTTTTGTCGCCTAAAAGAGCTAAGCAAATAAAAACTAGAATTAACTACAATAGCTAGTAGCAAGTCCTAGGTCAATTTCACAATTTGGTTAATTCACTTGCTTAGGTCAAATAATCACAAATTAACAAGGTTGTTGAGAGTGTTGAGATTAAACTACAAACTACAATTTAAATTGCAATTACAATATGTAACCGAATTGAGGAAGTGAGAAATGAGTGAGAAGTACCTCCCTCTCCAAAGTACTATGTGCTTAATGATAAATGTGACCTCATATACTTGCTATTCTTAGTATAACCTAACTAAATCCTTGAGATTCTTAAAGCTAAGAAATCTTCAAGAGTTTAATTAGGTCAACCAAGCTAATAGCTCTTTGAAACCTTCAAATGTACCTTAGGCAACATTAACTCTAAATCATAGAGCTAAGAAAATCATTCATTCAACAAGAAACATACATAAGCAATCGCAACATATGATCTCATAGAACTACACAAGAATCAAACCCTAGGTTTTCACATACAAAGATTCAAAGAGAGATTCCAAACTAAAGTGAGGTAGAATACTTGAAAATACAAATATCCTAGTCTAATGAGTCTTAATCAAAGAATTGACAAGACAAAAGATGAAAATAGTTTGAAACCTACAAAGAACTAACACAAGTACATGAGGCCAAATGTTGAATCTACAAGCACATTTCCTTTGGAGAAGAAGATGAGGAGCCTTAGCCACACATGGAGATGATGAGAAGGTTAAGGTTTGCGTGGAAATCCATGGAGGAAGATGATTTGGTCGTGAAGATGGAGGAAGGTGGAGAAATGTGGCTAGGGTTTTGGATTTGTGAGGATGTGTGGGGAGAAAAGGGAGAAAATGGAAAGGTAGAAGATGAAAAATGAGATGGAAGTGAAGGAATGAGTAAAATGAAGGTGGAGATCTCTTTTATTTCGTGAATGTGTGTGTGTTGTTCATTCTTGGCCGAAATGAGTAGGTAAGGAAATGTAAAGGAAAGTGAAAGGAAGTGTATGGTGAGATGAGGGGCAAAATGGGAATGGGAAATGTATTTGGGTGGAAAACATGACTAGATTCATTCTCCCATGTGCTCTCTTCATTAGACTCTTCATTCTCTTTCCAAGGATGCCCTTCATGAAGCTCTTGGACTTGAAATTCAAATTGTGGCTCCAAATTACCCCTTTTAGTAACATGTAATTCCCTTGTTTTTGACAAAAGGGGCAATATTTGTCCTTTAGCCTTTGCCTTTGATCCAATGCTTCTCCTTGCCCTCCAAGCTCCTCATGGGGTATGTGGGGCCCACTTGGGACCCCCCTACATATAAAAATGAACCACACAGTGAAAATGACCAAAATACCCCTATATGCTTAAAGTGCAAGTAAGTAAGCAATATTTTTCAATTTCTTCCAACTAAGTATGTGCATGATATATACATTAATAATGAATAAAAATACCAATTAAGTCATTCAAATCAAGCACAAATACACATACTTAGCTAGGTACATATAGGTCTAATCAGCAGGCAAACCATCACAAGATGAAAAATTCCCGTAAGCATGGGATAACTTAATTCAAGAATGAACCAAAGACCACTCAAACGTAGTCTTCTTTTGTCCACTATAATATCAATAGCAACAACACAAGCTGCAATAATAGTCAAGTACAACATGCTGCAATAATAGTGAAGCAGCATCTCCATAAACAGTTCCTCTGTAGTTAAGAAGGTTCTTTATTCAAAATTGAAACTACCACCTTCCCTGAAATCCAGAAAACTATAATGATGCCAATCAGAAAGCAAGCAATCTAAGAAAGGCATGAGTAAGCTAAAGCCTTTTCCTCTAAGAGCTCTTCTGCGGTTGCATCCATATTCTTCCTTGAAAGCTCATCAATGGGAAGTCCTGCCAGATAAAAAGAAAATAAAAGATATAAGCGAAGAAAACCGAATAAATGCAACAACAGTCGAATGGTTTGTACTTTGAAAACTACGAGCCACTTTTGTAAATAATTATGAGGAATGAATTCATTCTTTACTGATTATTTTTTTTTAAAAAAATGCATAACTACAAAAGTTGCAATGGCCAATATGAATGTCAACTGTTGGAGCATCACCAGAAAAACTAAGTCAACCATCAACCCTGATGCCAGAATTCTTGTTTGACTTATTGACTATTTAATTCTACTAGAAAAAGCTCCACCACATATTGTGCTAAATGGGCCATAGTAGTTACACTAGCCCCCACAAGAAGTCAAGGACTACAGTGAGTTAGGAAGTATTTTAGTTTGCATTGCCATTAAATTAGGCTAAGCTTAAGTATAGCAGGGACAAGAAACAAAAGCTAGCAATTATGATATTTGTTATGCCAAAAAATCAACTGCATTCTAAAAGCAATCAGACTCTTACCTTGAACTATCTTCCACTCCCCATTTTGACAAGTGACAGGGAATGAATAAATTAACCCAGCTGGTACGTTGTAAGAACCATCAGAATACACTCCCATTGACACCCAGGTACCCTGCATTTGAAATGGAAGAATAAAGCTAAGCTTGAGACTTTACAGATTTTCAAATAAAAGTCATGCAAATACTATCCTACCTCTGGTGTTCCAAGAACCCAATCACGAATGTGGTCACATGCAGAACTAGCAGCAGATAATGCGCTAGAAAGCTTCCTAGCTTTAATGATTGCGGCACCACGTTGTTGAACAGTAGTAATGAATTCCCCGTTCAACCTAAAAAAAGAAACAAGCTTCAATTCTTCTAGTCTTCCAATAAATTCAAAACTGGAAAACAAATATAGGAATGAGGGGGAAAGGCTTGTATAAAGCATATTGGTGAAATAATTAGTTCATCTTTGTACCATGCATCGTCTGCAACAAGTTCACGGACAGGCTTTTCACCCGCTGGAGTTTTCACTGTTGCATGGTTGACATCAGGATATTGAGTTGATGAATGATTGCCCCCGATTATGGCATTCTTCACATCAGAAACTTGAACATTCAACCTTTCAGAAATTTGGCCCAATGCCCTGTTGTGGTCAAGTCTGGTCAGACAAGTGATGTTTTTCTCAGGAATAGATGGTGCAAATTCCTTCAAGATCAACAACGCATTCGTGTTGGCAGGGTTAGCAACAACAAGAACCTGCAACACAAAAGCACAACAATGCACTTAAATGATTTACTTATCACATAAAAATTAAATTATTTAAGAAGGACAATGGACTTTACTAATTTCATATAAACACAGATTCATCAATATGAATATGGATTATGGAGTACCATGGGCTAGGCCTCTCCCTCAAAATGCCAGCAATCTCTTAATTTTGGGCTCTCACGCCCCCTTATATTCTAACTTTTCTCTCTTCTTACTCCATTGTTATAGTGCTATCATATCCATTATTATTACCCTTTAGAGTCAATTGTCTTAATACTAACAAAATTTAAAGTCAATTGCTTACTGCATAATACAATATAACTGAGAAGTGTCACAAAATTCTTACACAATAAAGCATCAAAGAAATGAAAGACAGACTAGTTGTTATAGAAAAAGCTTCAAAATTAGTGAATTCAGTTGAAATGGATTACCTTGCAGTTGGCAGCGGCATGCTTTTCGAGGGCAGAAGCCTGGGATTTGTAGATAGCCACATTATTAGACATGACATCTTTCCTCTCCATGCCTTCCTTCCTAAGGAACCCACCAACCATGACTGCAACATTCACCCAGTGCATGCCTCAACGACATCGGTAGTAGCAACAACACCTGGAACAGTCAGATCAAAAACACCTCAGAAACTAGCAGATCATACAAACAAGTCAAGGCCCAAAACTAATCAACAATAATAATCAGACAGCCATATATATGACAAACATTTGACAAGGAAGAAAAAGTGAGACCTTTAAGAAGTGGGAAGGCAGCATCCACCAGCTCCATCTTAACCCCATTCAAAGCCTCAGCAGCTGGAGGAATATCAAGCATGTGGAGGATGACAGGCTGGTCAGCACCCAACATGACTCCCCTAGCAATCATAGGGACAAGTGCATATCCGATTTGTCCTAAATTACCCAAAAACACCACATCAGTAAGTACACATTATAAGATGCATTTCTTATTTGATCATAGACAAGATGGGGATTTATCACAGTTCATAGCAAAGATATAATAAGGATCTCAACAATATCATACTGGATCAACAAATTTGCAATACAAACCAAAAAATTAAGAAGCAGAAATAGAATGAAATGATCCAAAGGTAAGAGCAGATAAAGTAAGAAGCTTTACAACAACCCATAAACATATATCATCAAAGACATAGATCTGAGCCTATAGCAGATGAAGATCGAGCATAAGAAGATGGGATAATAAATGTATGACATAGACTCTATAGAGAAATTGAAAAGTATGTGATATGATGGATCTGGAGAGAAGAAAGGAGAGAATGGTACCTGCAGCACCGGTGACAAGAACGCGAACTGGGTCTTTGGCCATCGAGGTTTTGATGAAGAAGAAGGAAGAAATGGAGGCTTGAAGTGAAGAGTGAAGAGTGAAGAGTGAAGAGAAGCGTGAGGATATGTGAAGAGACAGTGGACTTTAGCGGACTACTTCATACTTATATTATTTGAGTTCACTCCCAGGACACCATGCTGCCACGTCATACTTATTAAACGACTGCGTTTTTGTTGGAATATTCTGCAGCATTTTCTTGGAGGACATTTTATTTAGAAGGACCCAAATGTTAAACTATTTTACTTCATCCAGTCCTAAATATAAGACCTAGTTGACTTTTTTGAAAATATTAAAGTTACAAAATATGTTACTATTAAATTTTGACATTTGATATATTTTTAGAATAGTTATTAGCTTATAGGTTAAATAAACTAGTTTATGGGAAAAATTAGGTAAATCAATTTATAATTGACTCATTTTGAGGTTTTCCAAAAAAGTCAACTAAATCTTAATTTAGTACAAGAGGGAGTATTTTTTATGGTATTATATACTATTTCCTTCATGTCTTTTAGCGTAATTACCCCCCCCCCTCTTGTTACTTTTTCGTGTTGAGTTTTCTCTTGATAGACTATTTATATATCTCTAGTCACGTAGCACTCATTTCTTTCATAAGAAAATGTTGGGATCCATATAAAGTATTACTTAGGTGTGTTTTTGGGCTTAGTGTTTAGGAACACATCTCCACGACCAACTAAAAGTGGGTAAAACCTAAAATCTACTTGTGTAAATAGAAAAATAACTTGTTTGTTATACTTCAAAACTCACTAAACATGAGTCAACAATTCATAAGTTAGGAGTTCTACTATTGGATTATGGGATTTATGGTGAACACAATCTCTTTCCTACAATTTCTTGTGTTTGAAGGCATTACATTATCTCAAAAGAGCATGCAATTCTCCTTTGTGGTGAAGTTTATTTCTACAAGATGTCAAAGTATTGTACTCTCAATTTTATGAACGCAATTTTGATCTTGAATCCCTCGTCACGTTTTAAGGTCCAACGTAAAGTTCCAATGTAACTTCAAACAGCAGAGAAGCCCTTAAGGAATGTTTGTCTCTGTTTAAGTTTTTTTAAAAAAAAAAAAACAAAAAAATTATTGAATTGCTTTAAAAAAAAACCGTTGATGTACAATTGTTGTTAAGATGATTATTTTATAAAAAATAAGTTTAAAAATAAATATAACAAGAACAGATTGCGAAGCTTCCAACAGAACGACCAAATTAGTTTTTAAAAACAGCTGGACAAGTATTATTTCTTTCTTTTTTTTTGGTAAATTGGACAAGTATTATTTTTATATGCACAGAAACTGTTCCCAACACAGAAAACAAACAAGGCCAAGTTAGCTGCAAACATAACCATGCTTCTGTAACTACCAAAAACACAAATCTTGCACAAGCATCAGCACTGTGGCCACTGGAATATAGTTGTGTACATCATAATGAGTAAAAATCAAGAGTTAATCACTGCATGCTGCAGTTAAAGTGATTACTTTAGAATGCAGCTGCATCTCCAGTAGCAATTATTCTGTATGTTAAAAAAGCAGCATTATTCAATCTATAAACTACTTTCAAGAAAACATGAAGGGGTCAGGCAGCAATAACTCCAAACAAGAAGCAAGCAGATTCTAAGAGAGGCATGAGTAAGCCAATTCTTTTTCCTCAGATAGCTCTTGTGCCGTCAAATCCATTTTCTTCCTAGATAACTCATCAATGTGAAGTCCTGCAAGGAAATCAGGGAAACTCGTGTCATAGACATTCATTGAAATCAGAGTTAAGTGCAAAGAATGTCATGACAAAGTGGCTATTCAAATTGTAATACTCGAGATTTCCAAACTGTCATATTTCCTATCAGTTGTCTTCTCTCCGGCTTAATATTTGACAAAGAACATGGCACACGTTTTTTTATCCTATCTCAAACCAATTTTCAAAGAACAGTTCATATGTCTTACCACTCAATGCGCAAAATAGACTACTTTTCTGCTTCTCTCCTAATATATCTCTCGCATCAGATTTTGTACAAGGGAAACGTGATATAAATGATAATAAAACCGCTATTTTTAGTCTACCATTGCAACAGACTAGATCTTCTAGTCCACAAGTACACACCAAGAACAATGGTGAATGTGGTGAACACTAAGTTAGTTCCCAATTCTAATTTGTATTACTAGAAAATATCTTGAATGATGTTAATGAATTAACAATACTGGAGATAAACTCTTGATCAATCAAAGAGTTTGATGGAACCCGGAAATAGACTAATATATTCGAAGGAAATATAAAGCTTCTCCTATGAAGTGGGAGAAGTTGGTACAATGAAAGGAAATGAAAAGATAAGGGAAATACTAAATAACGCCTAAAGGCTGCCAATGCCAGAAAAAGTAAAAGACAATCTGCCTATCCCAACAATTGTAGAGGTTAGGAGCTCTCCAATAAGCCAAGACCAATTTCCCATCTCCTCCCTCTGAGGCCGACGGCCCTATATATATGTCTTAGTTTATTGGGCCTAAATTGGGCCCTGCATCACCCTCTGGGGCTGCCACTTCCTTATGGGCCTGATGCCCCTGCCTTCTCTTGTACACGTGCTTCATTGGCCGAGGGGGCCCATCATCACCAGCCCCTAAAAGCCTCACCTTGTCCTCAAGGTGAAAGTCCGGGAATTGGGCCTGCATAGCTTCCATTTCCTCCCATGTGTTGTCACAATCAGGGAGACGGTGCCACTTGATCAATACTTGCCGGCTACCATCAGTCATGCGGCGTGTGCGAACCACCTGTTCTGGTTGGACTTGCAACTCATAGTCCTCATTCAAGAAATTAGGGAGGGGTTGGGCCTTGGTGGTGGGGGAAATGGATTTTTTGAGTTGGGAGACGTGAAAAGTGGGGTGTATGCGGGCGGTCTCAGGCAATTTCAAAGTGTAAGCTACTTTGTCAATGCACTGGATTATCTCATAGGGTCCATAATACCTAGGGGCAAGCTTCTCATGCTGTCTCTTGGATAAGTTTCTGAGTTTGTACGGGTGGATACGTAAATAAACGTGGTCTCCTTTCTTAAATTGTACATCACGCCTTTTGCGGTCAGCCAATTCTTTCATGTGGCCTTGTGCATGTTCCAAGTGCGACTTCAACCTTTGTAGCGCCTCATCTCGTTCCCTAAGCTGGGCATTAACCTCGGCGACCAAGGAGTTGTCATTCTGCCACTTCAGAATGGTAGGTGGATCTCTTCCATATAGGGCCTTAAAGGGGGTAGTACCAAGAGAGCGGTTGTAGGTGGTATTGAACCAGAATTCAGCCCAAGGTAGCAGCCTTACCCATTTCTTGGGGCATTCACCAGCAAAACAGCGTAGATAAGTCTCTAAACTCCTGTTGACTACCTCTGTTTGGCCGTCCGTTTGAGGGTGGTAACCCGAACTGTACTTCAAGGAAGTTCCTGATTGTGAGAATAACTCCTCCCAAAAATGGCTAACAAACACTCGATCTCTATCCGAGACGATCGATTTTGGGAACCCGTGCAGTCTAACAACTCCAGCCACATAATTATCCGCTACATCCTTAGCTGAAAAAGGGTGGGATAGAGGGATAAAGTGGGCATACTTAGTGAGACGGTCTACCACCACCATTATCGTATCGAATCTTTGCGCCCTCGGCAACCCCACAATAAAGTCCATACTTACGTCTTCCCAGACCTGTTGAGGTATTGGTAACGGCTGCAGAAGTCCAGCTGGGCTCACGGCCTCATACTTGTTGCGTTGGCAAACTTCACATTGAGCCACGTAATCCTGTATATCCTTCTTCATTCCTTCCCAATATACCACTTCAGTCATCCGCTTGTAGGTTCTTAAATACCCCGAATGTCCCCCCATTGGTGAGCCATGGAACTCCTTAATCAAATCCTTGGTCTTAGGGGAGTGGCGAGGGAGTACCAATCGGTCTTGGTAGAGTAGGCAACCATTTTTATGAGTGTACCCCGCTGGAGCACCATCACCCAACATCACTTGCCGCCATATGGTTGACAATTTCTCATCTTTGGCCACTTCCGCTTCAAAATCCCTTATACCCGCATACTGCCATAGTGAGACCGCATTGAGAGTAACCTCATAATTTTCCCTTCGAGACAAAGCTTCAGCCGCTCTGTTCTCCTTACCGGGCTTGTATTGAATCTCAAACTGGTACCCCATCAATTTGGAGATCCACTTCTTCTGGCTAGGGTCAATAACACGTTGCTCAAGTAGGAACTTCAGCGCCTTCTGGTCTGTTCTAATGATGAAAGGCCGCACCGAAAGGTAGTGCTGCCACTTCTTGATAGCTAAGACTATAGCCATGAGTTCTTTCTCATATACCGATCCTTGTTGGGCCCTGGATGACAACTGCTGACTGAAATAAGCGATCGGACGTCCCTGTTGCATGAGTACAGCCCCCATGCCTACCCCACATGCATCGGCCTCAATCTCAAAAGGTAGCTGGAAATTAGGCATGGCCAGAACAGGGGCGTTCACCATGGCCCGCTTCAAAGTATTGAAGGCGTCCTGCGCCTTTTCTCCCCAGCCAAAGGCGTTCTTTCTGAGCAGGGCAGTCAGCGGCGCAGCTATGGTGCCATAGCCTTGTATGAACTTACGGTAGTAGCCTGTGAGTCCCAGAAATCCCCGAAGGCCCTTGATGTCCTTGGGAACCGGCCAAGTGGTCATTGCCTCAATTTTGGAGGGATCCGCCTTAACTCCCCCTTTGGTGATAATATGGCCCAAGTATTCAAGTTGTTGCTGCATAAAGTGGCACTTCTTGGGGTTTATGACCAGCTGGTGCTGCCTCAGGAGTTCAAAAACAGTCTCTAGGTGTTGTATGTGAGATTCAACATCCTCACTGTATACTAGAATGTCGTCGAAGAAGACAAGCACGAACTTCCTCAACAATCCCCTAAACACGTCATTCATGAGGGACTGGAAGGTGGAGGGTGCGTTGGTCAGGCCGAAGGGCATAACCAAGAACTCATAATGGCCATCATGGGTGCGGAAGGCGGTTTTCTCCTCGTCTCCCTCTTTTATTCTTATCTGGTGATACCCTGCTTTTAAGTCCAGCTTGGAAAAGATATTAGCAGTACCTAACTCATCCAACAGTTCATCAATAGCGGGAATAGGATACTTATCTGGTATGGTGGCTTTGTTGAGGGCCCGATAGTCGACGCAGAACCTCCAACTGCCATCCTTCTTCCGAACCAGCAACACCGGACTAGAAAATGGGCTAGTACTAGGGCGGATAATCCCTGAAGCTACCATCTCCCCTACCATTCTTTCAATCTCCGCCTTATGGGCATACGGGTATCGATAGGGCCTCAGGTTGGGAATTGGTTCCCCTGGTTTGAGCAAAATGGCATGGTCCTTCACCCTTCTTGGTGGCAAGCCTGTCATCTCTTGGCATATCTCCGGGTATGTCCGAAGCAGCTGCTGGACCGGTGGGGGAAATCCTTCAATCGACATGTTATCCTCCCTGGATCCCACCTGATATGTGTTAATCTCTAGGGCGTACCCTTCAGCTTTGCCCTTAAGGGCCCTTCGATAAGCCTTGAAACTTACTGGCAAGTTGGTGATGGTGGGGTCCCCATTGACTTGCACCCACTTTTCTCCTTGCTTCAACTTGATGTACAACTGTCCCCAATTAACCCTTATCTCTCCTAAAGATTCCAACCAAGCTATGCCCAGGACCATATCAATGTTTGTCAAAGCAAAGGGGTAAAACGTTTGAACGACTTCCATTCCGGCTAATTCCAAGCGAACCTCCTCACATCGGCCACTCGCGAAAATTCGCCGCCCATCCCCAACGGTGACCGAGTAGGCGTGAGTGGGGGCCACAACCAATGAAGCATCATGAACCAGCTGATGGGAGACAAAGTTATGGGTGGCGCCGCTATCAACAAGGACAATCACTGCCCTCCCATTTACCTTCCCCCGCACTTTCATGGTCTTATAGTTCGACATGCCCAATTGGGTCAATTGTGACAACCCCATGGGAGTCGGGTTCCTTTCCTCCTCTATCTCGAGCTCCGCGAAATCACCCTCACCGATCTCCGGGGTCAACTCGCCGTCATCTTCCACTATCAGTAACCTCAGTTGACGATCTCGGCAGCGATGGGTTGGTGACCATCTCTCTTCGCATCGAAAACACAGCCCAAGCGCCCGCCGGCGGTTAGCCTCGGCGTCGGAGAGTCGCGTGTCCCCTTGGTACTACTACCACTACTGCTGTCCGTGGGATGGTTGTAGGTGGAGTCGTCCCTCGAGAACCATCCTGGGTTTGGGTGGAGTTGGCTCGAGTAAAACCCTGAGGTGTGCTCTGGGCCCTAAAGGTTTCAGTGGGTTGGGCTAGTTTGGGCTGCTGAATGACAGGAGGGGCCCAACGTGGAGGTGGGTGCTCTTTTCGGCCCAAACGATAGTCCTTTTGTTGCTTCATCAGGGCTGCTAAATTAGTGGGCCTCATAATTCTAACCTCGGCCCGTATGTCCTCTTTTAACCCTTTCATGAAGATTCCCATTAGTGAGGCCTCTGACACGTCAGCCAAAGTGGCAGAAACGAGCTCAAATTGTTCCCTGAATTCTGACACTGTGCCAATTTGTTGTAGTGCGGCTAACCGTTCGTGGGTGGTCCCCGCCTGCGTTTCATGAAACCGTTTCACCACACATTGCTTGAGCTCTACCCAGGAAGCCATGGGTGCCCTAGTCTCAGTCCATTGGAACCAGTTAAGTGCCTTGCCTTCAAGTCCCACCACCGCTGCATCCAGCCGCTCCGCCTCCGGAACTCCGTTCACGGCGAAATAGCGTTCCATTCTGAACGTCCAGCCCAAGGGGTCCTCCCCATCGAATAGTGGCATATCCAATCTTCGGAACCTCTGGCCGTCTCTATCGAACTCTCCTCCTCCTCCCATTTGTCGTTCACCCTCCCCTTGGCGTTCCCCTCCGGGTTGGTGATTCCCATTCTGCAACAATCTCAGGATCAGATCACCTTGCTCTCTCATCTGGGCTAACGAGGTTTGCATAGCGGCCATTTGCTCTCTGGTCTCTTGTCCGCCTCGCTGCAGCTCCACCACTGAGTTCCTCATCCCCTGTACCTCATTCACCGTTCTCTCCAAGTGCTCGATTCTGGCTTCCATCCTTGTCAAAACCATCCACAGGCTCGTCCTGCTCTGATACCAAGTTGATGGAACCCGGAAATAGACTAATATATTCGAAGGAAATATAAAGCTTCTCCTATGAAGTGAGAGAAGTTGGTACAATGAAAGGAAATGAAAAGATAAGGGAAATACTAAATAACGCCTAAAGGCTGCCAATGCCAGAAAAAGTAAAAGACAATCTGCCTATCCCAACAATTGTAGAGGTTAGGAGCTCTCCAATAAGCCAAGACCAATTTCCCATCTCCTCCCTCTGAGGCCGACGGCCCTATATATATGTCTTAGTTTATTGGGCCTAAATTGGGCCCTGCATCACCCTCTGGGGCTGCCACTTCCTTATGGGCCTGATGCCCCTGCCTTCTCTTGTACACGTGCTTCATTGGCCGAGGGGGCCCATCAGAGTTTCAGCTGTATTTCACCCCATAGAGTAATTAGACTCTCACCTTGAACTATCTTCCATTCCCCACCATGGCAAGTGACAGGGAATGAATATATTAGCCCAGCCGGTACATTGTAAGAACCATCAGAATAAACTCCCATTGACACCCAGGTGCCCTGAATTTAGATAAAAAAATGCAGTTAGAAGATTTTGTTTTTCAATTCTTTTGGGGGTTAAAACAAAACTGAACCTACCTCTGGAGTTCCAAGAACCCAATTACGAATGTCACTACTACAAAAATGACTTTTTAAACCACATAAAAAGGGCTTTTTAAACCACATAAAAAAGTGGTTTAGAAAAAGGAGGTGTAAAAAGTATGCTTTTTTTAAACCACATAAAAAAGTGGTTTAAAAGAAGACTTTTCAGACCACGTTTTTTAAAAATGTGGTTTAAAAGCTTACATTAAACTTTTTTAAAAGCTTATATTGAGGACCGGAGGGAGTAAATTGGTTTGACATTGCTTTAAATCTCAATAGGCATCAGCAAATTCTTTTGATTCACCTCAACAACTTCATATAAGCAGTTCACAATATTACATTAAACTCCATAGTAAATCCACGATGTTTGGATACATATCCAGTTCATTTACTTTAACATCAAACATTAAATGTTTCTCCTAACTCAACTAGAAACTTTACACCTCCAAAATTCCTTAAGACTAATTTCTTTCTATGAAACAAATAACCTCTGAAGATTGACCAAATATTGCTCTCAACAATGCCGTGAGATCTGAGCATGTTAGCACAAAGTCACAAACGAAAAAGTTGACAGAGAGTTAGCCAGCCATTATAATCCATAGATTTACCTGCCAGAGTAATCCAAATTAAGCTGAGGTGCCGTAACTTTCCTGCAAATGAACATTTCAAGCTTAAATTCAAAAATAATGTTTCTACATTCACTCAATAACTGAGGATAGCAAAACGGGTTAATGCCATACATCTTCTGCAAAAGTATAGGCAAAACGCTAACAGATATTACCTTTCAAGTAATTCCTCCTCAAGAGAATTTCCAGAGGATGAAAGCCAGTCCACATCAAGAAAATTTGAGCAATCACAAGCATCTCCATGTTCATCATAACACATGTGATAACCTTCATAACAGCTGCCTTCAAGCGCTTCCCCCTGTGTTTGCCTGTATATTGACAAAGCAAGACCATAAAAGGGTTAGGATGGTTCGGATAGTGAGACAAATCAGACAAAACTTCCCTAACTGTATTCTGTTACTCTGTATTCTGTAACTTATCAATCCTCTTTCAAATTAAAAACAAGGTTTGCAATTGATAGCATTAACCAAGAAACTCTATTGTAAAGGTGTTTAGCTCAGCGAAGATAGTTAGCAACTCTCTTGGACAACTTTGATTCACTTTCATTACAAAGCAATGTGAGAAAAATGCTTTGTGCATTAAGCCAATATGAACTATGAAAAGTACCAAGGGATTTAGTTTCAACATTTAGATGCTCTGGTTTGCAATACTAACGAAAAATAAAGAAACCTCTCTACATTATGGTCTTAAGCTAAACTTGGATGTAATTAAGTATTCATATAATTGGGTGCTCACAAGTTCAACCATGACCTTGCCTTAAAATATCTTTAATGGTCTCTAATTTTATTTCCCCAATTAAAGTAGTGTCAAGTGTATCAATGCATGTGTTTTTAAGGTGCAATTCACCATTAATAAGAAAATTGTGCTTGATTCACAAAAGAAGGTGCAATTCACCAAATATGAGAAGTGACTACACAGACGTATCGCTTACCAGACCAACAAAAAAAAACCAGAGAGAGAAAAAACTAAATCTTTACACATACAACAGGAGGGGTATTATGATGATGGTCATTGTCCAAGCTATCTGGGGTGACAGCTTGGTGATCCACGTCAACTTGGACAGTGTTGAGAACGTGAAGAGGGCTCTCAATGAAGGACGTTGGAGAGTTGAGATTGTAGTGCTGGATAGGAACCCTAGCACCCATTTCTGAACACAAACTTGGTTGCTGTAAATTGTTACACAAGAGAGGAAAAGCGAGGAAAGGAAAGGAAAGGAGGGATTATCAAAAACCACGGCTATACATACATGAGGAGGGGAGGTCAGAGCCTTCTCCACAAAAACAAGATAGTTGAAGATTTTACTGTTTGTAGATGCAAATGGAGCAGCTAAAAGCTGAGACTAAAAGATAGTTGAAGATTTTACTGTTTGATGAATAGAAGATTATTTGGGAGCTGAATAACAGAGAGAAGGGAAGGTCAGAGCCTTCTCCACAAAAACAAGGACAATAAATTATTAAAACTTGTTTATCATCACAATGACACAAGCTCTAATAGAAAACCAAATTGATTAACAATAAAAGCACAACAACAAACTTCTTCATTCATAAATTTTACTGTATTAATGCTTCATTACAGTTCAGTTCTTTTAAACAAGTACTTGCAAACCAACAGCAAAAATAAGAAATCCTAAATCAAAACAGTCCAAGAGGCAATCAAAAGAAAAAGGTAACGAGTGATGGCCCTCTACCTCTGCTTTTGCCACACTAGAAAAAAGAAAATGGTCTCACAATAATTTGAAACTTTTGAGGGTGAGAGACATACGCACACAGTTGGATAAAACCTTATAAACAGATCAGACAGTGAAAGGACAATCTCATCAATATCATAAACTGTTAAAATGGAAGCTTCTTTCTATAGTCCTTATAGAACCATCATCATCATAGACCTCTCTATTTGAATCCTTTACACGAAAGTTAAAATACCCTAATTACTCAATGTAATTCCCTGAACTCATGAGGATGTACTCCAATCATATCATAGTCTCTCCAAACTTAACTTACTGGTAATCTCCTCAATTTCTACTAAGTAGGTCATAATAAAAACATAAATCCAACAAAGAATAGTATAAACTAACATTCACATCGCTTCACAAGGAATAAAATGAAAGGAAAGAGTACCTGTTTGAGGAGAATAAAATGAAATAATAATTCAGCTTTGTAAACTCCACGTGAAGCGGACCTGAAACGACAGTGAGAATTTCAATTCCTTAGGAATCGAACAAAATGAAGAGAAATTGAAGTACAGTGAGAGTGAATAACCGTGAGAGTTTCAATTGCTCAGGAATCGAAAAAAATTGAGAGAAATTGAAGTATCGTTATAGTGATAGTGATAGTGAATAATAGAGTGAACAACCGTGAGAGTTTCAATTGCTTAGGAATTGAACAAAATGGAGAGAAATTGAAGTATAGCTATAGTGAATAATACCTTCAGGAATTCGTCGTTGACGGAGGAGTTGAAGGAAATCTGATCAGAATTCGTCATTGACGTTGACGGAGGAGTTGAAGGAATTATTGATCATTAGATCAAATTTTTGGTTTTGCGAGCAAGAGATCCTGAGGAGTTGAAGGAATTATTGATCATTAGAGTGAATCCCTCTTTCTTAGATCAAATTAGGTTGACGGAGGAGTTGTGCTCAACGTTGTGAGCAAGGTCATCACGAAGAAGAATTTGCGAGGTTGAAGGAATTCCTTCAAGTCCTCTCACACACATATAGTATAAGCAAGAGATCCTGAGGAATTTCTGTATACTTGTGCAAGAGATCCTGGGGAATTTTTTCTGGCAAAGGCCTTGCTTATACTTGTGCATTTTTCCAGTCTAAACAAGGGTTCTCATATTTACAAAATTGTCACTGCTTGTACTTTTTAAACCACATTTATAAATAAGTGGTTTAAATCTGTCTCTTCATAACATTTTTTAAACCATATATATTAAAAAAATGGTTTAAATAAGTTTTTTAAACCACATGTTATATAAGTAGTCTAAATGTGGTGGTTTAAAATATTATTTTTGTAGTAGTGTGTGGTCACAAGCCAGAGCTAGCGGCAGATAATGCGCTTGAAAGCTTCCTAGCTTTAATAATTGCAGCACCACGTTGTTGGACAGTAGTAATGAATTCCCCATTCAACATTATAAAACAAAGCTAACTTCAATTCTTCTAGTCTTCAATAAAATTAAAACAGGGATACTAATACAGAAAAAGGAAAGGGAGAGAAGCTAGAATAAGGCATACAGGTAAAGAGTATTGATTCCTCCTTGTACCATGCATCATCAGCAACATGTTCACGGACAGGCTTTTCCCCAGCTGGAGTTTTAACTTTTGCATGGTTGACATCAAGATATTGAGTTGATGAATGATTACCCCAGATTATGACATTCTTCACGTCAGAAACTTGAACATTCAGCCTTTCAGAAATTTGGCCCAATGCCCTGTTATGGTCAAGTCTGGTCAGACAAGTGATGTTTTTGTCAGGAATAGATGGTGCAAATTCCTTCAAGATCAACGCATTCGTGTTGGCAGGGTTAGCAACAACAAGAACCTGCAAGATCAAAACATAACAATGCTCTTAAACATCCTATTTATTGCATAAGACTAAAATCATTTTAGAAAGAAAAATGGACTCCACTTTATTCATGTAGAGATAGATTCATCAATATGGAATTTCACAGGCTATGCCATAGTATATGATCAAAGCCTCCGCCTCTAAATGGCAGCTCTATCTTTTATTCAGACTCACTAGCCCCTTTTCACACTTAAATTCCTTACTTCCATCTTCAGTACACCCGCATCATCCTTATATTATAGTGCTACCACAACTATTAATATTACCATTTATAGAATGTTTCAACACCAAAACAAGATTTTAAAGTCATTTAATTACTGCAAAGAAAGATATAATGATAAAGTGTTGCAGAAATGTTTGATTCTTCCGCAATAAAGCATTATAGAAAAACGGCTATAGGTTACGCATAGAGGCTTCAAAAATGGTGAATTCAGAAATGTCCGAATTAGTGGGGACCTTTTTGCTAATTTTAGACTTTTCTGTCGTTTTCGAAACTAATAGATTATGTTAAAAAAACAAATATATAAATACTCCTATAACTATATAACCAGCATCAACTTTTTTTTGGTTGGTATAGATTATAAAATGCCTTTGCTATTTGGTTGGTTGGTTGGTTTAGATTGCAACTTCATCAAATGTTTTTTTATCCTTTTTTGTCGACGGCATTAAAAAGGTTGGAAGGGTCAGTTAGAGTTTTAATACTAGTTTATAATTAGGGTGCTGCTTGTTTGCTTTGGATTTTTGTTTACTCTCACAGAGTTTTGCGTGTGAATATACATATTTAGCAAAAAATCGAAACGTATGTGGTTCTACTTGAAAAATAGCTGGACATTGGATTATTTGACAAGTGTTCAATTCTTATAGTGGTATTTCAGAAGACATATACACCTAAGTGAAGTTAGAAAACACATATATACATAATTTTTTTTTATCAAAGACAACACATACATATAGATAAAAAGAAAGTGTTTTCTTGTAATAATTTTTGGTTACTCAAGGGTATCTCATCCTTGTGTCAAATGAGACTAATTCCTCGTTGTTCTGAAGTCCCATATAGGGAGAGAGTAGACAGCTTACCAGTAAATTTGCTCCATTCGCAAGAGTTAGGAATTGAACTCCCAACCACTTGTTTAAGGGACGAGAGTCGTACTTACCACTCACCCTAACATGTCAGGTTTATATAAAACTAATTGTTTGTATTTTCATTAACCAATAGTTGACATTGCTTAGCAGCGGCCCACCGGTATATAGGTAGTCTCTCAGCGTAAACACTATTGTACTTAGCATAAATTCATCGAAGAACTATACCCATCAATTCAACCGCTGGTATTGAATAGCTCAAAGTTTAATAAGGTGGCCCTCCTGATATGAAACTCATGGCATCTTATGTCTAACTTTTGAGACAAGGTTGATGTTCAAAAGGTAAAAGAACGTGGAGACACATGATCCATAGTGACACTTAGCTTTTAAGCCGCGGCGTCAAAAGTTATCCGTGATTGTCACTGGCCTTTTCTGGCTACAATTAATTTCACCAAGGCTGTCAAAACTTAAAATGGCCTTTAAAGAACGCCTCTCAAGCAGTGGCTGATATAAAACCTACATTCTCCTCACAAAAATCAAACTCAGAATTACTTTTGGCTTGCTCAATTGAAAGTCATGGGATGCAAGAAAACAACAGAACATGGTCTTATAAAGCCAAGTATCGGCATTGAAACAATAAAGTAAAAGGAGTACATATTAATTAGTTACCAATAGGCCGGATTACCGAGCGGTATTTAACAACAAAAAAAACTCTCCAATCTTGAACCGGTTTTAAACCAGCCTGTAGTCTCTACAAATAAAATGATGTGACCTATTTGTTTGTGATTTTCTATCTCTTAACTCTTTACGTTTTACAAGTTATACATGAACCACCACTAATTACGAATTTTTCAGGATCTTAAAATCAAGCAAACTTTGTGTTCTATTGTATCTACATGTGATGAGAATCTTTTATTTTGCAAACATTGCCTCGAACAACCTGAACTAAATCCATTTGCAATGATATAAACTTTCCTTGCACATGCATGTTGAAAAAATGTATCCAATATACTATAAGCTATATTTTAATTATATGTATAATTTGAGTTTTATTTGGTCGAGGTAAAGCATTCAGTTATTTTGGATACCTGGAGTGTAATTTTGGGTTAGGCATTTGAGAATATGCTTATTGCCCCCATAAATATTCTAAGTTTCTAATCCCATTATATTATGGGCTATACCAAATTCATTATTTGCTGGATCAATTTTGGCAGATACTTCATTTAAAACTCAAAAGTGCACCAAACGTACAGTACATCTAGGAGGAATCAAATACACCTGCTTCCTCATTGTATACACAATTCTTTAAACAGATTCCAACCAATGAAAACCATTGCACGATTCTCTTTCCTGTATCTCAAGAAAGAATAGCAACAAATGGAATAATAAGCCCAAAAATTAAAAAAAAAAAAAAAGAAATAAAGAAGAAACCCACACACGCCAAGAAGTTTCCCTACACATCTTCTTCACATTTCTTACATTTTTTTCCAAAAACCTTGCATTTGTATGGTTATTACTTGGTCTTTCAGAGACTGAACACAAACTGAAGAAAACCAAAAAAAAAAACAAAACCAAACCCAAACTTCATGCACATCAATATGTCATTTCATATCCTATGGAAAATTGAAGAGACATATAAAGGTGGCAATTTTTCACTGCCTATTATAAAATCCTCCAGTGAAAACATAAAAAAAAAGTATACCTAACATAAATTTGTCCAACAATTAATCAGTTCATCAGGTACTTCGAGCTAGTCTCTCTTGGAACTCAAGCAAAGACCTCTCTTTCTGAAGCTTCATGTCTTCATGAAACTTCTTGATGAACTCCTCAGCCTTCTCATCCACCTGCAAATTTGTTGACTTTGCCACCACAACCTTCCATGCATCCTCTAAAGTATCTATCATTCCACTATCCATATTATTGCTGCTCTCTCCTTTCACAACCAAATCTTTATTATTCCTCATTTCTGCTTTGCCTCTATTTCTAACTTCCCCTTTAGCTGCATAGCCAGAACCAGACAAAGAATAAGAACACGAAGTAGATGAAGAAGGAGAAGCTGAAGGATCTGCATAAAGATCATCTATACGTATGGCACTGAAGTTCTTGTGGTATACATGGTGGTAGGAAGTGGTGGAATAGTTGTTATGGTAAGAGTAGTTGTAGGAAGTGGTGGAGTTATTATTATGATAAGAGTAAGGTTTTGTGGGAAGAGGACGACGACGACGAGGAGCTTTGGTGAACATGAAGTGGCGAAGAGAATGGAAGGATGAAACCAAACGTTGGATTGTGGTTTTGATTGCTTTTGAGATGTTGAGGTCATTGACTTTGGATTGGACTTTGTTGGACAAGTTTCTCCATGCCTTCTTTGCTGGTTTGAGCTTCTTTGCTAGTCTTGGGGTAGACATCTATCAATGTTTTAATTTTGGGATGATATGAAAGAGATGATAGGTTTTGATTATTCTTTGAATGAAGGTTTGTGAGAGGACGAGAGAAAGGGAGAGTTGAAAAGGGAAGAAGCAGATGTAGAGAATAATGTTGAAGTTGGTCCTTATGTATGAAGCAAAAGGTTTGATTATTATGTCCCACAAGTTTTATAGTAATTCCTTTCTTCCTACCTTCTCCCTCCTAATATCTTTGCTAATTCGCGGTTAAAAGGAGCATATTTTATCCATAATTTCCTAACATCAACCGTGAAAGTAATCATTTTCCCTTAAATCAGTTAATCAATCATAATCAATCAATCAATTTTTTTTCTATCAAGAATTATTACATGCATCATCAATGGTTCAATCAACGTATATTTCAAAAAAATTTCAGTACAAAAGAACATACTTATATTTCAAATTTATGAGATGCTTTAATTGTGGTAATAATTGTCATCAATCAGTGTCAAAAATTTAGGGCCTGCTTGTTTGAGAGGAAAATGGGAGAGGAAGGAAAATGGGGAGGGAAAAGGGGGCAAGGGAAAACATTTTCCCCTGCTTGGTAGGAGAGAAAATGGGAGAGGAAAGAAAATGGGAGAGGAAAATAGTGTGGGGCCCAGCCCCATTTCCCCCCCAACTTTTTCCTCCCAAAATGGGGGGATTTTGGGACAAATTTTTTGTTCCCACTCACTGCCCTTCATAGCCCGCTTGTTTCTCTCGCCCTTCTCACAAAACCTTCTTCTTCTTCTATACTCTTTCCTTTCACAGTGCCCAACCCCTCACATCTCAGAAAGCTCTTTTCTTCCTCTTCTCTTGTCTTCCACAGTGCGCAGCTTCTTCACAATATCTTCTTTTCTTCCCTGTTTGCTTGCTATTTTCCTTCTTCCACTCAACTCCTCTATGTGTTTTTTTTCTTCTTCCACTGATATCTAAAAACCCCACCAAGCAAACACTGAACATAATTATGACATCGTTGAGTGCTCCGTTTGCTTATATTTACCCATTAAAAATAAAAGGGTCTGTTCAAAAAAAAATGAAACAAAAATAAGGGAATGTAGGGTATTTTAGTCATTCTTATATTTACCAATTTTCTTTCCTCCCTGTTATCCCTCCTCCATCCAAGCAAGAGAGGGGATTATATTTTCTTCTCTATTTTCTTTCCTCCCTGTTTTCTTTCCTTTCACTTTCTTTCCTCTCCCATTTCCCTCTCATCCAAGCAGAGCCTTAATCAACCAATCAATCAACTTATAATACAAAATCTCATAATATCCACTCAACAATCCATCTAATATTTTTTTTGGGTCAAACTAACAATTCATCTAATCAAAATACTCCCTCTGGTCCTAATTATAAGTCACCAACTACTCATTTCTCACATATCAAGGAATGGTAGTTGGCTCTTAAAGTTCATGTTTGTTTTCCCAGTTTTTCCAATTTCACCCTTCATTAAATGATGTCTTTCACATTTTTAAATTTGAATCTTCATTAATGACAGGGGTAAAGTGGGAAAAAATCATTTAATGTGGCGGTTAGTGACTTATATTAAGGACCAAAAATTAGAGGTAGTTGGTGACTTATAATAAGGACCGGAGGGAGTACAGATGTTTTTTTATCAGAAATCAAAATATAGATCGGGGTAAAAGGATTTCTAACTTGTATTCTCAATATTTATCGAGTTTTAATTGGCACAATTATATTTCGAAATTTGATTTACAACTACCTCTTATGATATGCATATGTGTTATCTATGGTTCAATCAACATAATTATTTTGTCTAATTTTCTACAGTCCAAGGAAAACATACTTATATTTCAAATTTTGAAATATAATGGGCCATTATTATGAGATGCTATTAAGTGTGGTAATGATTATCATCAATCAGTGTCGTCATCAATTTATCCAATCAATCAACTTATTATGCAAAATCTCATAATATCAAGTTATCCACCCAACAATCCATCTAATATTTTGGTCAAACAATCCATCTAATCAAAATATAGATCGGTTTAAAGGAGTCTATAACATGCATTGTCAATATTTATCGAGTCTTAATTGGCATACTTATATCTTAAATTTTGATTTGATTTACACCTAGCTATTATGATATGTTATCATTGTTTTAATAGGCCAATAACTTATATTTCAAATTTTGAAATATAACAAGTGATTATGAATTGTTATTGATTATTTTCCGATGTATCAAAAAAATGAATTGTTATTGATTAGAATATTAATAAGCAAATAATTCACTACATCACGTTAATTTGACCAGGTGAAATGTTATAGGACGGGTGATACCTACTATTAAAAATACGTGGATCTTTGTGTTAACTTTATACACAGGACAACTCGTTACATCACATTAATTACATGGATCTTTGTGTTTAATATGGCATGGCATATATGGTTTGTATCGTACATGAAGAACTAACTTGCAGAACATATTGGGAATCTAGTGTGTTGGCGCCCTGTTGTGCTGCAAAGCTGCACCAACTTTCGATATCAATTTTGGCACATTTTCCATTTAGCTGCATATATGACATCTAAAACAATTCAAAGCAGCAAACATTGAAGCAAAAGAGACTATAGAATGGCAAGACTTGCAATTTATCAAATGTAACAGGTCAAAGTTTCCAAGTCAAAGGCCTCACTTTCGGCAGAATAATAGACAGCATAGAAAAGCAACCTTGGGTGCTAAGTTTTTTATGGTGGGAATATATATGAGAAACCTCAAATCTCAATCCTACAGCACCCACCAATATTGGCTTTTCCATGTGCATTGACAGTTGGCTTTGTGTGTGTGGGCTCTAGCTCTATTTGTTTTGCACTGTAAAGGCATTTTTAAAATACAATTAACACATGTGTGGACCATTGTAAATTGATTAATTAAACATTGCTTTTTTGTTGCCAAGTTTTAATCCAATTGTAGTATAATAGCCACACCCACTTTTCTAATGTTCAAAGTTTAATGATGAGATATTGAATGTTAGTTATAAGGCTTGAAGATTGAAAATAGACTAGCACGAGACGGCCCTGAGATACTAAGACAGATTTTTCAGCCATTGAAGCAATGAGATTAGGTTTTGTTTGGCAGTCACTTTTTTCAGTAGGGGTATTAACGCCCCACATGTCATCACTTTGAAAGTGACAGCCAAACGTGTTAGTTTGGATTCTGGATAGTTCCTTTAACCCCCTGGAAGTGATTATTTGGATCAAACTATTGGTTCCCTTTTCTGTTAAAAGATCACATAACCTACAAGTGGCATAAAAAGAGAGCCTTTCAAGTTTTAACTAACTTTGATACCCTCTAGAAGTTTATCCATGTGCAGTTTTCGAGGAACACCCTGTTTACCAATCAACTCTACTTTTCTTCAAAATTGGAAAAGGATTTCTTTATTGAATATTTATGCTTGTCTTGTTATCTTCGCGCGGTTGTTCAGGATGTGAACGTTTTTCTTTTCATTGATAGCCTATCAATTGTAACATCATGGTCACAAAACTCTAAGCTAGTATATTGAAAAATAAAATGATCATGACTAACCATGATAAGCACAAGGGTAAATAATGTGCAAAAATACTCATGTGATTGTCATCATAGTACATCCAACATCATGTAATTTTTTTGGAGCAAAAGTAACCATCACATTTCAAAATTGAGGTAAAACTTGAATACTTTTGCCCAAATATTGAATTGTCATGGTTAGTTTTGATCCAAAAACATTAGATGGTGTTGGTGCACCTTTATTATAATCACATGACTATTTTCACACTTAAACTCTATGAACGCATCCCCATCCAACAGAGAACTCATTCTATCATGCTCAATGAGACAATCACTACCACTTGTGACATGAGCTACCACTTATTTGGCAAAAGAAATATCAATATATTAACAAAATTTACCATTAAATTAAATAATTAATCTGTTATCCCAAGAGCACATAACACGTTAGTTGGTTTTGCTGTTGTGTTTGATCCGAAAATGTGTTTAAAAAAACGAGCACATAACTCGCACACCACATCGTTTTCCGTTTTTTACACTAATATAGTGACAACAAGAATTGTAGCCATCATGGTGATGTTCTTTGAAACTTCGGCTTAATTTCTTTTTAATTTCGTCAAGACATGCACCAATTATTGGATAAGACATTGGCCCTATCTAACATTATCTCCCCTTGTCATGTCACGAATTAGTTCCATCAAATTCAATTATGAAAATCAAAGAACTAATTTTCCCCACATTTTGTTCGTTTCGATGAAAATGTAGGTGTGCTATGCTTGTTCAAATATCAATGTCGGCAAGTCTTTGTCTTTATAATGTATGGTCAGCCATTAGATTTCTTCTGTAGAGAAGAAAAATTGGAAGAAGAGCTGCAGCTTGGTTGTCTTGAAAAAAGAAAATAAACTATATAATGTATATTGGAGAGTCAATAACGTATTACGTACTCTCACCCTTCTATGTATTAGACTTTTTGAGGAGATTAGTCTTATTCTAAATATAAATAATCTCTTTCTAATCGTTTTAATTTTGCACCAAATTATCCTTATCAATGCTCTTTAATAATAAACATGCAAGAAAGAGATGATAGGAATAAAGGTAGATGGTTATAGTATATTGATAATATCATGAAATCTTAGCTAACATAACTAACATTCTTCATCTAATCAACTTATATAAATATGTCTTATATTTAGAACAAATATCATAAGAATCAGCCATTGCGAGCCTCGGTTGGTAAGATGGAGTTTACAATGGAGGGGCAAACGTTTGTTCCAAGCTTTAAGGCCTTGCATTTAATGACACGTGGATCTAAAATGGTGCCACATCAGATTTAACTGAAGCTATGTCAGAAGACAAATGCCGTATAATGAAGACTAATATTCATTTCTAATGTAGGTGGCAGGGGCATAATTGCAGATTTTGAAAAGCATGAAAGCAACGTTGCTCCCCCAAAAAGAAGGAACTAAAATAAATATTAGAAAAACTAAAGAACTAAAAAGCACATATATTTTAATGAAAAAGCTTAGCATGTAAGTAAACAAAGGGGAGGGGGAATACTTATACAGGCAAAAGGAATACTTATACAGGCAAAACGCATTGAGGAAGGCATACTGCCCATGTTGAGATACACCTAAGCAAGAAGAACTCAACGAAACCTTTTTCATTTAATGAGATCTTCTGCCACATGAAGTGACCACAACTAAGCAAAATTTTCGAACCCGTAGTCCAGGATGCCTTTGAAGCTTTCAAACTAATGTTCACTCGTCCTCAATTTCTTGTGTCTCATACCACCATGAAACAGGGCCAAGACCATCTTGATCCAATGAACCCTATAAAATAGACATGATAAGGCATGGGTTCCCATAATGAATGGTGTGATGAGTCTCAATAACATACATTGCCGGAGAGAGGAGAAAGGGTCCTACTATATATGGCTATTATTGGTAGTAGAATTGAAGTCGTCAGCTAAGAACAATTAAGACTGCTTTAAGATACTAATATTATAGATCATACTCCCTTCCCTCTGTCCCTTATTATAAGAGTTTAGACGACAAAATCACACATTAAAAAGTGATCGGGGGAGATAAATGTATCTAAAATTAGTGTTTTTTTTCCTGAGTTTGCCCTTATTTTCTGAGGGTGTGAAACAGATAGAAATATAGAGCAATAATGTAGGAGTTAGCATGAAATATTTAAAAAATGGAGGGACAAAATAGGCAAAAAGTCCTAAAATTTCTAACCACCAAAGAATAACTTTTATAAAAAAGGACAAAACAATTCAAACTTTTTGCTCCTATAATAAGGGGGTACTAGTTAGGATTTTCTCTTTTCCAAAGGATGTCTCAAACTCGTTTGGTTTGTGGAATAGAAAGGAAAGAAGAAAGGATATGAAATTAAAAGGAACATTAATTCATCATATGAAAACGGCACATGAGTTCCTTAAAAAAATTAGCAGAAAAAGAAATAGTCGTTATCAAGCAATGAAGAGATACAACAAACACAAGAGATCTAAATTGCCATGCAACAAAAAGAAATTTCTTTTACTCAGTGCTAACCTAGAGGGTAATCATATGACAACAACTCAACGCATTATAAAGAGACAACAAAATGTCGAATTGATGACAGTATATCTCTTTCTCCTCCCCCTTTTCTAAAGGAACCAATCATTACTTATATTAAGGTTGAAATACTTACAGTTACCACCATTGGGGCAAATGGCTTTGATTCTTTTGGCTGCTCAAGGGGAATTGATGGGTAATTCACATTTTGAACTTGGAATTTGATCTGTGATACAGGAAACTCGCAATCAGAATATTCTTACATTCCTAGCCTTTATTTGACAGAATAACAAAGTAATAGGAAGTGAACCTCATCGGTATCATCGATGGGATATGACTGTTCATTAAAATCCCAAAACCATGTTCCTTTATTGCTGTAATGCGAACAGGAGCATATAAGTATGACATTCAAAATTCAAGCAAAACGTGTATTAATCTCAACAAGAAAGAAGACTATTTAAAGGAACCATATCACAGTAGGTCCAAAGGTAACCTCAAAATTTAGATAAACTGTATAAGCAATATCACCTATTTTTCGCTTCACCCACAAAACGAGATGGATTGGGCATTTGATGCACTGGTACATAAATGTCATCAAAGAATCCAAGTGATACTGTCAAACAGAGGTTAACATCACAAACATAAAGGAGTCATTAATAAATAATTGAAGAATGAACAATCAGAAATAAAAATATGATGCAAACATTGTATGGAGTTGTTAATGGGAGAAAAAGGTAGCTACGTGATATGAGAAACACTGAAGGTGTTAGATATGTACAATATGAAATAATGAGAAAAACAAGCATTAGATTTGATCACAGATTCACAATTTAACATGAAGGACTACATTAATTATTGCCTTTGATACTCTTCTGGAGTTCAAACTTTCAATGGCACTAGAATTCACTCTTAGATTCAGAATCTTTTTCTTATTATGGCAAATAAATAAGCAAAGACCTAGCACAAATGTCAGGGAACAAAATGAAGACAAAAATCTTATTTTGCTAGAGTGAAGAATATAAAAGTCATGACATGACAGAAGCATACTATAAACTATTTTAAAAGGGATTGCTGATGGAGTAATAACGTGAATACAAATACCAACTTTGAACCCATTAAATAGGTCAGCAATAACAACGCCTGTATGTTGTACTCCTGTAGTCATATTTATATATCCGTTCCAGCATTTTTCAGGTAGATCAAGGAAAAATTTAAACCTGATTAACTTTCCACTGAAATCCAACAAATTTCTCACTCTACCCATACTTAATTTCCACTATATCATATGAAAACAAAGTCAATATATAATAAATGAAGGTTAAACTTGTACATTCATTTGAAATATTTAATGATGTGACTTGACTCTCTCTCTCTCTGCCCTATAGATAAGACCAGAGGAGTACTTTGATTATTTGTCATTAAGAGGAGTAGATGAGTAAACAACTAAAAGGTGAAAATGCTTCACAAAAGGATAAATAAAAGACGCATGCATAAAGATAGAAAAACAGAGAAATTGGAAAACCGCTAAACCATGTAATTAAGGAGAAAATTGCAATCAAGAAGTGGAGGAAAATAATGAAACATACAGCGTAAGCCATCGGCATCTGATGTTAACAATTTTGCAGTGATAATCTCTCCAACAAATGGACGAAACATGATTAAAGTAAACACAACCTGCTCAAAATGGGAACAGAGTCAGCGAATCATAGAAACTAATATTTTATCAACAAATTTCTTATAGAAGTATTATTTGTATGCCTACTAATCACATATAAGTGTGTCTTTTCAACATCAGATTCCTTTGTTCCTTAAAGCTAATGCAATGCCTAAATAATCAGTAAAGCTGTAAAGGCCACATTTTGTCTAACATTCAGTCCCACAAAAAACTCAATGTGCCACCATGATTTAAACCTAAAACAGATGATGAAAAGCTCAAGGCCAAATGTAGTGTCCATAAGTTAAAAAGACATATTGTATATGTTGCAGCACCATCACCAGGGAAGATGAATCCACCCTCAATGGATCTAATGTCATATACAGAAATGCATAGCCCCAGATTCGCGATAACCTGCATCATCAAACAACCATATCAGCACTGTAAATTTCACAGATTCAACTACACAGAATTAGTTGTTTAATAAAAAAAATGAAAATGACAGGCCATCATAATACCTTATCCAAGAAAAGTTTCTGAAGCTCCTTATGTATAGACTCCTGAATTGGAAGGCTAAGAAGATGTGGAGGTAACCGCAATGTATGCTCAATTCTACTTAAGTAGAACATGACTCACTTCCTGATTAAAAAAAAACATGACTCACTTCAGGCTGAACCAAATGAAGAGCCAATCAATATCATCATATGTGTAACATTCTGTTACTAATTTCCTAATTAACCACTATTATCTATTTCAATTCATTTCCTAATATAATACGATTACTATCATGGATAATTAATAGCTAACCATGTTTCTCAACCTGTTACTAATCAAATCTAATAAAACAGTGGCATTACAACTCAATTTTCAGCTCTGCTCTACAGATTCTACTTCATTTTAATATTTTGAAGCTTATTTTTCATGACATACAAAACATTAGAATCAACAATTGGAAGTCAACAAACATCAATCACAACTCAAATCAAAGCTCAAATCCTTATGTCACACTCGCACAAGCAGATTTCAACTCATTGAAACATACATATATATTTTAGTTAATTCAAGTATTACAACCTTAAGAGCCCAGAATCACAAAACCCAGAAATTAAAACTTCATCGTAACCATTTCAAGAGGCTCATTTCGAATTCCCCTCTCAAACTCTCGACCAAAACGAAAAACAGAGGAATGAAGTTACCTGAACTCGTTTTTGGCCTTGAGTGCGTAGACCAGAGCTTTCCGTCGCCCGAAAAGCTTCAACAGTCGCCGGAAATTTGAAGTTTAAAGGCGTAGGCCGAATAGAGCTCAAACGGAAAAGGAAAATGAGAAAACGAAGTGGATAAGAAGAATGACTTGTAGAACAACAAAAGGAAGTGAAGCTCACCTTCACAGTCGCCGTCCGCCGCCGCCAATCCTCGGGTTCGTCGGAGAAGGAGCACGAAAGAAGAAGAGAAAGACGAAAAAGGTCCCTGGATGAACTTGCGGCGGTCAACGCCGCTGGGTGGCCACCGGAATCTCGCCTGAACGGTAAGCACGGAGGGAGAGGGGTGGAGATCGAAGATGAAGAGGAAGGAGGAGGGAGCTGGGTTGAGAAGGGGACGGCTATTGTTTGTGGGTTTGTGGAGGATGAAGGAGATTATTTATATATGTAATTTAGGGAAAAATTACAATTAACTACCCTATTGTCTATTCTTAATTATATTTCTAACCCAAAAGTCTATATATATTATTGCACCCTTTCTTTCCATCAAATATCATTTAGATTAAAAAAATACTTTTCATGTATGTTTCTAATTACAAATGACTCATGACTATAATTTTCTATAAAACCTAAGATAATTAAGATTTAATATCAATAATTTATACCAAATATCATAAATTCTTCCCTTAAAACTTTAAATTTTCTAAATAACACTTTAAATAACTTATAAATGATCCATTATCTCTAATTTAAAATTCGGGATGTTACAATATGTATATTATAAGATCACTTTGTCTCTTTTTCGAGAAATTAAAGGTGCAAAATGAATCACTTTAAAATATATAGAATTATTTTTTTTACTCCAAAATAATTTACCAATCTATGGTAAAACAATCACATGTAAGATATGTTAAAATTAATTGTTATACCAACCATAAGTGTAAAAATGACAGACGGGGCACTCATTTGACATTATCACAACAACAAGAAAGGGGAGAAGATTGTGTTTTTATTGAAGAAACATAGTAGGAGTATTATAAAAGAGACGGAAAGTAGTAACAAAAGAGGCAGTGAACTTTTTACAAGAGATACCCATGAAAATATAACACGGTCACCTGAAAAGCAAGAGGGAGCGGCGGCTGAAGAGGAAGGGGTTGCGTTGGAATAGTGAAGAGGATAGCGTTGGAATATAACGACGTCGACTGCTTCCTTATTTTGCCGGCGGATTTCAGCCTTTCAGGCATGGGAGGGACTAGGGAGTGTAATTACCGCCTTTTCTTCCCGTCTTCTAATTGCTACATCAACATTTTAATTTAATTAATGTTCCAAGTTTGATCATTAATTAATATGGGATTAAAATATCAAATTATTAAAAACAATTAAATAATCTACTGCTACTCATACATATACCATTTAATTGACTCTTTTTTTCTAGCAAAAAAAGTGACTTTCTTTTATATAGAAGAAATTAATTAGAGTAAATTAGTTTAGAGCGCTTACATTTGAAAAATGGACAATTTTACCTATGTGGTCAACACTCCTATCCCTCGAGTTCAGATTAAACCGGGCGGTTATTAACAAAAAATATTAGTTTAGAGCAAAAAATGTTTAGTATAAACATTTTAAATTCATTAATTATGCATCTTTAATTTCTCTAAAGAAAGTCAATAGTCTTATAATAAGGACATGGAGAAATATATGTAAGTTGATAAATTGTCCAATAGTCTTATCATATGACAACAACTCAACGCAGCATAAAGAGACAACAAAATGTCGAATCGAAGACAGTATATCTCTTTCTCCTCCCCCTTTTCTAAAGGAACCAATCATTACTTAATATAAAGGTTGAAATACTTACAGTTACCACCATTGGGGCAAATGGCTTTGATTCCTTTGGCTGCTCAAGGGGAATTGAAGGGTAATTCACATTTTGAACTTGGAATTCGATCTGTGATGCAGGAAACTCGCAATGAGAATATTCTTACATTCCTAGCATTTATTTGACAGAAGAACAAAGTAATAGGATATGAACCTCATCGGTATCATCAGTGGGATATGATTGTTCATTAAAATCCCAAAACCATGTTCCTTTATTGCTGTAATGTGAACAGGAGCATATAAGTATGACATTCAAAATTCAGGTAAAACGTGTATTAATCTCAACAAGAAATGCATAGCCCCAGATTCGCGATAACCTGCATCATCAAACAACCATATCAGCACTGTAAATTTCACAGATTCAACTACACAGAATTAGTTGTTTAATAAAAAAAAATGAAAATGACAGGCCATCATAATACCTTATCCAAGAAAAGTTTCTGAAGCTCCTTATGTATAGACTCCTGAATTGGAAGGCTAAGAAGATGTGGAGGTAACCGCAATGTATGCTCAATTCTACTTAAGTAGAACATGACTCACTTCCTGATTAAAAAAAACATGACTCACTTCAGGCTGAACCAAATGAAGAGCCAATCAATATCATCATATGTATATTATAAGATCACTTTGTCTCTTTTTCGAGAAATTAAAGGTGCAAAATAATCACTTTAAAATATATAGAATTATTTTTTTTACTAATTTACCAATCTATGGTAAAACAATCACATGTAAGATATGTTAAAATTAATTGCTATACCAACCATAAGTGTAAAAATGACAGACGGGGCACTCATTTGACATTATCACAACAACAAGATAGGGGAGAAGATTGTGTTTTTATTGAAGAAACATAGTAGGAGTATTATAAAAGAGACGGAAAGTAGTAACAAAAGAGGCAGTGAACTTTTTACAAGAGATACCCATGAAAATATAACACGGTCACCTGAAAAGCAAGAGGGAGTGGCGGCGGCTGAAGAGGAAGGGGTTGCGTTGGAATAGTGAAGAGGATAGCGTTGGAATATGATGACGTCGATTGCTTCCTTATTTTGTCGGCGGATTTCAGCCTTTCAGGCATGGGAGGGACTAGGGAGTGTAATTACCGCCTTTTCTTCCCGTCTTCTAATTGCTACGTCAACATTTTAATTTAATTAATGTTCCAAGTTTGATCATTAATTAATATGGGATCAAAATATCAAATTATTAAAAACAATTAAATAATCTACTGCTACTCATCCATATACCATTTAATTGACTCCTTTTTTCTAGCAAAAAAGTGACTTTCTTTTATATAGAAGAAATTAATTAGAGTAAATTAGTTTAGAGAGCACTACTAGAAAATAGGCTTTTCACGACCATAATTAACGACTAAAATGCCAATGTTGGTCGTTGATGAAAAACGCGGTGGCATAACATGTAAATAACTGTTCACGTCGCCACCTTTCACGACCACATTTGTACATGTGGTCGTGGAAGGGTCCCCCTTTCACGACCACACCTTTAAAGGTGTGGTCGTGGAAGGGTGCCCTTCCATGACCACATATTCCCATTTGTGGTCGTGGAAACTGGGCAATTTTTTCCCACTGGCGCCAAAACCCTTTTTTATTTCTCTCCCTTTTCACTCATTTGACCTTCACTCTTCTCTCTTCAACCTTCACTCTTCTCTCCGCCGTCTCCTTCCTTCCTCTCGCACTCGCTCCTTCCTTCTCTCCGCCATTCACCCACCACCACCTCTCGCCCTCGTCTTCCTCTCGCCACCACCACCACCTCTCGCACTCGCTCCTTCCTTCTCTTCGCCGTCTCCACCGCCTTCGCCGCCACCACCTCTCGCCCTCGCTCCTTCCTCTCGCCTTCCTCGCCTTCAACCACCGCCTCTCTCCGCCGGAAGCCGCCGCCTCTCCCCCACTCGCTCCTTCCTCTCGCCTTCCTCGCACTCGCCTTCCTTTAAGGTGAGTTTTTTTTATTTTTTGTTTTTTTATTTTTCTCTCATTGTAAATATTTGCTTTGTTTTTTTATTTTTTGTATTTGCTTTATTGTGTTCGATACTGCTCAAGAAGCTCAACCACCAATTCTTCTCCCACAGGTACTAAAGTTGTCTATGAATTGACCTTTAATAACAATGTTATTGATATATGTGTGTAAAGTTGATGTGTTTCTTATTTTCAGAATTTTAACGGTGAGAAGTACCCATATCTGAATCTGCTGTGGACGATGCAACCAGGATTTGAGCGTAATCTTTTAATACCTGCTGGAGTCGTCAATCCACTAGTAGAGGAGAAGATTTGGTTGCAAGGTTCTCGAGACGTTAAGGAGTTCTTGATGATGGAAGAGCTTGAGCAAAGCTGGCTTGATTTGGCCGTTTGGTAAGTGTGTAATATTTTTATCAATATAGTTGAATATTGTAATGAGTCTTTAAGTTCTAATCCATTTCGCCATGTCTAATAGATACTGCCACAGCTTATGCCAAAGAACCCCAAAGGAAAAATTTTGCCGATTTCTATGCCCTTCTAGACTGGCTTATGATGAAAACGCCTTGAAAGTACTTAAAAAGAGTAAGAAAACTCATTTTTGGGAGATGCAATGTTACGTTGAGCTGCAGATGGGCCTTGATTGCGGCACTCTTTATTTCGCCCCCGTTTTGAATTGGTAATGAGTTATCTTTTACACAATATTAAATGTTATGTCTTAGTTTAATTAACATTTATTTTCACTTATATCTTTCAGTGGACATTGTACTCTGGCTATACTTTGCCCGAAAGAGTTCAGGATTTTTTGGTTTGACTCTTTAGAGGGATTTATTAGCGACGATCTCAGAAAAGTCTTCCACAAGTAAGTTTCTCTTTTTTTTTTTACTTTTATGGTTGATAATAATATATCTTTATACTATATATAACATTATTGTTATGATTTTGTCTCTTTTGAAGAGGAATATTAAAATGGCATGATGCTCAAGATACTGATTATCACACAGCTAGTCAGACTTCGATTCATGTTATAAAAGTAAAGGTAAAAGCAATTTTTATATTCATTTTCATTTATATTGCTTTTAGCCATACCCGAACTACCATGATATTGCTGATATTGTCTGTGATTTATCAGTGTCCAAGACAGCGGGGCTCTGTAGAGTGCGGATATTATGTCTGCAAATACATGCTGGATATTGTATATCAAGATCAAATTAAGCAAGGGAGGAAATTCCAAAAGGTATGCACGCTTCTAACATATATCTCCAAGAAAATAGTGATTTCTAATTGTAAGTGGTACTTTCCTTGTCTTTTTTAATATTGTTTAATTATGTTGCAGCTTTTGGAGGGACTTTATGGACTTAGTACTGACTCGTTTAAACAAGATGAGGATATTGACTTTGTACGAAACGCACTTGCAGAATTTTTAATCACTATGTGAGGCAGAAATTGTATAGGCTTAGATTGTTGTAGCTGAATTTTGAACTTATAGTAGTAAGGCAAAGATATAAAACTTAGATTGTGCCTTTTGTATTTTGTTGTCTAAGTAAGGTAATATTTATGCATGATACGTTTTTGCAATTGAGCTAGTATTCTGTATTGTATATATGATTTATGGTGCTGTATTGAAAGTGGTTTGTAAATTGATCTGTAAGGGTGCAAATGGCTAAACAATGCAGTCCCTAAATTTTTTTTTAAAAAAAGAGCAACCTTTCAACGACCACAATTGGGAAATTGTGGTCGTGATAGGGGAGACCTATCACGACCACAATTTCCAAACTGTGGTCGTGAAAGCCTCCTGGGAGGCTTTCACGACCACACTTTATTAAAGTGTGGTCGTGAAAGCCTCTTAGGAGGCACCTAAACTAGGTGCCTCCTAAGAGGCTTTCACGACCACAGTTACATGACTTTGGTCGTGATAGGTCCTATCTATCACGACCAAAAATATGTGGTCGTGAAAAACACACTTTTTTACGACGCGGGATTCCACGACCACCTATTTCTGGTCGTGAAAAGCTCAATATTGTGGTCGTGAAAGACCTTATTTCCAGTAGTGGAGCTTACATTTGAAAAATGGACAATTTTATGAAATGTGTGGCTGTTGAACGTAATGGATGCACAAGAGGGGGGGGGGTGAATTGTGCTTCAAAAATAAATACTCAAAGTAAATGACACAAGATTTATACTGGTTCGGTCTACCTGACCTACGTCCAGTCCTCAACCACCCAGGCCGAGAGTTTCACTATAACTCAGGTTTTAAATCGGGTTCACCTGAAACCTTACAACCGCAAGTTTTACGGGCTCACTTGCAACCTTACAACAAGTTTTACACTGGCTCACTTGTAACCTATCTAACTGTCTCCCCCTCACACCAAGCAAGGGTTTGAAGTTTACACTTGAAGGCTTTTCTGACTAAGTTCTCTTACAGAACAAATGATGTTACACACTTAAGTTCAATAAATGCTCTTTTAACAGAAAGAGACTTAACTACTGTGAGTACAGAATAGGTAGGTGAAAAATCACTCCAAGTGTTAAATGCTCTTCATTTTTCTGGGCAGCTTGAATGAATAAGGATTTTCTCGCTCAAGAATATTTGAAGATCATTAACTACTTCATAAATGAAGTTGAGCTTCCTTATATAGTCTTCAGGCATTTTGAACTCTTGGTAGGTGGGCTAGCCGTTTGAATATGTCCGTTTTTCCCTTGTTACCGTTCGCCCATTTAATGCTTCATTAATGCATAGCAGGGTTGACTTGCTTTATCTCTGAAAAGTAGTCCTGACACCTCTGCTCTGACAAAAGCATTCTGACACTGCATCTCTTTGAACGTTCAGACATTCTGATTGCTTGCGGAAGCAACTTCTCATCCGGAAGCAACCTTTCTGAGTGTGCTGCACTTGAACGTTAGTTTAGCAATATAATCATATAGTCTCATGCAGTGGGTGATCCCTAAATCTAAGAAGTATCCGGAAGCACTTCTACATCCGGAAGTAAATTCACTTGATGAGGGATTTAGTTCACCATGACTTGCTCTCGCTTAGTCTATTTCATTCCACCACTCAGCGCTAGTCACTGAGCTATCGGAAGCACTTTTACTTGTCGTGGTGAATTCACTGACGCTTAGGGTGAAATCTATTCTATCAGTCTGCGCCAGTCAAGATCTAACAGGAAGCAACTTTACTTGATGTTGCATTTCCGCTGACGCTCGGGGTTATATCTAGTCTATCAACCTGCGCCAGTCTAAATCTAATAGGAAGTGCTTTCACTTGGCGAAGTAGACTTACTGACGCTTGGGGTAATAACTATTCTATTGCTCTGCGCCAGTCTAAGTCTAACAGGAAGCGCTTTCACTTGGGGAAGTAGACTTACTGACGCTTGGTGTAATATCTATTCTGTCGCTCTGCGCCAGTCTAATTCTAACAGGAAGCGCTTTCACTTGGGGAAGTAGACTCACTGTCGCTTGGAGTAATATCTATTCTATCGCTCTGCGCCAGTCTAAGTCTAACAGGAAGCAAACTCACTTCCGATTGAAACATAGCTTAGTCTTAAGGTTTTGTGTACCTAATTCTCATGGACTAAGTTATTTCCCAGTGATTTACTTGCTGATGCTGGGGGATGAAAACATTCATCCGCATGCGCAAGTCCTAATCTATCCGGAAGTAGATCTTCACCCGGAAGCACTCTTACTTGGGATCCTATGTTATCCTATTGCTTCCTAGGCACTTGGTCTAATCCTTTATATTTTAGTCTTCATCAAAACTTAAGATTCTAACATTCTCCCCCTTTTTGATGATGACAAACTTAGCTTTATCGATTAAGTTCATATGAAAGGATTAGCTGAAGAATAAAAACAATAGTTCAGAATAAGTAACTTAGACAAATATTATTGATAAGCATAGGTTACAGGTCAGAGCATATAATTAGATAACATTTACAAGCAGCGAGCATATAGTAGGCAGATATGAGAACATGCATGAAAAGATGAACATTTCTAAGTAAACAAAAAAAAATTTTGGGCTGGGGGTTGTTTCTTCTTTCTCTCCCTCTCGCTGAAGCTCTTCTTCATCAAGGAACTCCCAGGGTAGCAAGGCTAGTGGTCAATGCATCTCTCCCCCTTTTGGCATCATCAAAGAGGGTTTTCCATATTTGATCGCCGCAGCCTCCTCCTTAGGGATGGACTTCCTCTTCTTAGAACCCACTAACAGTTCTGCCATTCTACCAGAAGTTTCAGGCTGACCTTGAATATTTTCATCCTGCCCTAGAGCAATTTGCCGAGAAACTTCATGATGTTCTTGATGTCTTTCACGATGCCCAGATTTTCCAGAATGTTGATGGCTTGATTTCCCAGATTTGGACTTGTGTTTCTTAGATGAGGAGGGTTTCCTCGAAACTGGGTTTGCTTCAGAGGGTTCGGCCATTTTTGTGGGGTTGATGAAATGTTTATATGAAGAACATAGATGAAAATGAAGAATGTGTGAAATGAGATGTCCCTTTTATAGGTAAAGTCACTAAGGGCAAAAAGGTCATGCTCCTTCACATTATCACACATTGGGTAGCGTAAACGCCTTAAGTTGGAACGATATACCTGATGACACGTGTCGCTTCATATTGTCAGAGAAGTCGAAACGTTTCATTTGGAAGTTGAAGCGTTTTCTGAAGTGACGTGTCTTCTTGGACTTGTGCTGGCGCTCTCTTGGTTTGATCATCCAGCGTCAGTGTGTAATCATTCGGAAGTGGTTTTGCTTCCGGTTGCACTTACTTAAGATTCAACATTGAATACCTGCAAGGACATATATTGGCACTCCGATGCCTAAGTCAGTATTGTTGTAAGTGAAAAAAAAATAATAATTACACTTCATTTGGGTTTACCATCCCCAAATCACCTCTAATGAAAATAAACTGGTCAGTCCCCAGAGGCTTGGTGAAGATATCCGCAAGCTGTTGTTGTGTGGGAACAAACTGCACCTTGACATCTTTCTTTTGAACATGGTCTCTGATGAAGTGATGTCGGACGTCAATGTGCTTTGTCCTTGTGTGCTGAACTGGATTCTTGGCGAGGCTAATTGTGCTTGTGTTATCACAGAGGATGGGCGCCTCAGGAAACTCCAAGCCAAGATCTCTCAACTGGTTTTTCAGCCATAGCACTTGTGCACAGCAACTTGCAGCAGCAATGTATTCTGCCTCAGTGGATGACAAGGACACGCAGGTTTGCTTCTTGCTGGCCCAAGACACCAGACAACCACCAAGGAAGGCGCATTGTCCACTGGTGCTCTTTCTATCTGTTTTATAACCTGCGTGGTCAGAGTCAGAATAAGCCCACAAGAACTCTTGGTTACCTCTGGGATACCAAAGACCAAGTTCTTGTGTTCCCTCAAGGTATCTCAGAATACGTTTAACACATGTCAAGTGTGATTCCTTGGGGTTGGCTTGAAACCTAGCACACATGCCTACGCTAAATTGAATATCAGGCCTGCTCGCCGTTAAGTATAGGAGGGAACCTATCATTCCCCTGTACATGGGCAGGCTGACACTTTTACCCTTGGCGTCAGCGTCGAGTGCAGCTGAGGTGCTCATAGGAGTATCATACTCCTTGCATTCATCCATCCCAAACTTTTTGAGTAGTTCTCTGCAGTACTTGGTTTGGGAGATGAAGATTCCGTTCTTCTTTTGTTTGATTTGCAGGCCTAGGAAGAATGTTAGTTCTCCCATCATTGACATCTCAAATTCACCCTGCATAATCTTAGAGAAATCTTCACAAAGCTTCTCGTTAGTTGCCCCAAAGATAATATCATCAACATAAATTTGGACAATTAACATATCTCTATCTTTGTGAAGGATAAACAGTGTATTATCTAATTTGCCTCTTGAGAAACCCTTGCCCAGCAAAAAGCTGCTGAGTCTCTCATACCAAGCTCGAGGGGCTTGTTTCAGGCCATACAAAGCTTTCTTTAATCTATACACATGTTTGGGGTTCTTATGGTTTTCAAAGCCAGGAGGTTGTTCTACATATACCTCTTCCTTAATATAACCATTAAGAAATGCACTCTTTACATCCATTTGATATAATCTGAAACCTTTCATGGATGCAAAGGCTAGAAGAATCCTTATTGCCTCAAGTCTAGCGACTGGAGCAAAAGTTTCTTCATAGTCAATGCCTTCTTCTTGGTTGTATCCTTTAGCTACCAGTCTGGCTTTGTTTCTAGTGATTTGACCTGTCTCATCCAGTTTGTTTTTAAAGACCCACTTGGTTCCTACTATGGATTGATGAGACGGCCTTGGGACTAGTTCCCACACTTGACTTCTTTCAAATTGATTCAGCTCTTCCTGCATGGCAATAATCCAGTCGCAGTCCTCAAGAGCTTGTTCAACTGAAGTTGGTTCGATTTGAGATAGGAATGCTCCAAACTCAACTTCATTTTGAACTTGTCTTCTAGTTCTGACACCAGAAGAAACATCACCAAGCACTTGATCAAGAGGATGATCCCTGTGATGTCTCCTAGCTATTGGCAGATGTGCCTCCTCAGGCATGGGTTGCCCACTAGGTACATCACTGGGTTCACCTTCTTCTTTGGGATAGCTTGTTGTTGTTTCTTTTGGTGGTGAGGAAGATGATGGAAGATTTGGAAAGTTAAGTGCTTCATCATCTTCTGTGGATTGTCCCCATGTAGGAGTTTCATCAAATACAACATGCATGGACTCTTCTACAGTTTTAGTTCTTATGTTGTATATCCTATATGCTTTGCTCCTAAGGGAATATCCTATGAATATACCTACATCAGCCTTTGGATCAAACTTACCCAAATTTACCTTCCCATTGTTATGCACGTAGCATTTTGATCCGAATATTCTGAGATGGCTGATGTTGGGCTTCCTTCCTTTATATAGCTCGTATGGAGTCTTATCCAAGCCCTTGCGAACATAAGCTCTGTTGGAGATATAGCAAGCAGTGCTCATAGCGTCCGCCCAGAACATTTGAGAGACTTCTTTCTCGTTCAGCATGCTTCTAGCCATCTCCGTCAGAACCCTGTTCTTTCTTTCGACTACTCCATTTTGTTGAGGAGTTCTCGGAGCTGAGAAGTTATGTTCAATGCCGTTTTGCTCACATAGCTCAGTGAAGCTATGGTTCTCAAACTCTCCTCCATGGTCTGTCCTTATGGCTGTGATTTTGAGATCCTTCTCATTCTGCACTTTCTTAGCCAGGACAACGAAAGCATCAAAAGCATCTTGCTTAGAGGCAAGAAACAAAGTCCACGTAAACCTTGAATAGTCATCCACCACCACTAAAGCATATAGGTTTCCTCCCAAGCTTTTTACTCTTGCTGGCCCAACCAAATCCATGTGGATTAGTTCCAAGGGCCTGCTGGTGGAGACTCTCTTCTTGGTTTTAAACGAGGATTTTGTTTGCTTTCCTCGTTGGCAGGATTCACAGATAAAATCATGCTTAACCTTAAAAGGGGGAATACCTACAGCTAGCTCCTTTTTAATTAGCATGTCCAATTGAGTAAAGTTAACATGAGCTAGTCTCTTATGCCAAAGCCAGCTATTCTCGTCACTAGATATTAGACATTTTTCTTCTAGCTGTTGACATAAATCTAAGGTATATAGATTCCCATTTCTAATTGCCTTAATTTTGCAAATTTAGGTTGGCCTTATCTATATTCAGATCCTGCTTATCAACTATTAAGCACTCATTTGAATCAAATATTACCCAGTTACCTTTGTCCGTGCTTTGACTTACACTTAGCAGGTTGTGACAGAGACCGTCCACTAGATATACATCTTTGACTGGTCCGACTTCTCCAACTCCAGTGATCTTGCCACTTTGATTTCCTCCAAAGGTCACTGTGGCTCCATCTTTGATCACCAGAGACTTGAACTTGTCTCTGTCTCCAGTCATATGTCTCGAGCATCCGCTATCGATGTACCAATTTTTGTTCTTGGATGCCTTGAGACACACCTGAAACAATCAAGCAATTTTAGGTACCCAACCTCTCTTGGGTCCTTTGTCGTTAGTGTCTAGGACCCTTGGCCTAGCTTTGGGCTTATCCTTGTGCCTATACACATTTGGAGCCTTTGGCCTAGTGTTGGCTCTAGACTCTTGGGTTCTCCCAGTGGGATGATTCCAGGCTTGGGATCCTTGTCCTCTCTTGATTTCCTTTGCAGGTGGAGGATCCTTTGTAGCCCTGGTTCCTTTAGGGACCCACTTGTATGAGCTGTTAGCTCCATGCTTTTTAGCATTACAGGTGGACATCGAGTGTCCTTTCCTGTTGCAGTAATTACAGAAGCTGAAAGGTGAGGAGCTATGACTGGTGGCTTTATGGAAGAACTTTAAGTAAGGCTTTACTTTTGGTTCTTCCCACGTTTTCTTCCTGGGGGTATATCCCAAGCCAGTCCTATCCCTATATGCCCTTTGGTTCATTAAAAGTATATTCAGCATTTCTGAACCATTGGTGAATTTCTGCAGGGCATTTTGCAGCTTATTATTTTCTTCTGAGATTTTGCTGCAATTTGGACAGCTCTCAGGTGTTGGGATGTTGGGTTCTGCTTGAGGAGAACCCTGTCCATCCACCATTGGAGATCTTCTAGCTTCCGCTAGTTTCTCACTGAGTGAGTCCACCTTGGACTCAAGTGACTCCTTTTTGGTTTTCAAGAATTTATAGGCTTTACATAGTTTAGAGAATTCTTCATGAATCTCATTGTAAGCCTCAGATGAGATATGAGATGTCTAGCGAGAGATGAGACATGAGATGTCTAGAGCTGAGAGATAGATAAGATGCCTAGATTTTTGGAAAAAAATCTAGGCATCTTATCTAATAAATGAATTTATTTGATAAGATGTCTATGAGCACAGCAGGGTTGACTTTGCTTTATCTAAAAAGGTGCTCTGACCAAGCTGTTCTGTCAACACTGTTCTGGCAATACTATTCTGACAAAAGTCGTTCTGACATCTGAACATTTTGTACGGTCCGACTCTTGCTTGCTGTCAGAGAGGACTTCGTTCCTCAAGCATAAGTCCAGGATGTTAAGAGACTCATTATCGGAAGCTCTCTTGCTATCTGAAGCTCGTGGACTCTAACATTTTGCTTGCTATCACATAGAGGAACTTTGTCTTCCAAGCACTTGTCCATGAATGATAAGAGTGCTTTGCTATTGGATCCTCTCTTGCTATCAGAAGCTCTCTTATGGACTCTGACTTTTGTGGGCAGTATGAGCTTTGACACCTTGAGTGAATCTTCAGATTATGTTCTCATACTCCTCATGCTTGGTAGGTAACAATGTTGTTTGTGATAAACGTGGCTGTCACCCAAGAGGGGGGGGTGAATTGGGTGAGAGAATAAATTAAATCTTTTGATTCTTCTTTTCGAAAGACTGCTTGTGCTTGGTGATAATATTTACGAAGTAGTGATATGCACAAGTCAGTATGTTATGTGATGCAAAATAGAATGTATGAATGTAAATTTATGCACACATAAATTTATCCTGGTTCGGTCACCCAGACCTACATCCAGTCCCCAGGCTCCACCTGAGATTTTCAATCCACTATTCTTGTTTAAACCGGGCACAAGAGAAGCCTTTACACTTTAGGTTTTACGAGCACGGGTTCACCTAACAACCCACAGGTTTTACACCGGGTTCACCTGCAAACCTTACAAATGCAAGTTTTACGGGCTAACTTGCAACCTATGGAGATTTAGACAACCTCTAAATGCTCCCCCTTACAAATTGTAAGTTTACACTATGTTCACTCTATGAACTGATTGTGCTAAACACTTAAGCTCAAAACTAACTCTCTCTAAGAGTGGATGATGTTACTCACTTAAGTACAATAAAGTTACTCTCTGAAAAATATCACAAATCTGGATCTGAGAGTAGTAGAAGATGTATAGGATGAAGAATATGATATATCAGATACTTTGCTCTGTTCTCTCTCTTTCTTCCATGTCTTCTATTCTGAATGAATGTCTCTTTTATACTTGGCTTCATAGGCTTCGGTGGCAAGTTGAATATGAACGTTTGAATAGTGCCGTTAATCCTATGTTACCGTTGAGAAGTACATCTTCATTAATGCTTAGCAGGGTAGACTTGCTTTATCTCTGAAAAGTAGTCCTGACACCTCTGCTCTGACAAAAGCATTCTGACTTCTGAGTATGTGATGTTTACTCTTGCACTCTTGCTGACGGATGATCATCTTTCATCCGCAAGTGGTAATCTTGCTCTGCAAGTGTTAAGCTCTGAGTCCCAATGTCAAGAGTCTTTCCATCCGGAAGCTCATTTGCATCCGGAAGCGTGACCATGTTCTGCACATACTGGTTAGTCCAACATAGCAATATATATATAAGAATTATACATGCTGTGGGAAGTTTGTTTGCTATGGGGAGTAGTTTATTTAGACTGTGTTCTGATTTGGTCTATGATGTATCTGGAAGCATTTTTACATCCGGAAGTAAAACTACTAGATGAAGGATCTTGGTTCACTATAACTCACTCTCACTTAGTGTATTTCATCTCAACACTCAGCGCTAGTCACTAAGCTATCGGAAGCACTTTTACTTGACGTAGTGAACTCAATGACGCTCAGGGTGAAATCTATTCTATCAGTCTGCGCCAGTCAAGATCTAATAGGAAGCAACTTCACTTGATGTTGCATTTCTGCTGACGCTCGGGGTTATATCTAGTCTATCAACCTACGCCAGTCTTAATCTAATAGGAAGTGCTTTCACTTGGCGAAGTAGACTTACTGACGCTTGGGGTAATAACTATTCTATTGCTCTGCGCCAGTCTGAGTCTAACAGGAAGCGCTTTCACTTGGGGAAGTAGACTTACTGACGCTTGGGGTAATATCTATTCTGTCGCTCTGCGCCAGTCTAATTCTAACAGGAAGCTCTTTCACTTGGGGAAGTAGACTCACTGTCGCTTGGAGTAATATCTATTCTATCGCTCTGCGCCAGTCTAAGTCTAACAGGAAGCAAACTCACTTCCGATTGAAACATAGCTTAGTCTTAAGGTTTTGTATACCTAATTCTCATGGACTAAGTTATTTCCCAGTGATTTTACTTGCTGATGCTGGGGGATGAAAACATTCATCCGCATGCGCAAGTCCTAATCTATCCGGAAGTAGATCTTCACCCGGAAGCACTCTTACTTGGGATCCTATGTTATCCTATTGCTTCCTAGGCACTTGGTCTAATCCTCTACATTTTAGTCTTCATCAAAACTTAAGATTCTAACATTCTCCCCCTTTTTGATGATGACAAACCTAGTTCTATTAATTAAGTTCATATGAAAGGATTAGCTGAAGAATAAAAGCAATAGTTAAGAGCAAGTAACTCAGACAAATATTATTGACAAGCAGAAGTTACAAGTCAGAGTTATACAATCAAATAACATATACAAGTAAAGAATGTATACAAATAAATTTCACTAAGTATGAATGAAGATATGCATGAAAACAAAATCAACAAAAATATTTGGATTGGGGGTTAGAGTCTGTGTCTCTTTTTCTTTTCCCTCTCTTTCTGTCTCTCTTCATTTTCCTCACGCTCACTCTGGTTTATCTGGGCAATGATCTCTTGAAGCTCTTTTTCCTCCTTTTCCCTTCTGAGCCTTTCTGATTCAATGGACTCCTCGTATGCCCTTTTCATGTTCTCCACTTCTTCATACCCAGGGAAACCTGTAGCATCGTCGAAGTAGCAGACTTCTCCATTGGGATAGTGTACAGCCCGGATTCTTACATTCCATGCAGAGAAGTTGGAATCCTCTTCAACTTCTTGGGCTTTCCTTTTCCCTTTCCCTTTGCTCTTCCCTTTGCTTTTGCTAATTGGAGGAGTGGGCATGGCACTTGCTCTTTCAGCATCGAGGCAAGCCATCTGACCAAAGGATAGTTTGTCAGTGAATCCATACTTCTCAAATTCTTCAGGAGTCATGTCTTCAATTTCCAATTTGACTTCCTTCAGAATTGGAACCGCTTGGACCACTGGATTTTCTTGCACAACCTGAGCAGATGAAGTTCCTTGCTCAGGTAGGTCAGATGGAGTCTCCTCCTCAGACTCATCAGATTCAGTGGTGGCAATTAACTTTCTGGCACGTTTCCTAGCAACGGCCTTCTTTCTGGGTGCACTGAATCTGGCAGCTGGCTCAGACGAGGGAGGAGGATCAGAAGATTGCTCAGATGAAGGGATCTCAGACTCTTGCCCAGAGGATGCAGGAACAGGCTTGGCTATCACAATGGGAGGATGGTTGGGTCTCTTCAGTCCCCACTTCATTATGATCTCCTCAACCATCTCTCTACTTGTTTTATTTGGAGGAGGCTCTGATGATGACTCAGATTGTGAGGATTGTTCATTCTGCCCAAACACAACCATCTCCAAATGTGATCTTTGCTCAGCTGTTCTCTTCTGCTTCAGGAAACGGAGGGCCTCTCCTCTTATAAGGCTCTCTGCACCACTCAGCCTCTGAGACTCATATGCACGACGCAGGGCGGCCGTGATATCTTCATCAATCCAGAGTGAAGGCTGGCTGAGAACATCCCTTGTGGCCATACTTAGGCGAAGAGTAGACATAACATTTCTCCCCCTTTTGTCATCATCAACAGGGGTGAGTGCCAGGGATGGAGTGGATGTGGAGGAGGATGGAGGTGGTTCAGGACCAAATTGCTTGGGAGGGGAGGGTGAGAGGGTAGAGGTGGAGGATGTGGGAGAAGATAGGTGTTCAGGAGTTTGAGGAGGGTCGGGGAAGCAGCTGGTGGTGACAAAGATATCCCCATAAGGATGAGTGGAGGAGTATTCTTTGTAGTTGGCGGAGTCAGGGGTAAAGGGTAAATGGTCATCGGAGAGTGGTTGAAGGCGGGGATACTCGCCGTATGGTTGGCTGAGGGGGTGAATGGCTGTTTCAGATCCTATGGGTCTAGGGCTTGGATGGGTAGGGTTGGAGAAGCGGAGTGGAGAGCGTGTAGGGGCACCTGGTCGTGTGGGAATGGGTGAGGATGAGGATGAGGAAGGTGAGGATGAGAAGTTTCTAGGAGAATGGCGTGGAGAGTTGTGAGGTGAGTCTTGGGTTTGGTCGTCATGGGTAGGTGAAGGTTGGGATTGTTGGTCATTGTTGGGTGATGGTGGGGCTTGTTGGTCATTTTGTGGTGGAGGCTGAGGTTGTTGAGTGTTGGGCGGAGGAGGAGGAGGGTTTTGAGGAGGAGGAGGAGGAGGTGGTAAGTTACCTTGTGATGAGGGTTGGGGAATTTGTAGGTGCTGGAGGATGAGGTCTAATTTTGCATCCACCCTGGCAAGGTGATTCTCGAGTTGTCCTACTCTGTCCTCAAGTCGTTGGATTCGCTCCCCTTGGTGGTGGAAGCCAGCTTCACATTCAACACGGAGAGGACCCACCAAGGAATCAGTCAGTCTAAACAAAAGCTCTTCCTTTATGTCCTCTGCAAAGGCCCTAACAGAAGCTGGAACCCTTGCACTACGGCTTGGCCCAGCATGAGAGTCAACTTCCTGATCGCCTGCTCCAGATGCAGAGGGAGCTGAAGTACCAGAAGCACTACTGGCTTGTGAGCGTGAGCGAGTGGGCTTAGGAGGCTTGAAATACTTGATCCCCATCCTTGCCACGTTGGTTGCTCCCACAGGCCTACACTTGACATTCTCTTCTTCCACAGCAGATGTAGCCTTGATCAGATGCTTCTCAAGAAGGAAGGCAATGATGGTGGGATAGGGAAGATACCCTGACTTGTCATTGCTTAACCAGCGCTGAAGCTCTAGGCATATCAACTGCCCAGGGTTGAAAGGCTTGAGCGAGAGGAGTCTAGGGAACCAAGGGTTGTCCAGCAGTGTGAATTCGTTGAAGTTGCCTCCCTTATGAGTCATTATCCGGGAGTAGACGTAGTACAAGAGCCTGTTAGAATCAGACATCTTGGACACCTTCTTGCTGTTGGTGCCATACAACTCCTCGAGTTCCTCCTTGCTGTACTTGTGAGACTCAGGGTAGATCCATTCATTCATATCCTCTTCTGTGATTCCCATCATCTCATTCAAGGTTCTCCAAGTGAACCTGAAGGTTCTTCCTCTTACAGTGGCAGTGAAGGAGAGTTTGTGGACTTGCTCTTTCCCATCCACCTTTCTGTACTTAGCTCTGCCTGAGAGGGATTGGCAAAAGACTCGCAGGACGTTGACGTTGTAGTCCTGGTTGATGCCCAGCCAAGGCATATACTTTTCCAAGTAAGGGCGCAGATGAGCAAACCCTAGTTCATCCAACTTGTCCAGATTGATGAACAGGCCATGGTTGAAGATGGGAATGGATGTCTCAAATTTGGCGGATACACTCTCCAAAGCCCCATCTCTATAAACTGTGGGATCATCTTCTTCCTCAACCCTCTGCCTCTTGGTGGAAGGCTCCTCAGAAAAATGAACCTTCTTCTTCTTTCCCTTTCCCTGAGCATCTCGCTCTTGTTCAGAACCCACTGTCTGTTCTATTCTACCAGAGGTTTCAGGCTGACCCTGAACGTCTTCACCCTGTCCCCGTGATTGCCCAGAACCTTCTTGGCGTTCATGATGTTCTTCATGTTGTTCTTTATGGTGCCCAGATTTACCAGAATGTCTGTGAGAGGATTTCCCAGATTTCGATTTATTTTTCTTAGAAGAAGAGGTTTTCTGGATGACTGGGTTGGGTTCATTCGTACCGGCCATTTTTTTGTATGAATGTTGTGAAAATAAAGATGAAATGCGAGAAGTGTGTAAAAATGAAGAATGCAATGAAGAAGATGAAGCAAATTTTTCAGAGAAAAGATGCGTGTGAAAATAATGCAAGTAAAAAGTGAAGATGAAAAGTTACATCTATTTATAGGTAAAGCTTCTGAGGATAGAATGGGTATAGTCTTTCAAATTTTCACACATTTGGGTAACGTAAGTTTTTAAGTTGGAACGACACACCTGATGACACGTGTTGCTTCAGAGAAGGCACAGCGTTTCATAGAGGAAGTTGAAACGTTTTCTGAAGTGATGTGTCCCTTGATCTGACACTGGCGCTCTTGATCATATTGAATTATCATCCAGCGCTAGCCAAAGAGTATCCGGAAGTGATTTTGCTTCTGGTCGGACAGACGCTCCTGGTTGCCTTGAGTAGTCATTCAGCGTCAGCACGAGAGCATCCGGAAGTAGTTTTGCTTCCGATGGTACTTACTTAAGATTTAACATTGAGTAACTCGTTGATGTTCTCTCTTGTGCATCCACAGCGATCAAGCTTTCATAACTAAAGCCATATTTGCATCAAGTAGAGTTTGTTTGATCTTCTCAATTTCAGGAGCAGTAGCTCTCGGAGCCCAGTATGAACAACAACTCATTCAGATTTGATACATTTCTCTGATCAGGTATGATCATGAAAATTGTTGTTCCTTCGTACCTTCTTTCCTACAAAATAGCAAATGATTTCTCTTTCCCATTTTTCAGTCTCCAACCTTGGATCTGACTGGTCAGTTTGTAGGAAGTATGTGATTCTTATGCACTTAAGAATTATTCACTATGAATATAGCATTGCGAATCAACTATGACTATATGCACATGGCTTCTGATAATGATAGTCATAGATAGCATATATAGTATGAACATTGTGTGAACTATCTTATAAGCCATGTCATGTTCATGCTTATGATGCTTAATGTAAAATCTCAATAAGTCCATCTTACATTTGCATAGGAGATTTTACTGTTGCATGCTTCAACCTTAAATAATCCCTTGCTTACCCAAGGAGATCTTTTATACTTATCCTTGGCCTGAAGCACTTTCTTAGGAGAGACAGGATTCGCAGGTTTTCTCCATGTGAGTTGAGACATCCTCTCTCTTTTATCCTTCTCAGGATAGTTGAATGGAACTCTGTGATAGCTTATCCCTGAGACAAGGTCTTTGTTCCTTGTGGTAGCGCACTGCTTCTTATGATTGAACCAGGTAGTTGCAGTAGTGACATCACCACGAGTTCTCTTCTTTGGGACAAGAGAAACTCTTGATCTTTCCTGCACAGGTAAGGCACTAGAAGAGAGTTTTGGTACCCATTTGTACTTGGGTCCTACATAGTTAGCGCTGGACCTTACTTGTCCTTTGGGGATCCATATATATTTATTTCTCACATTTAAATTTCTCTTAAAATTGCATGTGTGAGAAATATGACCAGTTCTACCACAATAATGACAGATAATGGGATGATGTTCAGAATCAGATTTCTTATCACTATTATGGTGGTCAGTTTTCTTTTCAAAGACTCTATGTTTATTAACTTTTGAAATCTCAGGGTCTTTTGAAAAGTCTTCTTTTATGATTGGGACTTTGGACTCCTTGGTTGTAGAAGAAGGAATAAGTTCCTCAAGTTCCCTATTCCTTTTTCTTAAGCCTAGAATTTCTTTTGCAAGTTTACAGAATTCAACATGTAGCTCATTATACATATCTTGCAATTCAGAAGTTTCAAGTTTATGTACCTCATTTTCTTCAGCTTCTGAATCTACTAGGCGGAGATCCACTCTCTCTTTGCTGATACTAGCTTCTACTACATCACCATCCAGTAGCTCATCAACGGTGGATTCACAAGGAGCACATAGTGAGCTTTGGACAGCCTTATCATCAAGAAATTGGTTAGAAGCATACATAGTATCAAGAGTGTTCCAAATATCTATAGCCCTAGAGCAATGTTTAATTTTCTGGTAATCATTGTCAGATAAACTTTTGTGCAAAATTTGCATTGCTCTAAGGTTTAAGTAAAATAAGCTTTTGTCCTCTTCTGTCCAATTTACTTTTGGTTTGAAATCAGAGTCCTTTTCAAAAACATCCCACATTTTGAAATCAGTGGATAGTATAAAGCTTTTCATCCTTCCCTTCCATAAGTAAAAATCAGCATTTTCTAACACGGGTGGGATTGTATGATCAAAACCTTCAAAACACATTTTGTAACCCAAATCAGCCTAGGTCTTTGCACTTGAGATCGTTGGATCCTTTAAACAAGTGACCTTGCTCTGATACCAAATGATAAACGTGGCTGTCACCCAAGAGGGGGGGGTGAATTGGGTGAGAGAATAAATTAAATCTTTTGATTCTTCTTTTCGAAAGACTGCTTGTGCTTGGTGATAATATTTACGAAGTAGTGATATGCACAAGTCAGTATGTTATGTGATGCAAAATAGAATGTATGAATGTAAATTTATGCACACATAAATTTATCCTGGTTCGGTCACCCAGACCTACATCCAGTCCCCAGGCTCCACCTGAGATTTTCAATCCACTATTCTTGTTTAAACCGGGCACAAGAGAAGCCTTTACACTTTAGGTTTTACGAGCACGGGTTCACCTAACAACCCACAGGTTTTACACCGGGTTCACCTGCAAACCTTACAAATGCAAGTTTTACGGGCTAACTTGCAACCTATGGAGATTTAGACAACCTCTAAATGCTCCCCCTTACAAATTGTAAGTTTACACTATGTTCACTCTATGAACTGATTGTGCTAAACACTTAAGCTCAAAACTAACTCTCTCTAAGAGTGGATGATGTTACTCACTTAAGTACAATAAAGTTACTCTCTGAAAAATATCACAAATCTGGATCTGAGAGTAGTAGAAGATGTATAGGATGAAGAATATGATATATCAGATACTTTGCTCTGTTCTCTCTCTTTCTTCCATGTCTTCTATTCTGAATGAATGTCTCTTTTATACTTGGCTTCATAGGCTTCGGTGGCAAGTTGAATATGAACGTTTGAATAGTGCCGTTAATCCTATGTTACCGTTGAGAAGTACATCTTCATTAATGCTTAGCAGGGTAGACTTGCTTTATCTCTGAAAAGTAGTCCTGACACCTCTGCTCTGACAAAAGCATTCTGACTTCTGAGTATGTGATGTTTACTCTTGCACTCTTGCTGACGGATGATCATCTTTCATCCGCAAGTGGTAATCTTGCTCTGCAAGTGTTAAGCTCTGAGTCCCAATGTCAAGAGTCTTTCCATCCGGAAGCTCATTTGCATCCGGAAGCGTGACCATGTTCTGCACATACTGGTTAGTCCAACATAGCAATATATATATAAGAATTATACATGCTGTGGGAAGTTTGTTTGCTATGGGGAGTAGTTTATTTAGACTGTGTTCTGATTTGGTCTATGATGTATCTGGAAGCATTTTTACATCCGGAAGTAAAACTACTAGATGAAGGATCTTGGTTCACTATAACTCACTCTCACTTAGTGTATTTCATCTCAACACTCAGCGCTAGTCACTAAGCTATCGGAAGCACTTTTACTTGACGTAGTGAACTCAATGACGCTCAGGGTGAAATCTATTCTATCAGTCTGCGCCAGTCAAGATCTAATAGGAAGCAACTTCACTTGATGTTGCATTTCTGCTGACGCTCGGGGTTATATCTAGTCTATCAACCTACGCCAGTCTTAATCTAATAGGAAGTGCTTTCACTTGGCGAAGTAGACTTACTGACGCTTGGGGTAATAACTATTCTATTGCTCTGCGCCAGTCTGAGTCTAACAGGAAGCGCTTTCACTTGGGGAAGTAGACTTACTGACGCTTGGGGTAATATCTATTCTGTCGCTCTGCGCCAGTCTAATTCTAACAGGAAGCTCTTTCACTTGGGGAAGTAGACTCACTGTCGCTTGGAGTAATATCTATTCTATCGCTCTGCGCCAGTCTAAGTCTAACAGGAAGCAAACTCACTTCCGATTGAAACATAGCTTAGTCTTAAGGTTTTGTATACCTAATTCTCATGGACTAAGTTATTTCCCAGTGATTTTACTTGCTGATGCTGGGGGATGAAAACATTCATCCGCATGCGCAAGTCCTAATCTATCCGGAAGTAGATCTTCACCCGGAAGCACTCTTACATGGGATCCTATGTTATCCTATTGCTTCCTAGGCACTTGGTCTAATCCTCTACATTTTAGTCTTCATCAAAACTTAAGATTCTAACAGTTTGAATGTGTCTGTTATCCTCTTGTTACCGTTGGAAGGAACATCTTCTTAAATGCTTCAGCAGGGTTGACTTGCTTTATCTCTGAAAAGTAGTCCTGACACCTCTGCTCTGTTAAAAGCATTCTGACACTGCATCTCTTTGAACTTTCAGACATCCTGATTGCTTGCGGAAGCAACTTCTCATCCGGAAGCAACCTTACTGAGTGTGCTGCACTTGAACGTTAGTTTAGCAATATAATCATATAGTCTCATGCAGTGGGTGATCCTAAATCTAAGGTGTATCCGGAAGCACTTCTACATCCGGAAGTAAATTCACTTGATGAGGGATTTAGTTCACCATGACTTGCTCTCGCTTAGTCTATTTCATTCCACCACTCAGCGCTAGTCACTGAGCTATCGGAAGCACTTTTACTTGACGTGGTGAATTCACTGACGCTTAGGGTGAAATCTATTCTATCAGTCTGCGCCAGTCAAGATCTAATAGGAAGCAACTTCACTTGATGTTGCATTTCCGCTGACGCTCGGGGTTATATCTAGTCTATCAACCTGCGCCAGTCTAAATCTAATAGGAAGTGCTTTCACTTGGCGAAGTAGACTTACTGACGCTTGGGGTACTAACTATTCTATTGCTCTGCGCCAGTCTAAGTCTAACAGGAAGCGCTTTCACTTGGGGAAGTAGACTTACTGACGCTTGGGGTAATATCTATTCTGTCGCTCTGCGCCAGTCTAATTCTAACAGGAAGCAAACTCACTTCCGATTGAAACATAGCTTAGTCTTAAGGTTTTGTGTACCTAATTCTCATGGACTAAGTTAAATCCCTAGTGATTTACTTGCTGACGCTGGGGGATGAAAGCATTCATCCGCATGCGCAAGTCCTAATCTAACCGGAAGTGATCTTGCATTCTCAAGTGATCTAACTCAGGATTCTAACCATGTCATCTAATCCCTCCTAAGTGTTGATTATGTTCTCTTAAGTACTAGACCATATCATACCTTAGTCACCATCAAAACTTAAGATTCTAACAGCCTCTTGTAGTTCAGGAAGAGTTACCTCATGTTCTTCATTGGTGAGGTCAAGATCTGAAGATGCTTCCTCATCCTCTTCTCTAGCTACCAGGCAGAGGTTGGCAACTTCTTCATCATCACTTGCTTCCTCATCTGAGCTGTTTACCCAAATGGAGGAAACGAGTGCCTTTCTTTTATCCTTGCCTTTGGACCTCTGCAGGCTGGGACACTCAGCCTTGAAGTGACCAGGCTTATTGCATTCAAAGCACACAGGGACCTTCTCTTTCTTGTATCCCCTCTTCTGGCTGGTGTCACCTTTCTGATAGCCTTCCTTCTTCCTGAGGAATTTCCTGAACTTCCTCACCATCAGGGCCATCTCCTCATCGTCCATCTCATCGTCGTCATCCTCATCATTGTCCTTGATCTCTTTGCTGGGAGCAACGAGAGCAAGGTTCTTACTCTTGGATGAGGTTTGAGGAGCTCTCATAGCCAGCAAGGTTGGCTCATATTCAGCAAGTGAGCCAAAAAGAGCGGTGACGGAGCTGGTTGATTCTCCTTGCACTTCTTGCAGAATAGTGACTTTGGTGATCCAGTCACCCTTCAAGATTTTCAGAATCTTGCTCACCTGCTCTCTTTCAGGGATATCCTTACCAAGCGAGGCTAGATTATTGATGAGATGGGTGAATCTGAGCTCTAGATCCCTGATAGGCTCGGTGGGGCTTAGCATGGCGAATTTGTGGAATTCCTCCACCAGCATCTCAACACGTCTTGCTTTAACTCCCCTGGTTCCGGAGTGTGCAGCCTCAAGAGCCTCCCACATATCCTTTGCATTTTTGTGGTGGCTGATCCTGTGAAACTCTTTGTAGCTGAGAGCACACTGGATGTAGTGCATAGCTCTATGGTTGAGTTGGACTAGAGCATAGTCCTCAGCAGTATATCTGGCTTTTCCCTTAGCAAATCCTTCCTCATCTAAGGGAGTTTGATCCCCATGTTCGATCACGTCCCATAGTCTGATATCGCTTGACTTGATATAGGTTTCCATTCTGAACTTCCAGAATGTATAGTTGTGCCCATCGAAACCTGGGGGCTTGTTGGGTTGTACAGCAACATCTGGCAGACCATACTCCGTATCCATTACTTAGATCTTTGCTTTCCGGATTCGTTGGAATCGAGTGAGAAAGACCTGCTCTGATACCAAATGAACGTAATGGATGCACAAGAGGGGGGGTGAATTGTGCTTCAAAAATAAATACTCAAAGTAAATGACACAAGATTTATACTGGTTCGGTCTACCTGACCTACGTCCAGTCCTCAACCACCCAGGCCGAGAGTTTCACTATAACTCAGGTTTTAAATCGGGTTCACCTGAAACCTTACAACCGCAAGTTTTACGGGCTCACTTGCAACCTTACAACAAGTTTTACACTGGCTCACTTGTAACCTATCTAACTGTCTCCCCCTCACACCAAGCAAGGGTTTGAAGTTTACACTTGAAGGCTTTTCTGACTAAGTTCTCTTACAGAACAAATGATGTTACACACTTAAGTTCAATAAATGCTCTTTTAACAGAAAGAGACTTAACTACTGTGAGTACAGAATAAGTAGGTGAAAAATCACTCCAAGTGTTAAATGCTCTTCATTTTTCTGGGCAGCTTGAATGAATAAGGATTTTCTCGCTCAAGAATATTTGAAGATCATTAACTACTTCATAAATGAAGTTGAGCTTCCTTATATAGTCTTCAGGCATTTTGAACTCTTGGTAGGTGGGCTAGCCGTTTGAATATGTCCGTTTTTCCCTTGTTACCGTTCGCCCATTTAATGCTTCATTAATGCATAGCAGGGTTGACTTGCTTTATCTCTGAAAAGTAGTCCTGACACCTCTGCTCTGACAAAAGCATTCTGACACTGCATCTCTTTGAACGTTCAGACATTCTGATTGCTTGCGGAAGCAACTTCTCATCCGGAAGCAACCTTTCTGAGTGTGCTGCACTTGAACGTTAGTTTAGCAATATAATCATATAGTCTCATGCAGTGGGTGATCCCTAAATCTAAGAAGTATCCGGAAGCACTTCTACATCCGGAAGTAAATTCACTTGATGAGGGATTTAGTTCACCATGACTTGCTCTCGCTTAGTCTATTTCATTCCACCACTCAGCGCTAGTCACTGAGCTATCGGAAGCACTTTTACTTGTCGTGGTGAATTCACTGACGCTTAGGGTGAAATCTATTCTATCAGTCTGCGCCAGTCAAGATCTAACAGGAAGCAACTTTACTTGATGTTGCATTTCCGCTGACGCTCGGGGTTATATCTAGTCTATCAACCTGCGCCAGTCTAAATCTAATAGGAAGTGCTTTCACTTGGCGAAGTAGACTTACTGACGCTTGGGGTAATAACTATTCTATTGCTCTGCGCCAGTCTAAGTCTAACAGGAAGCGCTTTCACTTGGGGAAGTAGACTTACTGACGCTTGGTGTAATATCTATTCTGTCGCTCTGCGCCAGTCTAATTCTAACAGGAAGCGCTTTCACTTGGGGAAGTAGACTCACTGTCGCTTGGAGTAATATCTATTCTATCGCTCTGCGCCAGTCTAAGTCTAACAGGAAGCAAACTCACTTCCGATTGAAACATAGCTTAGTCTTAAGGTTTTGTGTACCTAATTCTCATGGACTAAGTTATTTCCCAGTGATTTACTTGCTGATGCTGGGGGATGAAAACATTCATCCGCATGCGCAAGTCCTAATCTATCCGGAAGTAGATCTTCACCCGGAAGCACTCTTACTTGGGATCCTATGTTATCCTATTGCTTCCTAGGCACTTGGTCTAATCCTTTATATTTTAGTCTTCATCAAAACTTAAGATTCTAACAGCTGTCACCCAAGAGGGGGGGTGAATTGGGTGGCAGAATAAAATCTTATGATTTTCCCTTTTTAAAACTTTACTCATTGTGCTTGATGAGAGTGACGATGAATCATCCCAAGCACAAGTGAGTATGTAGTGGTGTGGTGCTTGGTGTGAGATTTAAATAAGTAAAATATGCACAAGCAAATTTATCCTGATTCGGTCACTCCCAGACCTACATCCAGTCCCCAGGCTCCACCTGAGATTTTCAATCCACTAAACTTCTTGTTTGAACCAGGCACAAGAAGGCCTTTACACTTTAGGTTTTACGAACACGGGTTCACCTAACAACCCACAGGTTTTACAACGGGCTCACCTGCAAACCTTTACAACCACAAGTTTTGCGGGCTAACTTGCAACCTATGGAGATTTAGAAAACTTCTAAATGCTCCCCCTTACAATTGTAAGATAACAATTCTGTTCACTCTATGAACTGATTGTGATAAACACTTAAGTACAAATGACTCTCTCTAAGAGTAGATAATGTTACTCACTTAAGTACAACTGAATTACTCTCTAATAATATTACAAATCTAAATCTGAGAGTAGAAGATGTGAAGAATGAAGAATATGATATATCAGACAATTTGCTCTTTTCTCTCTTCTTCTCTTCTGAATGCGAAAGTCCCTTTTATACTCGGCTTCATAGGCTTGGGCGGCAGGTTGAATATGAACGTTTGAATATAGCCGTTAATCCCATGTTACCTTTGAGAAGTACATCTTCATTAATGCTTAGCAGGGTTGACTTGCTTTATCTCTGAAAGGTAGTCCTGATACCTCTGCTCTGACATAAGCATTCTGACACTGCATCTCTGAACGTTCTGACATTCTGATTGCTTGCGGAAGCAACTTCTCATCCGGAAGCAACCTTACTTAGTGTGCTGCACTTGAACGTTAGTTTAGCAATATAAGCACATAGTCACATGCAGTGGGTGTTCCCTAAGTCTAAGGTGTATCCGGAAGCACTTCTACATCCGGAAGTGATTCCACTTGATGAGGGATTTAGCTCACTAACACTTACTCTCGCTCAGTGTATTTCATACCAACAGTCAGCGCTAGTCACTAAGCTATCAGAAGCACTTTTACTTGACGTGGTGAACTCACTGACGCTTAGGGTTATATCTCTTCTATCAGCCTGTGCCAGTCTAAATCTAACAGGAAGCAATTTCACTTGGCGAGGCTGATTCATTGACGCTTGGGGATATTCTATTCTATCAGTCTGCGCCAGTCTAAATCCAACAGGAAGCAATTTCACTTCCGGTTGAATCATAGCTTAGTCTTAAGGTTTTGTGTACCTAATGCTCATGGACTAAGTTATTTCCCTAGTGAGTTACTTGCTGCCGCTGGGGGATGAAACATTTATCCGCGTGCGCAAGTCCTAGTCTATCCGAAAGTAAATCCACATCCGGTTGCACTCTTACTTGGGATCCTATGTTATCCTTGATAAACGTGGCTGTCACCCAAGAGGGGGGGTGAATTGGGTGAGGGAATAAAATCTTTTAAATCTTCTTTTCGAAAGACTGCTTGTGCTTGGTGATAATATTTACGAAGTAGTGATATGCACAAGTCAGTATGTTATGTGATGCAAAATAGAATGTTTGAATGTAAATTTATGCACACATAAATTTATCCTGGTTCGGTCACCCAGACCTACATCCAGTCCCCAGGCTCCACCTGAGATTTTCAATCCACTATTCTTGTTTAAACCGGGCACAAGAGAAGCCTTTACACTTTAGGTTTTACGAGCACGGGTTCACCTAACAACCCACAGGTTTTACAACGGGTTCACCTGCAAACCTTACAAACGCAAGTTTTACGGGCTAACTTGCAACCTATGGAGATTTAGACAACCTCTAAATGCTCCCCCTTACAAATTGTAAGTTTACACTATGTTCACTCTATGAACTGATTGTGCTAAACACTTAAGCTCAAAACTAACTCTCTCTAAGAGTGGATGATGTTACTCACTTAAGTACAATAAAATCACTCTCGGAAAAATATCACAAATCTGGATCTGAGAGTAGTAGAAGATGTGTAGGATGAAGAATATGATATATCAGATACTTTGCTCTGTTCTCTCTTTTTCTGCCATCATCTTCTCTTCTCAATGAATGTCTCTTTTATACTCGGCTTCATAGGCTTCTGTGGCAGGCTGAATATGAACGTTTGAATAAGGCCGTTAATCCTATGTTACCGTTGAGAAGTACATCTTCATTAATGCTTAGCAGGGTTGACTTGCTTTATCTCTGAAAAGTAGTCCTGACACCTCTGCTCTGACAAAAGCATTCTGACTTCTGAGTATGTGATGTTTACTCTTGTACTCTTGCTGACGGATGATCATCATTCATCCGCAAGTGATAATTTTGCTCCGCAAGTGTTAAGCTCTGAGTCCCAATGTCAAGAGTCTTTCCATCCGGAAGCTCATTTGCATCCGGAAGCGTGACCATGTTCTGCACATACTGGTTAGTTCAACATAGCAATACATATATAAGAATTGTACATGCTGTGGGAAGCTTGTTTGCTATGGGGAGTAGTTTACTTAGACTGTGTTCTTATTTGGTCTATGATGCATCCGGAAGCGTTCTTACATCCGGAAGTAAAACTCACTCTCGCTTGGTGTATTTCATTCCACCACTCAGCGCTAGTCACTGAGCTATCGGAAGCACTTTCACTTGACGTGGTGAATTTACTGACGCTTAGGGTTATATTTAGTTTATCAACCTGGGCCAGTCTAAATCTAATAGGAAGTGATTCCACTTGGTGAAGTAGACTTACTGACGCTTGGGGTAATATCTATTCTGTCGCTCTGCGCCAGTCTAAAACCTAACAGGAAGCACTTTCACTTGGGGAAGTAGATTCACTGACGCTCGGGGTAATATCTATTCTGTCGTTCTGCGCCAGTCTAAACCTAACAGGAAGCGCTTCCACTTGGGGAAGTAGACTCACTGACGCTTGGGGTAATATCTATTTTGTCGCTCTGCGTCAGTCTAAATCTAACAGGAAGCAAACTCACTTCCGGTTGAGTCATATCTTAGTCTTAAGGTTTCGTGTATCTAATTCTCATGGACTAAGTTATTTCCCTAGTGATTTACTTGCTGATGCTGGGGGATGAAAACATTCATCCGCATGCGCAAGTCCTAATCTAACTGGAAGTCAATCTTCATCCGGAAGCACTCTTACTTGGGATCCTGAGTTATCCTATTGCTTCCTAGGCACTTGGTCTAATCCTCTATATTTTAGTCTTCATCAAAACTTAAGATTCTAACATTCTCCCCCTTTTTGATGATGACAAACCTAGTTTTATCGATTAAGTTCCTAAGGAAGGATTAGCAAGAGAATAAAAGCAATGGATAAGAACAAGTAACTCAGACAAATATTATTGACAAGCAGAGGTTACAAGTCAGAGTTATACAATCAAATAACATATACAAGTAAGGAATGTATACAAATAAATTTTACTAAATGCGAGTGAAAATATGCATGAAAAACAAAATTAACAGAAATGTTTGGATTGGGGGTTATAGTTTGTGTCTCCTTTTCTTTTCCCTCTCTTTCTGTCTCTCTTCATTTTCCTCACGCTCACTCTGGTTTATCTTGGCAATGATCTCTTGAAGCTCTTTTTCCTCTTTTTCCCTCCTGAGTCTCTCTGATTCAATGGACTCCTCGTATGCCCTTTTCATGTTCTCCACTTCTTCATACCCAGGGAAACCTGTAGCATCGTCGAAGTAGGTGACCTCTCCATTGGGATAGTGTACAGCCCGGATTCTCACATTCCATGCAGAGAAGTTGGGGTCCTCCTCAACTTCCTGGGCTTTCCTTTTCCCTTTCCCTTTGCTCTTCCCTTTGCTCTTGTTAATTGGAGGAGTGGGCAAGGCACTTGCTCTCTCAGCATCAAGGCAGGCCATCTGACCAAAGGATAACTTGTCAGTGAATCCATATTTCTCAAATTCATCAGGAGTCATGTCTTCTATCTCCAGTTTGACTTCCTTCAGAATTGGAACCGCTTGAACCACTGGATTCTCTTGCTCAACCTGGGCAGATGATGTTCCTTGCTCAGGTAGGTCAGATGGAGTCTCTTCCTCAGACTCATCAGATTCAGTGGTGGCAATGAACTTCTTGGCACGTTTTCTAGCAACGGCCTTCTTTCTGGGTGCACTGAATCTGGCTGCTGCCTCAGACGAGGGAGGAGGATCAGTAGATTGCTCAGATGAAGGGATCACAGACTCTTGCCCAGAGGATGTAGGAACAGGCCTGGCTATCACAATGGGAGGATGGTTGGGTTTTTCGAGTCCCCACTTCATCCTGATCTCCTCAACAATTTCTCTACTTGTTTTAGTTGGAGGAAGCTCTGATGAAGACTCAGGTTGTGAAGATTGTTCATTCTGCCCATACACAACCATATCCCATTGTGGTCCGTGCTCAGCCGCTTTCTTCTGCTGCATGAACCGGACGGCCTCTCCTCTTATAAGGCTCTCTGCACCACTCAGCCTCCGAGACTCATATGCACGACGCAGGGCGGCCGTGATATCTTCATCAATCCAGAGTGATGGCTGGCTGAGGGCATCCCTTGTGGCCATGCTTAGGCGAAGAGTGGACATAACATTTCTCCCCCTTTTGTCATCATCAACAGGGGTGAGTGCCAGGGATGGAGTGGATGTGGAGGAGGATGGAGGTGGTTCAGGGCCAAATTTCTTGGGAGGGGAGGGTGAGAGGGTAGAGGTAGAGGATGTGGCAGAAGATAGGTGTTCAGGAGTTTGAGGAGGGTCGGGGAAGCAACTGGAGGTGACGAAGAGATCCCCATAAGGATAAGTGGAGGAGTATTCTTTGTAGTTGGCGGAGTCAGGGGTAAAGGGTAAATGGTCATCGGAGAGTGGTTGAAGGCGGGGGTACTCGCCGTATGGTTGGCTGAGGGGGTGAATGGCTGTTTCAGATCCTATGGGTCTAGGGCTTTGATGGGTAGGGTTGGGGAAGCGGAGTGGAGAGCGTGTAGGGGCACCTGGTCGTGTGGGAATGGGCGAGGATGAGGATGATGAAGGTGAGGATGAGAAGTTTCTAGGGGAATGGCGTGGAGAATTGTGAGGTGAGTCTTGGGTTTGGTGGTCATGGGTAGGTGAAGGTTGGGATTGTTGGTCATTGTTGGGTGATGGTGGGGCTTGTTGGTCATTTTGTGGTGGAGGCTGAGGTTGTTGAGTGTTAGGCGGAGGAGGAGGAGGGTTTTGAGGAGGAGGAGAAGGAGGAGGATTTTGAGGAGGAGGAGGAGGAGGTGGTAAGTTACCTTGTGATGGAGGTTGGGTAATTTGTAGGTGCTGGAGGATTAGGTCTAATTTTGCATCCACCCTGGCAAGGTGATTCTCGAGTTGTCCTACTCTTTCCTCGAGCCGTTGGAAACCAGCTTCACCTTCAGCACGGAGAGGGCCTACCAAGGACTCAGGCAATCTGAGGAGAAGCTCCTCCTTTACTTCTTCGGCAACAGCCCTAACAGACGCTGGCACTCTCGCAATGCGACTTGGCCCAGCATGTGAGTCAACTTCCTGATCCCCTGCTCCAGATGCAGAGGGGACTGAAGTTCCAGAAGCGCTACTGGCTTGTGAGCGTGAGCGAGTGGGCTTAGGAGGCTTGAAATATTTGATCCTCATCCTAGCCATATTGGTTGCTCCTACAGGCTTACATTTGACATTTTCTTCTTCCACAGCAGATGTAGCCCTGATCAAATGTTTCTCGAGGAGGAAGGCAATGATGGTGGGATAGGGAAGATAACCTGACTTGTCATTGCTTAACCAGCGCTGAAGCTCTAGGCATATCAACTGCCCAAGGTTGAAAGGCTTGAGCGAGAGGAGTCTAGGGAACCAAGGGTTGTCCAGCAGTGTGAACTCGTTGAAGTTGCCTCCCTTATGAGTCATTATCCGGGAGTAGATGTAGTACAAGAGCCTGTTAGAGTCAGACATCTTGGACACCTTTTTGCTGTTGGTGCCATACAACTCCTCGAGTTCCTCCTTGCTGTACTTGTGAGACTCAGGGTAGATCCATTCATTCATATCCTCTTCTGTGATTCCCATCATCTCATTCAAGGTTCTCCAAGTGAACCTGAAGGTTCTTCCTCTTACAGTGGCAGTGAAGGAGAGTTTGTGGACTTGCTCTTTCCCATCCACCTTCCTGTACTTAGCTCTGCCAGAGAGGGATTGGCAAAAGACTCGCAGGACGTTGACGTTGTAGTCCTGGTTGATGCCCAGCCAAGGCATATACTTTTCCAAGTAAGGGCGCAAATGAGCAAACCCTAGTTCATCCAACTTGTCCAGATTGATGAACAGGCCATGGTTGAAGATGGGAATGGATGTCTCAAATTTGGCTGATACACTCTCCAAAGCCCCATCTCTATAAACTGTGAGATCATCTTCTTCCTCAACCCTCTGCCTCTTGGAGGAAGGCTCCTCAGAAAAATGAACCTTCTTCTTCTTTCCCTTTCCCTGAGCATCCCGCTCTTGTTCAGAACCCACTGCCTGTTCTATTCTACCAGAGGTTCCAGGCTGACCCTGAACATCTTCACCCTGTCCCCGTGATTGCCCAGAACCTTCTTGGCGTTCATGAAGTTCTTCATGTTGTTCTTCATGGTGCCCAGATTTACCAGAATGCTTGTGAGTGGATTTCCCAGATTTCGATTTATGTTTCTTGGAAGAAGAGGTTTTCTGAATGACTGGGTTGGATTCATTCGTACCGGCCATTTTTTTTGTATGAATGTTGTGTAAATAAAGATGAAATGCAAGAAGTGTGAAAAAATAAAGAACACAATGGAGAAGATGAAAAGACTTTTCAGAGAAAATGATGCGAGTGAAAAAGATGTAGTAAAAAGTGAAAATGGAAAATGACTTCTATTTATAGGTAAAACTTCTGAGGATAGAATGGGCATACTCTTTCAAATTTTCACACATTGGGTAACGTAAGTTTTTAAGTTGGAACGACACACCTGATGACACGTGTTGCTTCAGAGAAGGCACAGCGTTTCATAGAGGAAGTTGAAACGTTTTCTGAAGTGATGTGTCCCTTGATCTGACACTGGCGCTCTTGATCATATTGAATTATCATCCAGCGCTAGCAAAAGAGTATCCGGAAGTGATTTTGCTTCCGGTTGGACAGACGCTCCTGGTTGCCTTGAGTAGTCATTCAGCGTCAGCACGAGAGCATCCGGAAGTAGTTTTGCTTCCGATTGTACTTACTTAAGATTTAACATTGAGTGACTCGTTGATGTTCTCTCTTGTGCATCCACAGCGATCAAGCTTTCATAACTAAAGCCATATTTGCGTCAAGTAGTAGTTTGTTTGATCTTCTCAATTTCAGGAGCAGTAGCTCTCGGAGCCCAGTATGAACAATAACTCATTCAGATTTGATACATTGCTCTGATCAGGTATGATCATGAAAATTGTTGTTCCTTCGTACCTTCTTTCCTACAAAATAGCAAATGATTTCTCTTTCCCATTTTTCAGTCTCCAAACTTGGATCTGACTGGTCAGTTTGTAGGAAGTATGTGATTCTTATGCACTTAAGAATTATTCACTATGAATATAGCATTGCGAATCAACTATGACTATATGCACATGGTTTCTGATAATGATAGTCATAGATAGCATGTAGAGTATGAACATTGTGTGAAATATCTTATAAGCCATATCATGTTCATGCTTATGATGCTTAATGTAAAATCTCAATAAGTCCATCTTACATTTGCATAGGAGATTTTACTGTTGCATGCTTCAACCTTAAATAATCCCTTGCTTACCCAAGGAGATCTTTTATACTTATCCTTGGCCTGAAGCACTTTCTTAGGAGAGACAGGATTCGCAGGTTTTCTCCATGTGAGTTGAGACATCCTCTCTCTTTTGTCCTTCTCAGGATAGTTGAATGGAACTCTGTGATAGCTTATCCCTGAGACAAGGTCTTTGTTCCTTGTGGTAGCGCACTGCTTCTTATGATTGAACCAGGTAGTTGTAGTAGTGACATCACCACGAGTTCTCTTCTTTGGGACAAGAGGAACTCTTGATCTTTCCTGCACAGGTAAGGCACTAGAAGGGAGTTTTGGTACCCATTTGTACTTGGGTCCTACATAGTTAGCGCTGGACCTTACTTGTCCTTTGGGGATCCATATATATTTATTTCTCACATTTAAATTTCTCTTAAAATTGCATGTGTGAGAAATATGACCAGTTCTACCACAATAATGACAGATAATGGGATGATGTTCAGAATCAGATTTCTTATCACTATTATGGTGGTCAGTTTTCTTTTCAAAGACTCTATGTTTATTAACTTTTGAAATCTCAGGGTCTTTCGAAAAATCTTCTTTTATGAGTGGGACTTTGGACTCCTTGGTTGTAGAAGAAGGAATAAGTTCCTCAAGTTCCCTATTCCTTTTTCTTAAGCCTAGAATTTCTTTTGCAAGTTTACAGAATTCAACATGTAGCTCATTATACATATCTTGCAATTCAGAAGTTTCAAGTTTAGGTACCTCATTTTCTTCAGCTTCTGAATCTTCTAGGCGGAGATCCACTCTCTCTTTGCTGATACTAGCTTCTACTACATCACCATCCAGTAGCTCATCAACGGTGGATTCACAAGGAGCACATAGTGAGCTTTGGACAGCCTTAACATCAAGAAATTGGTTAGAAGCATACATAGTATCAAGAGTGTTCCAAATATCTATAGCCCTAGAGCAATGTTTAATTTTCTGGTAATCATTGTCAGATAAACTTTTGTGCAAAATTTGCATTGCTCTAAGGTTTAAGTAAAATAAGCTTTTGTCCTCTTCTGTCCAATTTACTTTTGGTTTGAAATCAGAGTCCTTTTCAAAGACATCCCACATTTTGAAATCGGTGGATAGTATAAAACTTTTCATCCTTCCCTTCCATAAGTAAAAATCAGCATTTTCTAACACAGGTGGGATAGTATGATCAAAACCTTCAAAACACATTTTGTAACCCAAATCAGCCTAGGTCTTTGCACTTGAGATCGTTGGATCCTTTAAACAAGTGACCTTGCTCTGATACCAAATGATAAACGTAGCTGTCACCCAAGAGGGGGGGGGTGAATTGGGTGAGGGAATAAAATCTTTTAAATCTTCTTTTCGAAAGACTGCTTGTGCTTGGTGATAATATTTACGAAGTAGTGATATGCACAAGTCAGTATGTTATGTGATGCAAAATAGAATGTTTGAATGTAAATTTATGCACACATAAATTTATCCTGGTTCGGTCACCCAGACCTACATCCAGTCCCCAGGCTCCACCTGAGATTTTCAATCCACTATTCTTGTTTAAACCGGGCACAAGAGAAGCCTTTACACTTTAGGTTTTACGAGCACGGGTTCACCTAACAACCCACAGGTTTTACAACGGGTTCACCTGCAAACCTTACAAACGCAAGTTTTACGGGCTAACTTGCAACCTATGGAGATTTAGACAACCTCTAAATGCTCCCCCTTACAAATTGTAAGTTTACACTATGTTCACTCTATGAACTGATTGTGCTAAACACTTAAGCTCAAAACTAACTCTCTCTAAGAGTGGATGATGTTACTCACTTAAGTACAATAAAATCACTCTCGGAAAAATATCACAAATCTGGATCTGAGAGTAGTAGAAGATGTGTAGGATGAAGAATATGATATATCAGATACTTTGCTCTGTTCTCTCTTTTTCTGCCATCATCTTCTCTTCTCAATGAATGTCTCTTTTATACTCGGCTTCATAGGCTTCTGTGGCAGGCTGAATATGAACGTTTGAATAAGGCCGTTAATCCTATGTTACCGTTGAGAAGTACATCTTCATTAATGCTTAGCAGGGTTGACTTGCTTTATCTCTGAAAAGTAGTCCTGACACCTCTGCTCTGACAAAAGCATTCTGACTTCTGAGTATGTGATGTTTACTCTTGTACTCTTGCTGACGGATGATCATCATTCATCCGCAAGTGATAATTTTGCTCCGCAAGTGTTAAGCTCTGAGTCCCAATGTCAAGAGTCTTTCCATCCGGAAGCTCATTTGCATCCGGAAGCGTGACCATGTTCTGCACATACTGGTTAGTTCAACATAGCAATACATATATAAGAATTGTACATGCTGTGGGAAGCTTGTTTGCTATGGGGAGTAGTTTACTTAGACTGTGTTCTTATTTGGTCTATGATGCATCCGGAAGCGTTCTTACATCCGGAAGTAAAACTCACTCTCGCTTGGTGTATTTCATTCCACCACTCAGCGCTAGTCACTGAGCTATCGGAAGCACTTTCACTTGACGTGGTGAATTTACTGACGCTTAGGGTTATATTTAGTTTATCAACCTGGGCCAGTCTAAATCTAATAGGAAGTGATTCCACTTGGTGAAGTAGACTTACTGACGCTTGGGGTAATATCTATTCTGTCGCTCTGCGCCAGTCTAAAACCTAACAGGAAGCACTTTCACTTGGGGAAGTAGATTCACTGACGCTCGGGGTAATATCTATTCTGTCGTTCTGCGCCAGTCTAAACCTAACAGGAAGCGCTTCCACTTGGGGAAGTAGACTCACTGACGCTTGGGGTAATATCTATTTTGTCGCTCTGCGTCAGTCTAAATCTAACAGGAAGCAAACTCACTTCCGGTTGAGTCATATCTTAGTCTTAAGGTTTCGTGTATCTAATTCTCATGGACTAAGTTATTTCCCTAGTGATTTACTTGCTGATGCTGGGGGATGAAAACATTCATCCGCATGCGCAAGTCCTAATCTAACCGGAAGTCAATCTTCATCCGGAAGCACTCTTACTTGGGATCCTGAGTTATCCTATTGCTTCCTAGGCACTTGGTCTAATCCTCTATATTTTAGTCTTCATCAAAACTTAAGATTCTAACAATCCTATTGCTTTCTAAGCACTTGGTCTATCCTTTTACATTTTAGTCTTCATCAAAACTTAAGATTCTAACATTTTACCTATGTGGTCAACACTACTATCCCTCGAGTTCAGATTAAACCGTGCGGTTATTAACAAAAAATATTAGTTTAGAGCAAAAAATGTTTAGTATAAACGTTTTAAATTCATTAATTATGCATCTTTAATTTCTCTAAAGAAAGTCAATAGTCTTATAATAAGGACATGGAGAAATATATGTAAGTTGATAAATTGTCGAATAGTCTTATCATATGACAACAACTCAACGCAGCATAAAGAGACAACAAAATATCGAATCGAAGACAATATATCTCTTTCTCCTCCCCCTTTTCTAAAGGAACCAATCATTACTTAATATAAAGGTTGAAATACTTACAGTTACCACCATTGGGGCAAATGCCTTTGATTCCTTTGGCTGCTCAAGGGGAATTGAAGGGTAATTCAAATTTTGAACTTGGAATTTGATCTGTGATGCAGGAAACTCGCAATGAGAATATTCTTACATTCCTAGCATTTATTTGACAGAAGAACAAAGTAATAGGATATGAACCTCATCGGTATCATCAGTGGGATATGATTGTTCATTAAAATCCCAAAACCATGTTCCTTTATTGCTGTAATGTGAACAGGAGCCTATAAGTATGACATTCAAAATTCAGGTAAAACGTGTATAAATCTCAACAAGAAAGAAGACTATTTAAAGGCACCATATCACAGTAGGTCCAAAGGTCACCTCAAAATTTAAATAAACTGTATAAGCAATATCACCTATTTTTCGCTTCACCCACAAAACGAGATGGATTGGGCATTTGATGCACTGGTACATAAATGTCATCAAAGAATCCAAGTGATACTGTCAAACAGAGGTTAACATCACAAACATAAAGGAGTCATTAATAAATAATTGAAGAATGAACAATCAGAAATAAAAATATGATGCAAACATTGTATGTAGTTGTTAATGGGAGAAAAAGGTAGCTACGTGATATGAGAAACACTGAAGGTGTTAGATATGTACAATATGAAATAATGAGAAAAACAAGCATTAGATTTGATCACAGATTCACAATTTAACATGAAGGACTACATTAATTATTGCCTTTGATACTCTTCTGGAGTTCAAACTTTCAATGGCACTAGAATTCACTCTTAGATTCCACTGAAATCCTGATTAACTTTCCACTGAAATCCAACAAATTTCTCACTCTACCCATACTTAATTTCCACTATATCATATGAAAACAAAGTCAATATATAATAAATGAAGGTTAAACTTGTACATTCATTTGAAATATTTAATGATGTGACTTGACTCTCTCTCTCTCTGCCCTATAGATAAGACCAGAGGAGTACTTTGATTATTTGTCATTAAGAGGAGTAGATGAGTAAACAACTAAAAGGTGAAAATGCTTCACAAAAGGATAAATAAAAGACGCATGCATAAAGATAGAAAAACAGAGAAATTGGAAAACCGCTAATCCATGTAATTAAGGAGAAAATTGCAATCAAGAAGTGGAGGAAAATAATGAACATACAGCGTAAGCCATCAGTGTTAGAATCTTAAGTTTTGATGAAGACTAAAATATGAAAGAACAAGCCAAACACTTAGAGAATATCAGGATAATATAGAACCCCAAGTAAGAGTGCTTCCGGATGTGAATTTACTTCCGGATGGACTAAGACTAGCGCTCGCGGATGAACGTCTCATCCCCCAGCTACGACAAGTATATCACTAAGTCATAACTCAGTCTAAGAGCTTTAGTGTATAAAATCCTTGAGACTAAGTTAGGAAGCTTCCGGATGTAGATTTGCTTCCGATTGTACTAAGACTAGCACTGGCTGTTGGTATGGATAACACTGAGCGCCAGTGACCATAACCCAATGTCCAGTGGATTTGCTTTCGAATGCTTAGTGACTAGCGCTGGCTGTTGGTATGGATAACACTGAGCGTTAGTGAGTAAAATGTGAACATAACCCAACGTCCAGTGAAAGTGCTTCCGGATGTGGAATTGCTTCCGGATGGAAAAGAACTCCCTTAGACTAAGTGAACTCCCACTGCATGTGAGTATGTGCTATTATTGTTAAGACTAACGTTCAAAATGCAGTACACTGAGTAAAGTTGCTTCCGGATGTGGACTTGCTTCCGCAAGCAATCAGAATGTCAGAACGTTCAGAGCAATGCAGTGTCAGAATGCTTTTGACAGAGCAGAGGTGTCAGAACTACTTTTCAGAGATAAAGCAAAGTCAACCCTGCTAAGCATTAATGGAGCATTAATTGGGCAAACGGTAACTTGGGAAAAACGGCCGTATTCAAACGGCTAATCCACCTACCAAGAGTGAGAATACTTGAAGACTATATAAACAAGCTTACCTTCATTTATGAAGATAACTAACATCTTTGAAGAAAGCTAGAGTGAGAAACCGAGAAATCCTTCAAGCATTCAAAGCTGCCCAGAAAAGAGAAAGAGCATTTAACTCATTGAGAGTTCTTTTCATCTACTTATCTTGTACTCTTTGTGGTTAAGTCTCTTCTTGTATTAAGAGCATTGATTGTACTTAAGTGTGTAACATTATCCGTTCTTGAAGAGAACTATGTTTAGAAAATCCTTTATTTGTAAAGGTTGAACCCTTGCTGGTTGGGGGAGCTAGTTAGAAAGGTTGCAAGTGAGCTTTGAGTAAAACTTGTGGTTGTAAGGTTGCAAGTGATCCCGTCCAAAACTTGCAGTTGTAAAGGTTCCAGGTGAACCCGTTTCTAAAACCTGGGGATAGTGGAACTCAACCTGGGTGGTTGAGAACTGGACATAGGTCAGGAAGATCGAACCAGTATAAACTCTTGTGTTGTTATTGTTTGATTTTTACTTGGTAGCACAATTCACCCCCCCTCTTGTGCATCCATTCCTTTCATTTGGTATCAGAGCGGGTCTTTCTAACTTGATTCCAACGAATCTAGAAAGTAAAGATCCAGTAATGGATACAGATTATTCCTTGCCAGATGTCTCTATTCAACCCAACAAGCCTCCAGGTTTTGATGGGTATAACTATCCATTCTGGAAATTCCGAATGGAGACCTACATCAAGTCCAGCGACATCCGACTCTGGGATGTGATTGAACATGGGAATCACACCCCTCTAGATGATGATGGCTTTGCAAAGCAGCGATCTAGATACACCAATGAGGACTATGCTCTAGTCCAGCTAAACTTCAGGGCCATGCACTACATTCAATGTGCCCTTAGCCCTAAGGAGTTTCATAGGATCAGCCACCAGAAAACTGCTAAGGATATGTGGGAGGCTCTTGAGGCTGCTCACTCTGGAACCAAGGGAGTGAAGACAAGACGGGTCGAGATGTTGGTAGAAGAATTTCACAAATTTTCCATGATTAGTCCAACTGAGCCAATCAGAGAGCTGAAGCTCAGGTTCACTCATCTTATCAATAACCTGGCTTCCCTAGGCAAAGACATTCCTGAAAGAGAACAAGTCAGCAAGATCTTAAAAGTCTTGAAAGGTGATTGGATCACCAAAGTTACAATCTTACAGGAAGTCCAAGGAGAGTCAACCAGCTCCATCACTGCACTGTTTGGTTCTCTGGCTGAGTACGAACCTACCCTGCTGGCTTAGAGAGCTCCTCAAGCCTCATCCAAAACCAAGAATCTTGCCCTTGTTGCTCCTAGCAAGGAAAAGAATGATGATAATGATGATGATGAGGATGATGAGGAGGAATTGGATGATGAGGAGATGGCTATGATGGTGAGAAAATTCAGAAAGTTCTTCAAGAAGAAAGGAGGCTTTCAGAAAGGTGATTCCAGCCAGAGGAAGGGATCTAAGAAGGAAAGGGCCCCAGTGTGCTTTGAATGTAAAAAGCCTGACCACTTCAAGGCTGAGTGTCCCAGCCTACAGAGATCAAAAGGGAAGGACAAAAGAAAAGCCTTTGTATCCTCTATCTGGGTGAATAGCTCAGACAAGGAAGCAAGTGATGAGGAAGAGGTTGCCAACCTCTGTCTGGTGGCCAGAGAAGATGATGAGGAAGCATCCTCAGATTTTGATCCCATCCAGGAGGACAGTGAGGTAACTTTTTCTGAACTACAAGAGGCTTATAATGAGGTTCACGAAGAATTCTCACGATTATGTAAAGCCTATAAAGTATTGAAAATTAAAAAGGAATCACTTGAGTCCAAGGTGGACTCACTGAGTGAAGAGCTAGCGGAAGCCAGAAAGCTTCCGGTAGCGGATGGCAAGGGTTCTTCTTCCCAAGCAGAACCCAATGCCTCAATACTTGAGAGCTGCCCTAGTTGCAGCAAAATCTCACCTGAAAGAGATAAACTGCAAAATGCCCTGCAGAAGTTCACAAATGGATCTGAAATGTTAAATATCATTTTAATGAATCAGAGGGCATATAGGGATAAGACTGACTTAGGATACACACTTAGAGGGAAAAAGTGGGTGGAACCAAAAGTGAAGCCCTACTTAAAATTCTTCCATAGAGCCACTGAGCACAGCTCCACACCTTTTAGCTTCTGTAGTTATTGTAACAGGAAGGGACACTCCACGTCCACCTGTAATGCTAAGAAGCATGGAGCAAACAACTCCTATAAATGGGTCCCAAAAGGAACCAAGGCTACAAAGGATCCTCCCCCAAGAAAATAAACTAAGGGAGGACAGGGATCCAGAGGCTGGAAACAATCCTCAAGGAAAGCCCAAGAGCCTAGAGCCAACACTAGGCCAGAGGCACAAATTAATCATAAGCCCAAGGTCAAAACTAACACTGGACCAAGGGCTCTGGGAACTAATGACAGAGGACCCAAGAAAGGTTGGGTACCTAAGCTTGCTTGATTCTTTTAGGTGTGTCTCAAAGCATCCAAGAATAGGAAGTGGTATATTGACAGCGGATGCTCGAGACATATGACTGCAGATAGAGACAGATTCAAATCCTTGGTGATCAAAGACGGAGCCACAGTTACCTTTGGAGGAAATCAAAGTGGAAAGATCACCGGAGTTGGAGAAGTTGGGCCAGTGAAAGACGTCTATCTGGTGGATGGTCTCTGTCACAACCTGCTGAGCGTGAGCCAGAGCACTGACAAAGGAAATTGGGTAATCTTTGATTCACATGAGTGCATGATAGTAGATAAGCAGGATCTGAACCTAGATAAGGCCAACCTAAAATGCAAACTTAAGGCAAATAGAAATGGAAATCTATACACACTAGATTTATGTCAACAACTGGAAGAAAATTGCTTAATATCTAGTGATGAAAATAGTTGGCTTTGGCATAAAAGGCTAGCACATGTTAATTTTACTCAACTTGACATGTTCATTAAGAAAGAACTAGCTATAGGTATTCCATCTTTCAAGGTTAAGCATGATTATATCTGTGAATCCTGCCAACGTGGGAAGCAAACAAAGTCCTCGTTTAAGACCAAGAAGAGAGTCTCCACCAGCAGGCCCTTGGAACTAATCCACATGGATTTGGTTGGGCCAGCCAGAGTGAAGAGCTTGGGAGTAAACCTGTATGCTCTAGTGGTGGTGGATGACTATTCTAGGTTCACTTGGACAATGTTTCTTGCCTCTAAGCAAGATGCTTTTGATGCCTTTGTTGTCCTGGCTAAGAAGGTGCAGAATGAGAGAGACCTCAAAATCACAGCCATAAGGACAGACCATGGAGGAGAATTTGAGAACCATAGCTTCTCTGAGCTGTGTGAGCAGAATGGTATTGATCATAACTTCTCAGCTCCTAGAACTCCTCAACAAAACGGTGTAGTCGAGAGGAAGAACATGGTTCTGACTGAGATGGCCAGGAGCATGCTCAATGAGAAAGAGGTTTCTCAAGTGTTCTGGGCGGACGCTATGAGCACTGCTTGCTACATCTCTAACAGAGCCTATGTTCGCAAGGGCTTGGACAAGACCCCCTATGAGCTGTACAAAGGCAGAAAGCCCAACATCAGCCACCTCAGAATCTTTGGATCAAAATGCTATGTGCATAACAATGGAAAGGTAAATCTGGGTAAGTTTGATCCAAAAGCTGATATAGGTGTATTCATAGAGTATTCCCTTAGGAGTAAGGCTTACAGAGTATACAACATGAGGACTAGAATTGTAGAAGAATCTATGCATGTTGTATTTGATGAAACTCCTACATGGGAACAATTCACAGAAGATGATGGGATAATAAACCTTCCAAAACCATCATCATCTTCACCACCAAAAGAAACACCAGCAAGCAATCTCAAAGAAGAAGATGAACCCAGTGATGAGCCTATAGTGCAGACAGTGCCTGATGAGGCACAGTTGCCAACAGCTAGGAGACATCACAGGGATCATCCTCTTGATCAAGTGCTTGGTGATGTTTCTTCTGGTGTCAGAACCAGAAGGCAGGTTCAAAATGAAGTTGAGTTTGGAGCCTTCTTATCTCAGATCGAACCAACTTCAGTTGAACAAGCTCTTGAGGACTGCGACTGGATTATTGCCAAGCAGGAAGAGCTAAACCAGTTCGAAAGGAGCCAAGTTTGGGAACTAGTCCCAAGGCCGTCTCATCAATCCATAGTTGGGACCAAGTGGGTCTTCAAAAACAAACTGGATGAGACAGGTCAAAAAACAAGGAATAAAGCCAGATTGGTAGCCAAAGGGTATAACCAAGAAGAAGGCATAGACTATGAAGAAACTTTTGCTCCAGTCGCTACACTACTAGAAAATAGGCCTTTCACGACCATAATTAACGACTAAAAAGCCAATGTTGGTCGTTGATAAAAAACGCGGTGCACTACCACAGATTACCCCATTTACATGCGCTTATTTTGGCCTCTACATGCGCTTTAAAAGCGCATGTAGAGGGGGGCACTGGTAAAGGCTCTACATGCGCTTTTTAAAAGTGCATGTAGAGGGGGGCTCTACATGCGCTTAAAGCGCATGTAGATGTGCCTCTACATGCGCTTAAAGCGCATGTAGAGGTACATACCTCTACATGCGCTTAAAGCGCATGTACAGGGGGCCCCTTTACATACGCTTTAAGCGCATGTATAGAATGTTTTTTTTAAAAAAAAAAATTATTATAAATCTACATTATTTCCCAATATAACCACCAATACTAGCTGTAGTTCATAGAACCAACTAGCATTATATCAAAAGAATTTACCAGAAAAAGTCAATTACTTAATATCTTCAAAAATGAATTATATATCAATAACAATGTATGATTCATTTTTTATATATACATAAGCAAAAAGAACTATGTGCATCATAGTTGTTCACAAGTTAATCTATACTAAAAATATTGACAAAACAGGAAATGATTTAAATGCCCTAAATAACAAACCTGCATTAGGCCCAAAACCTCAACTTCTTCTCCAACTTTTATGGTCCCTTGCTCCACACGGCCAGTGGCCACTGTCCCTCGTCCCTGGAACATAAATTACAAGCATGAGGTGATGGTGTACCAAGAAATCATTGCACTTGTTTACAATGTGCTTTGCAAAATAAAAGAGGCATCCAGTGCCATACAAGCATTAAGATCACTCTACTTTTGCTCTACTCCTCACATCACGTGCTTCATACGTCAGAAATAGGTAAGTAGTCATGCAAAGTAAATGGATAAAGCAAATCAGCTAACAGTCACAAACCTTCTCCATAAGAGACACTAAAATGCTGCAAAAGCAAGGAAATGTTGGAACCAAAGGTTTTAATGTAATCCGAGGTGTAACAAAAACTTGTAAATCTACCACCTGAAAGTAAACAGAATGTTTAGTAAGTTGTAGTTAGATTCACCTTTTGCCACATTCTCTTTCTCAGACACAATAATATAAAAGTGGAACCTGAACGGTTGCTTTCAACCCAAATGCCTGAACAGCAACAATGACATTAGGATTTGCTGCCCATTTTAAACTAGTTTCCATGATCACCTCCTTATCATCAGTCATAAAGACTTTCATCCCTACCACCAATGAGAAAAGGAGTCAACAAAGGGATTGACAAGATTTATGCATCAACTCATCATGACAAAACCAATCAATTAAAAACAAAAATTAGACTTGTGCAACTATCCTTTGTATGCAGAGGAGAAAGAATTCATTTCTAAAAGAAAATACTCCAGTAAGATGCCTCAATCTTGGATAATTTGCAAAACCAAAAAGTATGATGAAAAGCGTGACACAAACTATTTGATAACTTTTGATAAAAAAAAACTATTTGATACCAGCAATGATGAAAAAGCTTTGCATCAAAATGTCTTCATATAATTCCTTTTGAATTTTTTTTGCTCTTTTCATAGTTGCTGTAAAATTAGTTACACCAACTCCTCATATCAGATTTAGTGACCCCCAAGTAATTTCTTATTCCTATATTTGAAGTTAAACATAAGAATGGGATAAAGTCCTGAAGTTGATGAAACTTGTTTACTAGGAAAAATGGTGTATATGGCCTCACAAACACACATCAACAGCTTAAAGAGAGTAACAATATCATGTCCGGGCGTACTAACCTTGAAAAGTTGGAGGTAAGGTCCCCAGTGTTAATTTTTCAAACTCAACTGAGTCTATTTTATATTTTGTTATCTGCTCATCGATTATGGGTGTTGCAATACCCTTTGCAGTTTTGCAAATAGCCTAATCAAACAAACAATAAACACATAAACACGCGGGAAAAAAGTGCAAGCTAAAAATAAAACACAGTTTGATGTGAATTGAGAACAGATTTAGAAAATTAATACCTTGTCAAGGTAGGGCCACATGTATTCAATAAACCTGTTTAACCAATCAACCTAAATAAAAGCAGAACCAAGAGAAAATAAAGTTATGGTAAACTCCAACTTCAAAAAATAAGACCCACTAAATGTGACATAAAGGAATATGTCAAATATATTAGTTAATTACCCGATCAAAGTCTGGATTTTTCAGCCAAATTGGGATCTCATGAAGAATTCGTTGCAACGTGTCTTCATTTTGCTTGGCCAATGGAATAATCTCAGGATCCTGTCCAAGCCAACAAGATATCCTTAATACCACACACACAACAAGACTAATGAAAGTTACAGATATTCTCAAGACAATGTGACATCATATTTGATGTTCTTTCTTTGATACTCTTCATTTTGTAACTTTACAACCATACTGGAAATAGACTTTACAACCTTAGTCCCTGCATTGAAAAATATAAACACACTTGAAATGATTCTCAGCAAATAATCTAGGACATATCATGAAAGCAACATACTCCTAAACATGAGACTCTCAATACCTGAGCTATATGGTTCATCCATTCGCACATAACAAAGGTGAACAAAAGGAGGAGGCATTTTCTCTTCACCCGTTGGATCAATTAAATCACCCACCTCTTCCACAAAAGTACCTCGGATGATACAAATGAGTTGTGTGTTTGGAAGCCTGTTCAAAAAAGTCATTGCCAGGAAAAAGCGCTTATAAATAACAAAATGTATAAAATAAGGTGTCAATTACCAGCATGCTCTGGATGGTGAATTCCCAGTATGATGCGCAGCTCAGAATCCCAATCACGGTCACACTTGAAAAAGGTTGCCGGATTAGTAGTCTTACACCAGCCCACAATATCTGAACCACAAATGCTTGGTTAGTACATCTCATGTAAAACCATAGGAACTATGAAGGATAGGCCAAAACAATCAAACAATGTTCTACTTGGCAATACATCAAACACTTGAAAGGCAACAACAAAACACACAAAACATCAAAGAAACAAAACAGATCCGTGGCCCATACATGACAAAAATCTCATTTCTTTTCATTACACTCAGTCATATTAGCAGAAATTGCAAAGTTTTAAACACCCACATACACAAAATATTATTCATATACATAAACACTTATATATGAAACTGAAATTGTAAACCCCACCACCAAATTCGGATTTTCACTCAAATCTTGCCCTAAATCGAAGCACAGAAGGGTAAAGATGGAAAGAAACCTCACCCAAGTTGGCACCCATGGCTGTGGTCTCGGCCAAAGCTCCCTTTCGCCGGAAATGCATCCTCGCTCGCCGGAGGAATAGGGAACGAAAAGAGAGTGGAAGAGGCCGAATCAACAAAGAAGGGAAAAATGAAAATGAGAAATCAACATGATAAAAAGAAGGCCAGCTCGAGGAATACAAGAAAAGGCCGAAGTTTTACCTTATTCCCTCCGTTAACCGCCATAGGTTCGCCGGAAAACGAAAGGGGGCGAAAGGAAGTGAAGGACAGAGACGGTAGAGGGAGAAACGAAGATGGTATGGAAGAATGATGAGGAAGAACTGTTTGGGGAAGAGAGAAGGGCGACGACACCGCCCAAAGATACAGTCGGCCGCCGCCATTCTGGCCACCCCGGGCGGCGGATGATGAAGAGCAAGGGAGAGGGTGTCGAGAGGGATGAAGAGGCGGAGGGAGTAGACAATGAAGGAGAAGGAAGGAGTTGAGTGTGTATGTTAGGGTTTTGTTGAGAGCAAAATTACCAAATTGCCCTTCTATCTCCACTTATTTACTTTTCACTCCACTACTACCTTTACATGCGCTTAAAGCGCATGTAGAGCCTTCTACATGCGCTTAAAGCGCATGTAGAGGCTATACATGCGCTTTAAGCGCATGTACAGGCAGCATTTCCACAACAAAAGTGGTAATGGAGCTTTGAAACACTAAGTACACAAGCAGGAACACCTTATGAGGTCTGAGGAGGACCTCTTAAGCATGACTCCATGTTTTGCACTTCAGTAGTGCCTTTACATGCGCTTAAAGCGCATGTAAAGGGTGTTTGAACAATTTCATAGCACCCAAAAGTGGTAATGGAGCCTTGAAACACTAAGTCCACAAGTAGGAACACCTTATGAGGTCTGAGGAGGACCTCTTATGCATGACTCCATGTTTTGCACTTCAATGGTGCCTTTACATGCGCTTAAAGCGCATGTAAAGGGTGTTTGTGCCTTTACATGCGGTTGAAGCGCATGTAAAGACCAATGTCCATTTAATTATATGGATTTTCATATGATTTGGTGCTTTTCAACTAAATTGTTTCAATACTTCATCTCAAAATGCTCAAATCTTGTGCTTGACAATGTTATAGTGAATTCCATTGAAGAACAAGCCTTTACATGCGCTTTAAGCGCATGTAGAGGCTCTACATGCGCTTAAAGCGCATGTAAAGGGTGTTTCACCACCCAAAAGTGGTAATGGAGCCATGAAACACTAAGTCTACAAGCAGGGACACCTTATGAGGTCTGAGGAGGACCTCTTATGCATGACTCCATGTTTTGCACTTCAGTAGTGCCTTTACATGCGCTTAAAGCGCATGTAAAGGGTGTTTGTGCCTTTACATGCGCTTAGAGCGCATGTAGAGATAAGGCCTCTACATGCGCTTTAAGCGCATGTATAGATTCTTACCTGTACATGCGCTTAAAGCGCATGTAAAGGACCCTCTATACATGCGTTTCTTCTAAGCGCATGTAAAGGGGCGCTGGTAGAGAGACAATTTGTAGTAGTGGTGGCATAACATGTAAATAACTGTCCAGGCGGAGATCTTTCACGACCACATTTGTATATGTGGTCGTGGAAGGGTCCCCTTCCACGTCCACACATTTGTATGTGTGGACGTGGAAGGGGAGACCCCTTTCACGTCCACACTCATAGTGAGTGTGGACGTGGAAGGGTCCCCTTCCACGTCCACATTATGTATAATGTGGACGTGGAAGGGGACCCTTCCACGTCCACACTCACTATGAGTGTGGACGTGAAAGGGGTCTCCCCTTCCACGTCCACACATATAAAGGTGTGGACGTGGAAGGGGACCCTTCCATGACCACATATACCCAAGTGTGGTCGTGAAAGGTGGGCAATTTTTTTCCCACTGGCGCCAAAGCCCTTTTTTATTTCCCTCCAACAATTTGGCACTCACTACCACTTTGGCACTCACTCTCTGCGCCTCCCTTTCTCTCTTCTTCTCTCACACTTTGGCACTCACTTATCTCCGCCGCCTCTCTCCTCCCTCTCTCCAACCACCGCCGCCTCTCTCCTCCCTCTCTCCAACCACCGTCTCGCCCTCGCCGCCGCCCTCGCCTCTCGCCCTCTCTCAGGTAATATCCACTCCTCCCTCCCTCTCGCCTCCCTCCCTCTCGCCTCCCTCGCCTCGCCCTCGCCTCCCTCCCTCCCTCCCTCGCCTCGCCCTCCCTCGCCTCGCCTCGCCCTCGCCTCGCCTCTCTCGCCTTCGCTTTTTTCTGCCGAGAGTTTTACTCCCCTCCTCCCCCTCCCCCTCCTCCTCCCTCCTCTTCAAGATAATACTCTCTGATTTTTTTTTACTTTTCGCAGGGCATTTTGGGGACAAATTAATTGGGTTTCTTTAAGTTTTTTCGCTACATCTTCAACATCAACTTCTGTTGCTGTTTCAGCGTCAACATCCTCCCAAGTAAGGTGAGTTTTTTTTTTTTTTTTTTTTTCTCTCATTGTATTTTCTTTGTTTTTTTATTTTTTGTATTTGCTTTTTAATATAGTTTGTGCCCACTGTAAGACATTTTAAGCATTGAAATATTGTTTGACTGATTTTATAAGCTCAATGGAATTACTGATTTTATTTGGTTTTGGTAATAGATTGTTAATTGTTATTTTGATTATTGTGATTATATTTGGTTCATTTGCTGGCTTAAATATTGCTTCTATTGTTGAATATCAAATTCTAGCTTTTGGTTTGTGCATTTGTGGTAAATTCTGATTTGCACTTAATTTGGTACACTGTTTGGTTGACTATTCTGGACATTTTAAGAGTGTTTTGGGCTGCTCTATTTAGCAATAATTGCTGGAAAAAGCTTGTTTTCTTTGCTGGAAGGGGTAGTAAAAATTGCATGCAAATAGGCTCTAGTTTCTTGGAGAGGTTGTTTTTGTATTTTCATTTATATTGCTTTTAGTCATATCCGAACTACCATGATAATTGCTGATATTATCTGTGATTTATCAGTGTCCAAGACAGCGGGGCGCTGTAGAGTGCGGATACTATGTCTGCAAATACATGCTGGATATTGTATATCAAGATCAAATTAAGCAAGGGAGGAAATTCCAAAAGGTATGCACACTTCTAACATATATCTCCAAGAAAATAGTGATTTCTAATTGTAAGTGGTACTTTCCTTGTCTTTTTTAATATTGTTTAATTATGTTGCAGCTTTTGGAAGGACTTTATGGACTTAGTACTGACTCGTTTAAACAAGATGAAGATATTGACTTTGTACGAAACGCACTTGCAGAATTTTTAATCACTATGTGAGGCAGAAATTGTATAGGCTTAGATTGTTGTAGCTAAATTTTGAACTTATATTACTAGTAAGGCAAAGATATAAAACTTAGATTATGCCTTTTGTATTTTGTTGTCTAAGTAATAAGGTAATATTTATGGGATACGTTTTTGCAATTGCTCTGGTATTCTGTATTGTGCTGTAGTATGGTATTGACAGTGGTTTGTAAATGATCTGCAAGAATGCAGATGGCTATAAAATGCATTTACAAAAAGTAAAAAAAAAAAAAAAACCCCCCTTTCACGTCCACACATAAGGGAGTGTGGACGTGATACCCTATCACGTCCACACTTAGGAAGTGTGGACGTGATAGGGTATCACGTCCACCTACCACGTCCACACTTGATAGGTGTGGACGTGGTAGCCTCTTAGTACTTAAGCCTCTTAGTGTGGACGTGGTAGCCTCTTAGGAGGCACCAAATTTGGTGCCTCCTAAGAGGCTACCACGTCCATTTTTATCCAACTGTGGACGTGATAGGTCCTATCTATCACGACCACAAACATGTGGTCGTGAAAAACACACTTTTTTACGACGCGGGATTCCACGACCACCTATTTGTGGTCGTGAAAAGCCCAAAATTGTGGTCGTGAAAGACCTTATTTCTAGTAGTGCTAGACTCGAAGCAATAAGGATTCTTCTAGCCTTTGCATCCATGAAAGGCTTTAGATTATATCAAATGGATGTCAAGAGTGCATTTCTTAATGGTTACATCAAAGAAGAGGTTTATGTAGAACAACCTCCTGGCTTTGAGGATCACAAGCATCCTAAACATGTGTATAGGCTAAAGAAAGCTTTGTATGGCCTGAAACAAGCTCCTCGAGCTTGGTATGAGAGACTCAGCAGCTTCTTGCTGGGAAAGGGTTTCTCAAGAGGCAAACTAGATAATACACTGTTTATTCTACACAAAGATAGAAACATGCTAATTGTCCAGATTTATGTCGATGATATTATTTTTGGGGCAACTAATGAAAAACTTTGTGAAGAATTTTCTAAGACTATGCAGGGAGAGTTTGAAATGTCAATGATGGGAGAACTAACGTTCTTCCTAGGCCTGCAAATTAAGCAAAAGAAGAATGACATATTCATCTCCCAAGCTAAATACTGCAGAGAGCTACTCAAGAAGTTTGGGATGGATGATTGCAAGGAGTATGACACTCCCATGAGTACCACTGCCGCACTCGATGCTGATGCAAAGGGTAAATCTGTCAGCCTGCCCATGTATAGGGGAATGATAGGTTCCCTGCTGTATTTAACGGCAAGTAGGCCTGACATTCAATTTAGTGTAGGCATGTGTGCTAGGTTTCAAGCCAACCCCAAGGAGTCACATCTAACATGTGTTAAACGTATTCTAAGATACCTTGAGGGAATACAAGAGCTTGGTCTTTTTTATCCCAGAGGCAACCAAGAGTTCTTGTGGGCTTACTCTGACTCTGACCATGCAGGTTATAAAACTGATAGAAAGAGCACCAGTGGACAATGTGCTTTCCTTGGTGGTTGTCTGGTCTCTTGGGCTAGTAAAAAGCAAACCTGCGTGTCTTTCTCATCCACAGAGGCAGAATACATTGCTGCAGCAAGCTGTTGTGCCCATGTATTGTGGCTGAAGAACCAACTGAGAGATCTTGGCTTGGAGTTCCCTGAGGCTCCCATACTTTGTGACAACACAAGCACTATCAGCCTCGCCAAGAATCCGGTTCAGCACACAAGGACAAAGCACATTGATGTCAGACATCACTTCATCAGAGATCATGTTCAAAAGAAGGATGTCAAGGTGCAATTTGTCCCCACTCAGCATCAGCTTGCTGATATCTTCACGAAGCCTCTGGGGGTTGATCAATTTACATTTATAAGAGGTGATTTGGGAATGGTAAACCCAAATGAAGTTTAATTCTTCAAAATAAACTTGTGCTTAATTGATTAAAACCTGCAACTATACTAACTTAGGCATCGGAGTGCCAATCTTTAGTTTTGCAGGTCCCCCACAATGTTAAATCTTAAGTAAGTCCAACCGGAAGCAAAACCACTTCCGGATGCTCTTGTGCTGGCACTGAGTGTTGAGTCAAAGTTAGGGGGAGCTCCAGTGTCTGAACAAAGGGACACGTCACCTCAGAAAACGTTTCATCTTCTCACACCAAAAATGATGACTCTTCTGACATTGTGCAGAGACACGTGTCACAAAGGTGCGACGTTTCAATTTAAATTTTTACGTTTTCTGATGAACCAACGCATGCTTTCATGAAGAGTCATTATGAGCATTTACCCGATGTGACATTGCATATAAATAGGAAGCCATTTTCACTTTTACTTTTTACTTGCACTAATTTCTTACCCACAAAACTCTCTGCATACATTCATATTGTTCTTCATCTTCTTCATCGCATTTAAACCTTAAATCCACACAAAAATGGCCGGATCACATGAGACAAACCCCAACACTGAGATAGCCACTTCTTCCAAGAAATCGAAGTCCAAAAGTAGCAAATCTGGGCATTCAGGAAAATCTGGAAAATCACATGAACATCATGAACAGCAAGCACATTCTGGGCAATCTGGGCCTCAACAAGAACACTCGAAGAAGAAGGGGAAGAAGAGGGTTCAGTTTAGCGAAGAGCCCTCATCCAAAAGACAACGAGTAAAGGAGTATGATGATCCTCTTGTTTACAGAGATGGGCCTTTGGAGACTGTTTCCTCCAAATTTGAAACTATCAAACCCTATTTCAACACCGGGATGTACTTAGATCTGAACAAGATAGATGAACTAGGGTTTCCACACTTGAGGCCATATCTGGAAAAACACATGCCCTGGCTGGGGATTAACCAGGAGTACAATATCAACGTCCTGCGGGTGTTCTGCGAGTCTCTCACTGGCAAGGTCAAGCATAAGAAGGTGGATGGGAAGGAACAGATTCGGAGAATCACCTTCACTGCCACAGTAAGGGGGAGAACCTTCAGGTTCACTTGGAGGGACATCAACGACCTAATGGGGATCACTGAGGAAGGAATGAATGAGTGGCTATACCCTGAGACACTTAAACTCAGCAAGGAGGAACTTGAAAAGGTTTATGACACCAAAGGGAAGAAGATGTCCGGGATGTCTGACTCCAACAGGCTCTTATACTACGTCTACTCCCGCATGATGACACACAAAGGGGGGAACTTCAACGAGTTCACTCTCCTGGATAACCCCTGGTTCCCCAGACTCCTCTCCCAGCAGCCAATCAACCCAGGGCAGTTGATCAGTCTTGAGTTGCACAGATGGATAGTCAACAATAAGGCTGGAAGTATCCCCTACCCCACTATCATCGCCTTCCTCCTTGAGAAGAATTTGATCAAGGCTACATCCACTGAGGAAGAAGAAAATGTTAAGTGCCTACCTGTGAGTGCAATTAACATTAGCAAGATGAAGATTAAGTATCTCAAGAAGACCAAGGCCACTCGCTCAGGCTCTCAGGCTCTCAGGCAGGCAGTGCCTCTCACACCTCCGTCCCCTCTGTATCAAGTGTAGGGGATCAAGAGGTAGACTCTCATCCTGGCCCAAGCAGAGCACCAAGGTTGTCTGTTGCACAAAGGACAATGATGGCAGAGCTGCGAGAGGAAATATTTCAAAGAGCACTTGAAACAATCACCAGAAGCTTCTCATCCGCAAGCAAATAAGCATATTTGAGATTAGGTGGTAAGGGTTTTAACTCCAAAGTAGGTGGCTCTACAATGGAAGGAACCAAGGTGTGCATCTCAACTTGAAGAACCTGAGGTTCATCAGAATCATCAACATCATCCGGCAACCCACCAAGGTCCTCAAAACAATTCGGCCTCTTAGAGTCGGAGACCTCAGAACTTCTATACAAATTCGCGTCACCACTATCACACCTGGTTGAAGCATGTGGATCATCAGTAAGCATGTGCTCTTTCAGATAGAGCTTCTCCCTCAACTTATGAATTCGGCCATTTTTCAAGATCTCCTGCTCCACAACATCAAACTCTTGTGAACTAGACTTTTCAATTTCCTTAGTGAATTCACAACCTCCATCCTTCGTTCGTCCTACAAAAGTGAGCAAACTTCCTTCTTCCCAGGGGTTGTAGCTTGACATAGAAGAAATAGAAGTGCAATCATCATCAAAATCATAGTTCACATGCAATGAATCTCTCATGACCTAAGTTACTCGACTTCCTATGCTAGATAAATCATCAAGCAAATCATGCAAACATGTATTTTCAATTAAACAAGCACAAGAGTCATGATAACACATATGAGCATCTTCATTATCAATTAAGTTCAATTTGAAGGTAGTTGCATGCTCATCACAAACTATATGTATCAAAGAATCAATCACACTTAATCCAAGGTGAGAATAATCCTCATGAGGATGTTTAATTGCTTTCCCCACATCAAACTTTATTAATTGATTTCCCACTTGCATTGTAACAAAACCCTCTTCTAAGCTTATAATCATCTTGGCTGTTTTCATAAATAGCCTTCCCAAGATCAAGGAGTCATCCATCCTAGTGTCACTAGCCATGTCTAGCACATAAAAGTCCACCGGAAATACTAGTTCCCTAACCCTCACAAGAATGTCCTCAATAAATCCATAGGGTTTCTTAATGGACCTATCCGCTAATTGAACCACAACACTAGTTTCACTCAAGTTTTTCAACCCTAGTGCAAAGTAGGTGGCCTTAGGCATGACGTTAATGGCGGCCCCTAAATCAAGAAGTGTCTTCCCAAAGCTAAGTTTCCCTATCTGACAAGGGATGGTGAAAGATCCAGGATCTCTGCACTTTGAGGGCAAGTGCCCTTTCAAGAGAGACGAAACATTAGTCCTTAATTGGACTTTGTTACTTGCGTTACCAACTCTCTTGTTAGTGCACAGATCTTTTAAAAACTTAGCATACTTAGGCATTTGTTTCACAAGCACAAGCATAGGCACATTAACTTCTAGCTTAGAAAATAAGTTGAGTATGTCCTTTTCCAATTCATCATCATGTTTCTTGTTAGCTAAAGCATATGAATTAGGAAATGGTAAATGCTTAGGGTCAAGAGACTTACCTTTGGGGAATTTATCCCCTTGTTGAGTAGGTTGTTCTTGCGAAGAAGATTCTCCAACTTTCCACTTTCCCTTTGCAATCTCCTTCTTCTTTTCTTCCTGTGAGGTCTCTGCTACATCACTTTTCATAGGAAAGCTCTCGGTCTCATCAAGTAAACCATCAATAGGAGGATTCAGTTCGGCCTCACACGGTAGTTGTGTCTCCTCCTCTTCCTCCTCATATTCATAAGCATCGCCATATTGCCTTCCACTTCTCAATTGCATAGAATGCATGTTTTGTGGATTAACAACCACATTAGATGGCAATCCTCCCTTCTTCGCGTCTTGCTCTGCTTTACTGTTCAGCATTTGAGAAACTAAGGTGGTAAAATCTTCCTGTTGCTTCTTTAGGCTCTCCTCAACCTTCGCCATTACACTTGACATCATCTGGTTCATCATGTCTAGTTGAGATGTCGAAGAGCTAGATGAAGGATCATAGGATTGAGATCCCACCATATTATTTCGTGGAGCATGAGCTGGATCATCATTCTTAATAAATGGAGGAGGAACATTTGCTTGATGACTCGGCCTGTATCCTTGGGCATTAGGATTAGACCTCCCTTGGTATGATCCATAGCCTTGTTGTGAGGGATAGGCATTAGAGGCTTGAAAGTTGCCTCCCCCCCACTTAGGCTGTTGCTGTGGTTGAAAGGAGCTGGAATTTGTAGCTTGGTTTGAACCTCCCCCCCACTTAAAGTTCGGGTGGTCCCTCCATCCCAGATTGTACGTGGAAGAATAAGGATCATAGTTGGCTTGAGGCCTAGCATTGTTATACATAGCCGCCACTTCCGCTTGGGATGGACAGTCTGAGGAGAGGTGCATCGGCGAGCCACAGTGAGCACAAGATGCAGGCACCAAGGCCATAGAATCATCAACACAAGAAGTAGGCTTCACAAAGCGTCCGTCCATCCTGCTGAGGCTCTCGGTCAACCTCTCAATAGAATTATACAGCTTGTCATCACCGCTCAGAGAGGCAACTTTTGGTGCACCACCATAAGGAGTATCACGACCATAAAAGTTCTGGTGATTAGAGGCCATGGTTGAAAAGAGGCTTCAGCCTTCATTGGCAGATAAATTGAAAAGTAAGCCATTAGAAGCAGCATCCACACTCATCTTGAGTTGTGGCACCAGGCCATCATAAAAGTATTGCACCAAATTGCCTTTGGAGATGTTGTGGTTGGGACACGAGTTCACCAAGGTGTTGAACCGACTCCAATATTCATAGAATGTCTCCTGAGAGAATTGTTGAACACCTGTGATGTCTTTCCGCAACTTAGATATTTTGGAGATTGGAAAATAGCGGTCCAAAAACACCTTCTTAAGTTGCTCCCAAGAAAGAGTGGCATAATGAGTAGGAAGGTTCAAGAGCCACTCCTTGGCTTTGCCTTCTAAAGAGAATTGGAACACTCTCAACAGAACATCATCCAGGTCGGCATTAGGTGGCTTCATGGAGGAGCAAGTATGATAGAGGCCAAGCAAGTGTGTGTGAGCATCCTCATGCGGAAAACCTGTAAACTTTAGGCAGATGAGCAAGAAGAGATCCCTTGATCTCAAAGTTAGCGGGGTTAGCATAAAAACCTTGAGGTGCCAATGATGCATATGATTGTGTGAACTCCCTCATCGGTCTGTCATCATCATGCAATTGCCTACCCCCATCAAAATGATGTTTTCTTTCCTGCTCTCTATGTTCTTGCCTCTCATGCTCCCTATGCTCATGGTCTCTAGCCTGTCTCTCACGCTCTCTATGGTCCTCTTGTCTTTCTGCCATAATGAAATGTTGGTCTAGTAGTGTGTTATTGGACGCTACAGATGAATTTTGTAGATTTGATATGGATCCTATAGGTTGCTTAGGTTCTTGTCGCGCTTGCTTTTTCTTTTTCTTAAGTTCTCTAAGAGTCTTATTAATCTCTCTATCCAATGGCACTAGTGATGTGGTAGGGTTCATACAAAGTTACTCAGTGCAACTATATGCAGTAAAATCCAACAAAATCCAGCAGAATCGCAGACAAAAACACCAGCAAAAATCAGTGCAAAGTTCAGCAAAGTGTACACAACTTTTATCAACACAGTACAACAATAAGAGGCTAACTAGAGCAGCCGAACACTTCCAAATCACTTCTAAAACAGACTTAACTATACAGAAAGCAATTCAACCTAAAACTTAAAAGTAAAATTAACTAAAATATCACACAAGTTACACAAATTAAGATTGTGACTACTAACACCTAAAACTAGCAAGAACTGGCCTAAACCGGCAACGACGCCACTTGATTTAACTCTTTTTCGTCGCCTAAAAAGGTTAATCAAAACAAATCAATACTCTAATCCACTACGAAGATAGCGGTGAGTACAGGTCTTTCCACGGTTCAGGTTATCCAGCTAATTTCAAGTATTTTAGTCGCGCAAATTAACAAACAGTTGGAGTGTGATTTCTATATCTACAATTTGATTAAATCTAACAAAATTAACAACTACAGAATGTAAAAGATGTGAAAGTATGAATGAGATGTACCTCCTTCTCCAAGTACTTAGTGCTTTTGTTTAATCGGACTTCATATACTTGTATCACTTAATATAAACTAGTTAAATCCTTGAGACCTCTTTAATCAAAGAAATCTACAAGAGTTTAACTAATTTAATCAAGCCTAAAAGCTCTTCCAAGCCAAGAACATACCTACAACAACATTAAGCACTAGATCTAGTACTTAAGAAACAAATTCATTCCATAAATGCAAGAGGAGCTAATCGCACACACATACATGTATGAAACTACAAGAATTAAGCCTCGGTTTTCATGTCCTTAACCTAAAAGAGAGATTTCAAGCCAAAATGAAGTAAAACACCTAATTCAAGGTGTTCTAACCTATACAAGCCTAAATCAAGGTCATTACAAAGGCAAAAATATACATCTAGCTTGAAACCTAAAAGAGCAAATTACAAGCATATGAAGCCAAATGTTGAGTTCTTCAAGCACTTTTCCATGGAGAAGAAGCATAGGCGATCTAGCCTGACATGGAGATGGAGGATGAAGGAAGGCGTGAGGTTATGGCGGCCATGGAGGTGGTTTGCGAAGTGGAGAAGGTGAAGAAGATGAAGATGAAGTTGAGAGAGTTTGTTACAGGAGAGAGAAAGTGGAAGTGAAGTGAGAGGAGAGTTATCTCAAAAAATGAAGTTAGTTGGGATTAAGTAAGTGAGTTAGTTAGATGATGAGCTGGCAAAGGTGAGCTGTCAATTTGGGGTTATGAGCTGTCAAAAGATATTTTTGGTGATTATGGAGGGTTATGGCCGAGAGGTGTAAGGTTAAGTGGAAGAAAGGGTATTTTCGGTATTTGGTGAAAGGTGAGGATGAATGAGGACTAGATCTCATCTCCATACATTTCTGAAGGTTCCTCCTTTTTCTCCAAAAGATTGTGCTTCCAAAATTGCCCTTAATGAGGCCTCCAGATTCGAATTTGATGTTGGAGCCAATTTTGCCTCATATGGAAAGATGCTCCCCAAGTACCTTCAAGCTGCAGGGCTGACTTTGCCTTAAATTTACTCTGCACAAAAGACTTCTGAAAAGTAGCTGACATTTCTGAACATTGTGCAGTCTGACTCTTGTACTCGCTGACGGATGGGCTTAAGCTCAGGATGCCAAGAGCAAGCTCAAGAGCATTCACTTCCGGATGTGCATCCGCTTCCGGATGTAAGTTCCCTTCCTCAAGTGGCTCAGCTTCCGGATGTAACTTTGCTTTCGGATGTGAACTTGCATCCTGATGTGAGTATGCTTCCGGATGTGAACCTGCATCCGGATGTGACTTTGAGTACTTGTCATCTAGCCTCTCCTTGCCAAGTTATCTCCACTGAAGCTCCACCAAGGGTGTGTGGGGCCCACTTGGGACTCCCCTACAATAAAATATCATCACATAGTCATAATGACCAAAATACCCTTGGTTCCTTAATATTGCAAGAAAAAGGCTAAAATTCACCATTTAATTCCAATAAACATGCGCAATAAAATATGCCAATAATGATCAAATATATCAATTAATTCCCACTAATTAAGCTCAAATGCACATGTTTAAAGGTATGAAATTTGGTCCAATCATGTATGAATTCTAGGGACTTGGTAAAATTTTAGAAACCATAAATTCTCTGCTATGTCACCTTAGGAGTTCAACCTCCTTGATTGATTTTATTTCCAAAACATAGAAAAGAAAAATGATAAAATGTGTAACGTTGAATTACAATAAAACAAGATATCAATGAATGCATAACTTGTGATTTGTGATTGTAAAACATAAATTTGAAACTATAAAAGATAATTATAATGATGATAGAAGTTTATGAATGTGAACTTTGATATCAATTCATTTATTACAAATTGCTTTTGAAGTTGTGACTGTTAGTTATAATTGTGATTGATATCTGAATTGAGTTTCCTCTACTTGGATAAATAAATTAACTAACATCTCTGTTCTGTTATATATTTGTGTTGTATGGATATTGTGGAATAAGAATGTGAGCTAGAAAAGCTTAGTATTGTTGATGCATAAACATCATTGCTTTGTTTTGAAAGTGGATGTAGAATCAATGGATAAGTTAGTAAATGCAATAAATTACAAATGCTTAATTGTTTGATAAATTGACATAATTTAAATGTGTATGTGCCTGTACGATTTTCATAGGGTTATTCTCAACTTGCTCTTTTGGTTAGTATTGGTTTCAATGACTTTTCAATCTTGTGCCTTGGTTTAGTTTAAAGGAATGCTAAGTAAAGTCAAAATGCTGTTGGAAATTGTTTAACTTGTTGGGTTTAATGCATGTTTATTCCTGCAGTTTGTGTATTACAGTGACTGAATAGATTCTTCAAAGGATCTATGGTTTTCCTGTTTTGGTTGCTGATGTAAAAATGCTTAATTATACGTCAATTCGGTTCGAAATAAATGCAATAAATGTAGTGTTTTTCTGTTTTATGCCATGAAACTGATCTTGATATTGTTGGGGTATTGTATTTTCACAAATTGGTTCATCAATCTGTAAATATGTTTGTGATTTTGCTAAGAATTTATTTATACACCTCCTAGTTTTCTTGTGTAGCGTTATAACTTTGTTCACAAAGTTATATACATTCAATTCAATAGACTTGATTTCACCTCTTCTGAATCCTTAAAGGAACTTGAGAATGTATGCTGGTATCCTTAACACCACCTCTATCATAAGAAAACGTCCTTCATACCTCACACTTGACTATATTTCTAGAAAATTTTGGCCAATAATCTCAATTAGAATGTTCATAATTTCTCTAAATCATCAATACCTTCTCCATTGTGATACTTGGACGACACTCATGGCAATGAATCCTCAATGCCAATGAGTTCAAATTTTCTAAATTTAAATCCAAATTTCTTTTTCTTCCTCTCAAAATAGGAATATCAGTCCAAAAAATTGCTTCATTTCTTGTAGCTAATGATAATTCTACTAATTTCGAAGACGAAATTATTTAAGGGGGATAGAATTGTAACATCCTGAAAATTTGATACAGGATTAGAGGGTGTTTGAGAAATAATAATAAATGGAAAAGAAAATTTTGGAACTTTTAGGATTTTTGGATATTTTTGAAGTATTTTTTAGAAGTTTTGGGATAATAAATGTCTAAATAATTAATTAAACAATTGAAGAATTAGAAATATGAGAGTATGATGGAATCCAAAATAGTTTGAAGGTTAAGGAGATTGGAGACTGATTTTAGTGTATTTAAATTGAAAGAGTATATTATAGTAATTTCCGGTATAAGTTACACAAACATTTAAACAAATAACCAAACCAAACGCGCCCTTACCATTATTCTTTATGTTCGGTCGTGAGACTCCCTCCCCCATTTACCAAAAATCATTATCTTCACCCTTCTCTTCCATCTCTGTTCTCTCTTTCGGACGGCGATGGTGGCGGCCAAGGGTGACGGCGGCGACCGCCGTCCTTTCTCACTTCTCTTCCTCCACCTCATCAAAACTCATCTCCTCCATTTTCTCTCTGTCGCGTCCTCTCTCCTCTATTTGTCTTCGTCTCCGGCAAGATCGACGGCGTCCAGTTGAAGAAAGAGGTAAAGCTTCGATTTTTCTAACATATCTCGAGCTATACTTCCAATTTTTAGTTGGTTTCCTCATTCTTTTCTCCTTTGGGGTTTTGTTTATTCGGCCTATACATGGGAGGGCGATTTTCCGGCGAGATAGTCGGCGGCCGACGGCGGGTTCGCTTCTCCTTTCCATTTTGAAACTTCGTAAGAAACTTCTACACCCTTCTTGCCTTTGATTTCTCGTTTTTGGCCGTTTGTGAGGATGGGTTTGATTTGGGTTTTAGGTATTAGCCATGAAAATGAATCAAAACTAAGCTAAAGTTTCATCTTTTAGTGTCCTAATTGTTAAATTGAATATTGATTGAAGTTTTGTGAAGTTTTTGCAAAACCCTAAAGTTGGGCATTCTCAAATCCAACGGGATTAAGGATGTTAGTGATTTAAAGGTTCAAACTTTTTGATACACATATTCATTCAAGCTGTAAAATGACTCTACATGTTTGATTTGTGTTTGGATTGAAGATTTCTAAAGTTTTTCTCTCTCTTTTGTAATGGCTGAATGGACTTTTGGCAAGTAATGAAGCTTCATGATTCATTTGGGCTTGATGCTAATTGATTTATGATTGGTAAAAGGCAATAATGCTTGTTTTATGCTTGTATGCAATTGGTGGTTATGATTTGCTAAACAAAATCTTAATGATGTAGCTATGCTTGTTGGTTTTCATATTTGATTGGAAGTAGTTAGATTATTAGGAGCGTGCTTGTGAGTCTTGTTGATTTTCTGTTGTTTTTGTGAAGTAGCCGAACTGAATTGTGGCCTTGTTTTGGGTTGTTATAAATGTTAAGTTGATGATAAAAGTTGGCATGCTATTAAATGGTGATTTCTGGAGGTTTTGGGAATAGTTTTGTAGTTCTTGGGGTTTGGTTTATGTTCTTAAAATTTTATTAGAGGTGACTTTGAGGGAATTAACGATGATGAAAATGTAAGAATGTTTCTGTTTGGTGTTAGTTGTTTATCATTTCTTTTGTTTAAATTTCTGCAGTATTGGTTCATGAGGAATAATTAATGTTGTGTCTATGCTTGTACGTTTGAATCTTGCTGAAATTGTTGATCCGTAATGGTTTCATATGTGTTTGCTTTGTTTTGCCATTTGATTTTAACATGGCTGAATGTATAAGAAAGGAATGATAATAAGATTGTTTTGCTGAAAATGGTGCTGTCAAATTCTGATTTCTAATGATGAAGGAAATGCATGTAAATTGCGTTGAAAAATTGCGTAAATTGCTAAGGGCGACAGGTAATCGCACTTAATCTCACTATAACATTGAGGGTGATGTTAGCTAGGATTTTCAAAATTCATTCTCACCCTCTTTATATATTATCTTTAAAAAGTTATTTTTATATAAAACAGGCTATCGGGTGCCTTTCAAACACGATTATTTTATATAAAGGATTGATTTACATTTTATATATATTATCCTGGTGGTGGTGGTAGTTCTTGAATAGTATGACATACAGGTACCATATTCTGAACAAAGAGGATTGAGGTTTGAAAGGGAGTGAATGGTTAAGTTGAGATTGTGAGGGATCTACGTAGTACTTAGTTCGGGATAATGATAGTTAGGTTGGGGGAAGTAATTGAATGGTTGTGAATGAGATTGAGATATTGAAAGGAAAGGGTGATTGTGATGTTCAATATTGTGACGAGGTATTGGAAACTTTATTGTGAGCATTGCGTAAAATGGTGCTTTCGTGGCATCAAGAAAGGAACGTTGAAAAATTGCGTAAATTGCTAAGGGCGACAGTTAATCACACTTAATCTCACTATAACATTGAGGGTGATGTTAGCTAGGATTTTCAAAATTCATTCTCACCCTCTTTATATATTATCTTTAAAAAGTTATTTTTATATAAAACAGGCTATCAGGTGCCTTTCAAACACGATTATTTTATATAAAGGATTGATTTACATTTTATATATATTATCCTGGTGGTGGTGGTAGTCCTTGAATAGTATGACATACAGGTACCATATTCTGAACAAAGAGGATTGAGGTTTGAAAGGGCGTGAATGGTTGAGTTGAGATTGTGAGGGATTTACGTAGTACTTAGTTCGAGATAATGATAGTTAGGTTGGGGGAAGGAATTGAATGGTTGTGAATGAGATTGAGATATTGAAAGGAAAGGGTGATTGTGATGTTGAATATTGTGATGAGGTATTGGAAAGGTTATTGTGAGCATTGCATGACACTGATTTTTATTTGTACCATCGCGCGATGATAACTGTCGATTAGCCGATCGACAGTTATTTGTACTGATGATCCTTTTCGGATTGATTAAACCGGGGATCATAGGTCAACTTATTGAGAGAAAGTGACCTACGGTTGATTGGCATTGGAGAGTCCAACCGTTCCAGTTCTGTAATGGAAACAGAATTGGGGTTCCCTCTCTGGAGATTGCCAGAGAGGGAAATTGTCCCCTCATTTATGGAGAGGGACACAATGTCAAATCATATAGTGAAGGTTAGATGCTTGAATGCCCCGTGATGGCACAATGCATCCATAGGTGAGTGCAAGAGTTGTGGTGGTAGTATCATTAGATTGGAGACTGGGGAGATGATATTTAGTTAATGTGGAATTGATGGAGGGTTCCCTCGCTACCACACATCTCACTGTTATAGTGAGTTAAGCGGTGATTACTGGGACAAATTGTCTCATCCCACGATTACTGACATTTTTGCAGGTATTCATGCACAGACGCAAGCAGCAGGAAAGGGAATTAGCTAGTGTAGATTGTATGGTTTATTTAGAAGTGTATATTGCCAATTTATAGGTCTGCATTCGCTTCCGCATGTATATATATTTATCTATGGTTTGATATCTATTAGTTTTGTTTATTAATCATGTTAGGCAAATCCTTTCTAACATGGTTAGCTTTTAATTATCCATGATAGCATCTATATTGTATCAGAAAATCCTTTCTATCACTGATAATGTTTTATTCACTAGAATATTCTTTTTCTAACTATGATAGGTATATTAATATTATGGAAAATCCTTTTCCTATCATAGTTAGTAAAGAGATTATAGAATTAAAATTGGATATCATTAGTTAATTAGGGACTAAGTAAAAGTATGTTACACATTGATATTCACAATCACTAAAAAATACACAATACAGTTACATAGTTCAGGTCTTTATAACTTGACTAAATTAATCTAAACTCATAAGCATTATGGTAGCTAACTCATCTTTAAATACCCCTGTCAATGAACATAACACTATCTTTATATCATCCAATATCATAAATCTTATTATTTAACCACATAGCAATGCACTGTACCTATACTTCCACAAGGTATTTCATTCAAATCATTATTTTGCCTTGATGAACCTATTTCAATCCTCAACTCATCATACTCTCATAGTTTTACATGTCATTCCATAATTCCATAGTTCTATTTGTCATTCCAAAAGTCATTTATAAGCTAAGTGTGTATTATCATTGATATAGCTTAATCCAAATTTGAACAATACATTCATCATTTAACCGTCTACCATAACACTCTAACAAAGCCATCAAGTTAGCCATTTATCATCTCCTCAACAATTTACATATATGAATTCACTAACATTAACCAAATCTCTAGTCTCACTTTATCTCAAAATCACTACTCACACATTTCTCAAGTAACAAACAAGTTTCTTCCTTACCTTTCCAATTAACAAAACATAGTCACTATAGGTTAAAATTCCTATCACAAACATACAAACTTATCTCCATAACTTTGTGTCATTCATCTAACTATGAAACCATTCCCTCCATAATATATCTCAACAACCATAGCTCTTTTCCATGAATTCCAAAACTCCCAATTTCACCTAATGTCAAATCTAACTAAATAAACCCATCTAACATCATCTTTGAATCCAATACCCTTCTATAAGTCATAATCCAAGTCTAAAAACTCATATCAAATGGATTTCTAAGTTAAAACTTGCTTAAATCGACCTTTGACAAATACAATCTCATCTACGATCATTTCTCATTTTCTTAAACCATTCATCATCACCATTATTCCTAATCATTTATAACTTTAATCCTCAACCGTCCATATCCACTATCAATAACCAATCACCACTTCATGTCAATTGTCATTCCCAAAATTATCATCAAATCCAATACATTAAGATTTATTTCCAAAAATTGAACTCAATCTCAAAATTCATAATAACTATCTAATCAACTCTTACAAGGATTATGCTAAACTTTCTCATGTCCTACCCATACCTTCTAACCATTAATCACCAATCCAACAATTCTACATAACTAAATAACCAACAAAAATAAATGCCCTCACACCAACTAATTCAATCTCATCAATTATTAAATTCTAAGCATAGTGTGGTCCTCAAAAAAAAATCTATTTGTTATCCTCCAACATTCTCATCACACCATTACATAGCCAATTTCACATTTATTTAACACTCTGTTTACAAATTGTTTACTAAACATTAATCCAATCAATTTCCACCATTCTCATGTCCTCATATAACCTTAGTAAGCATTTAGGAACCACTTATTTATCCAAATAACTCACACAACACCAAAAACCCCAATTTCAAGAAACCCTACAACCTAGAAATTCCAAAATAAGTAGAAAACACTTCTAGAAAAGTCAATTACCTTCAAAAACCTCAAATTAAATACTTAACATTTATTGTTATTACTTTAAAACTCCAAAAATCCAAACTTTAATCAAAACCCTAACTTTTGAAGAACACAAATCCAAGAAATCAAATATAAGAGAAGTAAAAATTCTTTACAGAGTTCCAATACGAAAGGAGGTGAAAACCCGCCGGAAAACTATCGTGAATCTCGCCGGAAAAAAACGACCAATAGAGGGCTAGCCGAATCAAACATCAAAGGGGAAGAAGAAAATGAGCAAAACTAAGTTGAAAGAAAAACAATATCTTGAAGAACAACAAGAATGCAAGTCTCACCGTCCACCGCATCTGTTTGCCGTCCAAGCCGCCGAAAAACGAAGTGAAGGAGGGTGGTAAGACAAAGGGGCAGCAAGCACAGTGGAAAATCCGAGTCTCACTTGATTTTGGGAGGTTTGGAAGGAACAAAGGAAGTGAATGGATGAAGGGAAATGGTGAGAGAGCTTGGAAAAGTGAAAAACGAAAATGGGATCTGTTTTGGGGAGGGAGGTGTCGGATTTGTTGAAGAATGAAGGGGAGGGGTGTGTTTGGCAAGTGAGAAAGGAAGAAGAAAGAAGAGAGAAGAGAAAAAGAAAGAAAGAGAAAAAGGAAGAAAACAAAATAAGAAGGAATATTCTTCTTTCTACTTTGGTATATTCTTGTTTATCTTCATAACATTGACACTAAATTCCCCAATTGGTCTCCCACAATTTGATTCTCAATCAAATCTTCTAAATCATTTAATCAATTATTTTAGGCACTTACTTTCCCAAAACTTTTAAAATATCTAAAATTTCCCCAAAAATTCTGAATATTTCCACTTCTATAATGGTCATTTACTAAAAATATTTTCTAATATTGTATTAAATTTGTAGGATGTTACACTTCGCGTCTTCAGCTTCGACTTCACGGGGGGTTGAACGGTGGCCACCTTCGACTTCACGGCGGGCTTCGCCTTCGGCTTCACGGCGGGCTTCACTGATTTCGCAAATGGTGGGTTATGGCTTCAGGGATTTCGCAAGTGGAGGCTAGGGTTTCACTCGCAAGTCTCAGCGCAAGGAGAGGGGTGAGGGGGGTGAGTGTTCTCAGATGAGTTAGGTTTAGTGTTTGCAGGGGCATTTGAGTCTTTTCACAAAATTAGATAATGTGTTTTAAGTTCAAATGACCCAATTTGAACTTTCAACAATTTACCCACCTCAATTGTCCAACTCCCAATTGGGCAGGCTTTATATGTCATTTTCCCAACAAACAAGACATGTATCTTATATTTAGGGATCAAACAATTAAAAAATATCTATTAATTTAGAAACTCTTTAATGTAATTCAAGCAATTTTTTAATTTACTTTCTTCCTTAACCTATTTAAATACTCCCTCCGTCGGTGAATTTAATCAAATCATAGGTTCTCAAAAATCAGTTGAAATTAGTTTAAAAGACAAATCAGTAAGGGAAAAAGACAAATAAAACTCTCTAAATATGTAAAGGAACCTAAATTTCCAAAAGAACAACCAATGTTACATGCACTAAATTAACCACTACAGCATTGGTTAATATGAATGAGAAATGTTACTGTGGTTAATTACTACTCCCTCCGGTCTTAAATATAGAACCTAGTTGACTTTTTTGAAAAATCCTGAAAAAACGCAAAATAAGTTAATTATAAATTGATTTACCTAATTTTTTCTTACACTAGTTTATTTTACCTATAAGCTAATGAATAATTTGAAAAGACATCAAATATTTCATGATTTAATAACCTATTTTGCAACCTTAATCTTTCCAAAAAAAAAGTTAATTAGGTCTTATATTTAGGACCGGAGGTAGTACACTCTAGTTGTTAATCTTGATGATGCAATGGCTAATATGCACGTGGTTATTGAAAATGGTGTAGTGATTCATTTAGTGCTTATAATCTTAGTTGTCCTTTTAGAAATCTAGGCACCTTATCTTGATCCTCCTTTTACATAGTTAAAAGGCTTTATTTGTCCTTTTTTCCTGAAAAAGTATTGTCGCGCCTTAAAAAAAGGGTTAAGGTGCATTTTTAGTACTCTTGAATATAGCAAAGTGCACATAGCATAATATACAATATTGTGGTCTATTTGTGATAACCAAGAATTATTTTCGTGGCTTATTTAGTTACTTTTATCTGATTACATAGTTATAAGGGTCAAAGGTCAAATCTAGCACTCTACTATTGCCAAAAGTTCACCCAACATAAACAAGAATTTGATGGATCAAATGTAGCACACATCTTTTCAAAAATGGCTCAAATCTAGCATTTCCGTCAACTTTAACGGGTTTGACCGTTAAGTTTGACTTGACCATGACACGTCACCCGCCATGTCACTCAGTTTTGCCACGTGGGCTGCCACATCACTCAATAATGGTTGGTAAGTGGGCCCATTGGGTGACGTGGCGGATCACGTAGCAAAACTGGGTGATGTGGCGTGTGACGTGTCATGGTCAAGTCAAACTTAATGGTCAAAGCCGTTAAAGTTGATGGAAATGCTAGATTTGAGCCATTTTTGAAAAGATGTGTACTACATTTGTGCCATCAAATTCTTGTTTATGTTGGGTGAACTTTAGGCTATAGTAGAGTGTTAGATTTGACCCTTAACCCTAGTTATAAACTTAAAATAAATGTTTATTAAATTGTCATTTCAACATACATATATTACATCATTATGTCACATCAGATTTTATCTTAAAAAGTGAGTTTTAGCTAACGAATTACTACATAAGCAATGAAAATAATTCTCGGTTATTATAAATGGTCTAAAATATTGTATACTATGTTTGGTGCCCGTATTATATTCTAGAGTACTGAAAATGCTCCTTTACCCCACAATTTAACGGTCAAAATTTGACACATAACGGTCAAATTAAACTTGACTTATTTAACGTCGTTAATAAATAGCCACGAAAATAATTCTTAGTTATCACAAATGGACCACAATATTGTATATTACGCTAGATGCACTTTGCTATATTCTAGAGTACTAAAAATGCAACTTAACCCAAAAAAAAAATAAGAAACACGAATGAAGGGATAAGAAAACGGCCACGTATGTTAATGTCGCATGATAATAACATAAACATAGTTTCAGCATCACTCTCTCGTCTTTTGTACTGTGCTCACTGGACAGTTCATGGTCTCCGCCATGGCCGCCACGTCATCACCATTCCCTGTCATTCCTGCTTCTTCTTCCTCCTTCCAGAAATACCCCTCCCCTTGTCATCACCTTCTAAAATCACCATGCTCTCCAATGTCAAAGCCAAGCCCATTTCATATTGTCCATGCAACACTGCCACAGAACAACGCATTGCAATACAGGAAGCTTGGTGACTCTGACCTTACCATCAACCAACTCACCCTTGGTACTGTAAGTATTTTCATCACATAATGGTATAACACTTTTTAGAAGGAAAGCTTCTTTTATTATCCCCTTATAGTATTAAAACTCTTCCATCTCGCCCATCTCCCAAACGTTTGGATGCATTTAGTAGACTCAGATTACTATTCACAGCACTGTGCAAATTGGCTTTCAATTTTCAAACTACAAAAATGAGCCCCATCATTGCAAATTGGCTTTCAATTTTCAAACTACAACAGTGACCCTATCAAGTTTTTCACCATAAAACCTATCATACCTCGGTATACCTCACCTGTACAAATTAGCTTTCAAATATCAAATTGAAAAAGTGGGCCCATCCTTTTTCACTATAAAACCCATCAAATTGAAAACCCACCGTGCAAATGCTTTATCTCCCGGATCTTCCAGCTTCCACTCATGAATAACACTGTTCATCTTTCCTCTACTACACTTTCAAATTCAAACTGTAAAAGTGGGCCCACGTCACATTCAAAGAAGGCTTCCCCCACACGTCTCTATAATCTCCACTCACTTCCATCTGCTCTCTTTTTCACCTCCCCATTTTCATTAGTCACTTCCCCTCTCCTTCCTTTCTTCACTTTCTTTCTCCAGTGAAAAAACCCATCAATCCTTCTTCCACAGTTTCTTCAACCTCCGCAGCGTATACATCTTCATCGGTACACGATCTTCTCTTGAAATGCAGAGATGAAAATGAAAGAGAAGCAAGGAGATCAGGTTGGATGATTTTCCTCATTTTCCCCAGTTTCTTCTCTCTTTCTTTTTACATTTTCCTCATCCATACCCATTTTTTCTCATGAAATGCAGAGCCTTTGAGCAACCTGTGATAGTGAAGAAATGACTTCCGGTTTCAAACACAAACCCACCTTGGTTTGCTTCTTCCATATAAAAAACAAGAGAGGTAGTAGTTAAAGGATGTTTGGGAAACCATGTAGGAACAATATCTTTTTCCTCTTTATGAATGCTCACTTTCATTTTCCCCATTTCAATGAGTTTTTGTTTGTTGAGTTTTTTTTTATTTTGTTGTTCTCTGGTGTGTTGATCTGATGATTCTTAAACAAAATGTTCTGATCTTTGAATGTCGTGTCATAGTATGATTTTTATCTGTGATCCATTTCTGATGCTATAAAAATATTATGCGATTTGAGTTATGAACGATGTTGAGTTGCGATTTGGTTTCATTTGCATGAAATCTGCTCAATTTATTGGTATTTACTTTATGTTCTTTGAAGATAGTTTACATATATAGGTTATTTTTTGGAAAAATTAAATCTTTGACTTACTTGGAGATTTGCTTTTGTAGTATTGTGGTGGGTTGATATTTTTTGCATGTATGTAGTGGGACAATGTTTGAAGGAGATAAATCAGTTTGACATTCATGAAGCAACAGTAAAGTAATGAAAAGATGATTATATGACCTGCTTAAACTTAAAGATGTTGGTGGGGAAAAGTTAATTAATTTCCTCTTTTTCCAAAGCTTTCCTTTGTTCTCTCACCTTCTCCCATGTTCCTTAGTACTCTATTTTCGAAAGCTTTCCTTTGTTCTCTCACTCTTTTTTCAATATATGATCACACCCACACAACGTAAACAGGGTACCACATTTTTATTTTTTTCCCATTTATTATGCTTTTAGTTTTATTTCTTATAAGTTATAACTGGTCTCTGATGGTATTATATATTTTTTTTGCTGTGAGCATTTCTCATACTTTGAGTCAGGCAAAATAATTTTTATGAATCTAATATCCTCTTCGTTCTCCACGTATAATCTTTACTGGGAAGTTAACGAATAGCTAGAAGGCAAACAAAAAGTTTATTCTGCCTTTTTATTTTACCGTTGGCATTGGATATTTTGTTATTTGCTCCGTATTAGTTTTTATTTTGTTGACAAAGCTTTTCAGTTGGCTGTTAAGTGATGAAACAAAAGTAAAGTGATGAAAAGAGATGACTATAAGGGAAACTCTTGATATTGCAGGCCATTGTCAAGGCGTTGGATTTATTTAAAGATGGTATGGCCCAATGCGACTGTTTTAATCTACACACTTAATTGCTGAACTCTAAATTCTCTACCCTTAACAAATATGATGCTGGAACTCTGCATAAGAGAAAAGAATCTTGGGATAAAATCTGATGCAGAAGTTGATCTACTCATGAAGGTGCTTCCTATATTGTTGCTTTCTTGGCTAATTACTGTAACTTAATGGCACGACTCAATCATATGTAATATTTTTTTTGGCAGGCATTAGTAGTGCTTGGTGAATAGGAAACAAATCTTGTGGTTGAGTATGTCATGAAGGTACTCACTATCTACTATTAGCCTTTTGCTGATAAATTGGATATTGGTGATAAAGTGTTGAAATTAAAAAAGTTTAATTTATCCATATCAGAAAAAATGTGATGGCAAGTATTTAAATAAGATCAATGTTCATTATTGTTTGCATGGGTTTCCATTTTCTTATTCTCTATGTCACTTTATATTCCTTATGCCATGATGGTCATTTGTCTTAATAAGGATGCAAAGGTGCCGCAGTTTTCTCCTTTCTTTATACAACAATTACTTGAGGTCAATTATATTCACTCTGCTGAGCAATTATGCCATGATGGTCTTTTGTCTTGATAAGGGTGCAAGGGTGCTAAGGTTTGACTATTTTTGCATGCATGCTTGGATATATAACTTTGAATTGCCTATGTTTTGAAACAATTAGTAAAGAGCTGGCATTGATTAGTGTCCAATGGATGTTTCATAAATGCTGGTGCCGTTTAAATGCATTTAAAGTCTTTTAAGAAACATATAATTTGTTGCTAAACCTATTACAATCCAAAAATTAATCTGTTGTAAATTGAGCATCCTTTTGAACGCTACCTGGGAAGTGGATTTAAATACCACATTTTTGCTGATGTGTTTTAAGGTTGAAATATGTGGAATATTTGGGAGTTTAATGGCTGATTTCGAGTGGAATTGTTTGGAGTAAATCTCAAAGATTTCTTTGTTTGATTTTTAGGCGTGAAAAACAATTTCTCTTTGAATGTGTTAATCCATTTTATGAACAATATCATTGGATATAAATTTGAATATAATATTATCATTTTGATGAAGATGATGCTCATTAATTTTTATCATTCATCCTCACTAAAAATATGAATTATAACACATATTGGATGGATTAGCATAATCTTGAGAAATTTATTAGAATTAGCTCTACCTACAATGCACAAGAGATCTATTTGACTAAATATTGGTTTTTTTGGTCATTCAAAATGTTCTATAGTCTAATACTATTCTGTAGTCTAATGAATATCACAATTAAAGTTGGATGTATCTAAATGGGAAGGGGACATCCTCTTGGTGGGTGTGAATGGATAGGACATTGAGAAAGATGAGAACTTGAATTTTGTGAATCAAATTCTGAATAAGCTTGAATTAAAGCTGGGTGGTTTATTAGTTGAGGCTTTTTGTGAAGAGGATTTTGCTGCTAAAGTTGGGCAATCGATTACCAAACTTAATTTCAAGTACCTATTTTTCATCAGCCTAAATTACTTTTTGTGTTATTTTTTTTATTTATTGAATTATTGAATGGTTGATATACTGCTCCTCTCAGTTGCTAGCCTTTCCATTTTCATTCATCATTTCAATCATGGTTTGTTGTGACATTGCTCAAAATCCTTCTGCATTTCATGATTTCAAGCCCCAAAGGATTGAATGCTACCTGGCCATAACTCTTTGGTTGACGTGGAAAATGCTCTTTTCTTCAAGTTTACCCTCTTTATCTTCATTTCATAGTTTCACAAGGTAGTTTTGATGGTAAATCCTTGCAACTTGGCAAATAATCAAATTCTTCATTTTTAATGCAACTTGCATTTAATACTCTTTTGAAAATTAAAAATCCTGAATTGTGAGTTCATTATTATTTTGTGATTGTTCAATTCCCACTTTATTATTGGTGACAACCATAAATGAAGTTTTCTGATCACATTATATCTGTTGGAAGGATGATTTGGAGGGATTAATTTTATGACTTTAAATTTGCAGGAAAAATTCTGGAGACCCTTTTACCTCCTTTTGTGCATGTATACCCAAAGAAAAAGAAAAAGCTTCAAATCAAGTTGGTACAAATGGGGCCATTCAGCAGAATGTAGATAATGGAAATGGTAATGCCTTATCCTTGCATCGGCCACACATAGTTAGGGCAGCAACTGCAGTTATGCTTTCTGAGGACATGTTATATATTCCAAGAAACCACCCTTCATCCTCAGGTAAAACTTGCAATATCTAATGATTCCTTGAATTCTTCCACCAAAATAGGGATGTTTAACCTATACTTATGACTGTTTTTTGTAACAGATATCCGCATCGCAACAAAGCAGAAACCGGTCTTTATTTGGCGAAACCGGTTTTCACCCATGGTCAGTTATATGTGGCTCTTGCAAGAGTTAGAAGTGTAGTAGAAGGACTTAAAATAGTGTTAGGGCTGGATCAAGAAGAAGAAGAAGGGACTACTACAGCCAATGTTGTTTATCATGAAGTTTTTTCCAATGTTCGTAGTGCATCTTAAAAATGGCCACCTACTATTGCTATTCTATTAGTTTATGCAAATTTTTGGTGTCTCCAATGTATTTTGTTGCTGTGTGTATATTAGTTTGCAGCAAGCACAAACCACAATAGGCCTGTTTTGCCAATTGATGCTACTAACATTGGCTTAGCTTTTGGTTAATCAGGATACCTACAATGGTCCTGTTTTCCTCACTCATATTTGCAGAACATCATAGCATCTTTCAATTGTTTTGATGTCAGGGTTACTGCCCTTGACTCCATTTATTGCACATGGTCATTCTTTTGTATGTGTAAGTAATGCTATTATTTGCCAGTCCAATTATAATCCTACAGTATTAGTACTTTTACATGATCCTATCTTCATTTGATTTTTTTCTCTGTTTTCTGTACCCAACCAGAAACTCATCATTTACCAGATGCACAGCTACACATAACATGCATACCCTTTTTGGTTGCCTCACATTAATCATCTTATTATTCAAATAACATTTGATCAATATCATTGATAAATAAACAAATGCATAAGGTATTTACAACATAACGCCATCCGTGCAACGCACGGGAGCAAAATCTTGTTTATGTCTATACCATGAAATTAATTACTCTGCTCCTTATTATTATGTGAATCCTGCATTGTATTAGTCTGCTTTCTCATGTTACTATTTAATGAAAAAGAATAAGGTTGGACTGTGTTTAGTTCAAGAAGTGGTATTACATGCTATGGCTTTGTAAACTGTCATGATTGATGTTTCTTGCTATTGAGTATGCGTGCTCCTCTTATTTGCTTGACTACTTAGTATCCTTAAAGGACAAAAAGTCAGAATCCTTTGATCAATTAAGCCTTGTAGAATTGTGGTGTACTATTATCATGATGACCTTTTATTAATGTTATTATTCTCATTTTTTTGTTTGTTTTCGCGTAACATATGAGTACCTCCACATTGCTACTTGCATATCCTATGTTTTCCTGTTATCTATCTATCGGTTTGATGTCACTAAATTTTTTGGAATCTTGTGCGTTTGTTGATGGTTGATTCATGTAACGTTTTAGATGACATTTGGCGAGCAGAATACAGAGAAAGAAGCTCATGATATGCTTAGCTATGCATTTGAGAATGGGATTAATGGTTTAGATACTGCAGAACTAGTATGTTCTTCAACTCTAGATGTGTATCTATTTCCTATGTGCTCTCACCCTCACGCTAAAATATAATTATTGTTTCAACTGGTTTTCATGATTATGTTTAAGTGATTGTACTTTTCTTAGTATTTTTCTCATCTTTCAGTTTCTTTCTACATATTACATTTAGCTACTTCAATTGAATCATACATGCATGCAAAGTTCATAATCTAAACCCTTTTTAGAACATATGACTAAAATTTACCATTTACTAATTATAGAAACATTATCATGAGATCAGTTGAACTATCAAGGCCTACAATGCATATTCCTTACGGGGTTAGGGGTTTAGATGCACAGAGTCTATGGTGCCTCATTGTAAAAGTTGGAACTTCAATAGTGGGTAAAAATTGATTAATAAACTCATCTATCCTCTATTTTCACCATTTCAACGGAATTGTTCTCTATATACAACCATGTTGGATTATTAAGTGACAGTTACAGGCTTACAGCTCTGATAAAAGTTGCTTCTCTTTCAGTTTTCCACTTATAAATGTCTTGCAATCCACCATTTGTAGTCATAATTACAAATACAATCAGCCACTATTTTTTGTAGTATCCAATTCCACCGAGGCAAGAGACACAAGGAAGACCCGATCTCTATGTTGGTAGCTGGCTGAAGTCTCAATCTCGTGACAAGGTATTGGGCACACGTGTAACAAATATCTCTTAATTTGTTATATTTTCTTTTGTAATAGAGACTGCTGGCCTGTGTGGGACAACTAGCTCGTTTGAGGCTAGACAAGTTTTGAAAGTATGAATATGTGGGTTGTTACCCTTTACATACCATCTTGTATTCAGTCTTGAGACTCGAATAAAGGTTTTCCTTTGGAAGACATTTTATTCATGTCTTAGTTGATAATCCAGAACTCAAGACTATTGTGATCCTTGTTTGTGGATAGATTATTTTAGCAACCAAAGTACGTGGTTATTCTGAGCGGTCTGCCTATATTCGTGGTAATGCCAAAGTTTTGCAGGTTGATGCTTCAAATATAAGACAAAGTGTTGAGGAAAGCCTGAAGCGCCTTGGCACTGATTATATTGATTTGCTGCAAATTCAATGGTAAGTATACAAAATGTCAGTACTTAAATCTTGTTTGTTTATTTTTTATAACCTGTGTTCTTGACAAATAACTACCAGTGGCGGCTGCAATTTTCTTTCATGTCTAATTGCCTGTGCATTATTTTTTTTTTAATTTTCTTTCAACTCACAACAGTGTATTAGATCATACAGCAATAGGATAGTGCATGTGTGCCATATCAAAATTTACATGATAATGAATGACAGAACTGTTTTAATGTTTATTCATTGCGTGAAAGGAAATGACATATGAGGACTTCTTATTAATGATTATATGAGTTGGGATGGTTTATGAAATTCCGTGGCGAAAATCCTCCCTTTCAGATTTTCATAATATTGTAAAGTTTCATCCCATACTATCCCTTGTTTCTCTTTCTTCTCACCAATTATCCTTTTAAAAGGAAAGGTAATACGCATATTAGATATATGTTGAAACCAAAATGGCTTGTAATAGTTTCTAAAAACAAGTTTATGTACCATGGTACTTGTACAAGGCAGTGATAATGTGATTTATGAACAACACTGTTGCATTAGCAGCCAATGAGTATTTTTCAGAATTATTATCATTTGATTTGTGGGTACAACAAACTTTCTTTTCTTTTGCACCAAAGGAAGGGGGTTGCTCTCTCAGCAAAACTGGGATAAAGTTGAGCCAAAAGATCCCAATTCAAGATAAATTCATGAAAAGTGGGATTATCTTGCACTCCCTCCAATCCCTAATATAAGAGTTATTTAAAAAAATCTGGTTTAACTAAGGAAACAAAATAATTTGGTTAATTTGAACAAATGTGGCATGATGTCTCATAGATGCCCTATCATCAGTTTATGTTTTAGGTACAGTAGTTTGGGGAAAATGATATGTGATAAATGGATTGAGATCTTATATTATTTGACCAAAATGCGAATTAAACTGGCACTTATATTGAGGATTAGGGGTGATAATTTGAAAGTTGAATTGGAAAAACTCAAGTTTATGCCCTTATTAAAAATGTGCTGATCTCTTTTCTGTTTCACTATAGGCCATATCGCTATGTGGGATCATTTGGATATTATTATGACCCTTTAAAATGGAGGTCCGGTGTTCCATTTGTGGAACAACTGCAAGCTTTTCAAGAACTCATTAATGAAGGAAAGGTAATGGATTTCTATTTGTAAATATTCTTCCAACTGTTTAACAGCGTCCTGATGAATAAAGTTGAAGTTTGTTAATGCTGAAATAATGAGTTACAGTGAATCTAATTTCAATTGGTCTGTTTTAGTACCCCTTTTGATAGAAAAAAATGGAATTGAGGATTGAAGAAAATTGGATTTAATAATTTGTCTTCCAAGTTTTTGGATTGGTAGACAAGAGGGAGAAATTATGGTTTACTTACCCTTATTTAAATACTTGACTAGAGGAGTATAGCTTATTCAGTTACCCTCCACACGCCCTCCCATGAGCTTCCGGCTATATGGGTTTATGCATGCTCATGCACTTGTGCTGTAATGAAATACTTATGTTAGGATGAAGAGATATGCAAAAGGAAGTTGAGTTTGAGCAGTTAGGTTGGTTAAATGATGGAATTAGTCAATTATGTTCAAACCATCCCGGTTACAAACAAGCCGTGGAAACTGTTGGGACTTAATATAAGTTTCTGCATAAGCTTGTGCTTGGGTTTATTCATTTTACTAAGATAATTTAAGCTACTTGGTTTGAATTTTCAATGTCTATCTTCCCCCATACTATTATTTTCTTTTCCCTTGCTTCCCTATCAGGAGCTGATCACATTGTCATGTGCGTTCTGTCTTGCATGTTTTTGGAAAATATTTTTAATTGCAACTATTCATATATGAATCAGGTGCGCTACATCGGTGTATCCAATGAAACCTCGTATGGAGTGATGGAGTTTGCCCACGTAGCTAAAGTTGAAGGGCTTCCAAAGATTGTCAGTATCCAAAACAACTATAGTTTGCTTGTTAGATGCCTTTTTGAAGGTAAGCCGTTCCTGTCTAACATAAATCCAGTCATTCATATGACATTATCTTTGTTGCCATCACCTTGCTCTTGTAACTTCAATATCTTCATCCCCGGTAACGGCGCCACTTGATTTTACCTTTTCGTCGCCTAAAAAGATTCAATCAAAACAATTCAATACTCTAATCCACTAATTGTATAGCAGAGAGTATAGGTCTTTTCCACGGTCTAAGTGCAATTCTCGCAAGTAAAAAGTGATTAAGTCTCACAAATTAACAAACAGTTGGAGTGTAATCTTTATGTCTACAACTAATTAATTCTAACAAAATGAACAGATAACCGAAAGTAAAAGATGTGAAAGTATGAATGAGAGGTACCTCCTTCTCCAAGTACTTAGTGCTTTTGTTTAATCGGACTTTATATACTTGTTCCACTTAATATAAACTAGTTAAATCATTGAGATCTCTTTAATCAAAGGAATCTACAAGAGTTTAACTAATTGAACTAAGCCTTAAGCTCTTTCAAGCCAAGAACATACCTAAGCAACATTAAGTACTAGATCTATAGCACTTAAGAAACAAATTCATTCCACAAATGTAGAAGGAGCTAATCGCACACATATACACATATGGAACTACAAGAATTAAGCCTCGGTTTTCATGTTCTTAACCTAAAAGAGAGATTTCAAGCTAACATAAAGTAGAACACCTAAAATTAAGATGCTCTAACCTATATAAGCCTAGATCTAGACATATATAGGCAAAAATTTACATATAGCTTGAAATCTAAAAGAGTTTATTACAAGCATATGAAGCCATAGGTTGAGTTCTTCAAGCACTTTTCCTTGGAGAAGAAGGAGAGGCAATCTAGCCGGACATGGAGGTGGCGGATGTAGGAAGGCGAGAGGTTATAGCGGCCATGGAGGTGGTTGCGAAGTGAAGAAGATGAAGAAGATGAAGATGGAGTTGAGAGAGTTTGTTAGAGGAGAGAGAAAGTGAAAGTGGAAATGGTTAAAAGTTAGTTAGAGTTTGTGACATTTGGGCTTTTATAGTGGTGAGTAACTTTGGGATTATCACCCAATTAAATGCAAATTAAACTCAAATGTCACTCAAATGAAGGTTTAGTGGTGAGGTGTATGTGTAGTGAGAGAGGCCGAGAGGAAGAGGGAAGGGCATTTTCGGTATTTGGTGAAAGGTGGGAATGAATGTGGACTTGATCTCATCTCCATGCATTTCTAAAGGTTCCTCCTTTTTCTCCAAGTGGTTGTGCTTCCCTTTTTGCCCTTAATGAGGCCTCCAAATTTGAATTTCAACTTTGGAGCCAATTTTGCCTCACATGCCAAGGATCAACATATGAACGCAGCATACTTCTAGTGTTAGAATTAAGCAAAAATGCATCATATTTCTCAATAACACCAGAATCATGGTAACTCACAGAAGCATTAACATCAATCATTCTCATCCTCAAGGAATCAAGATGCTCATCAACCATTTCATGCATCACGGAATCAATACAATGCAATCCTAGGTATGAATAAGTTGTATTAGGATGTTTTATTGCCTCAAACACCTTGAATTTTATCAATTGATCACCTACTTCCATGGTTATGTAACCTTCCTTTAAGCTTATGATTGCATTGGCCGTTCTCAAGAAAGGCCTACCCAAAATGAGAGGTTCCTCACTTTTTACTTTCTTGGACATGTCAAGGATATAAAAGTCGGCCGGGAAAACCAAACTTTGCACCTTGACAAGAATGTCCTCGACAAAACCATAAGGTTTCCTAATAGAGCTATCAGCCAATTGCAAAACCACATTAGTTGAGCTTATGTTCTTTAATCCTAGGGTTGCAAAAATATTTTTTTGCATTACATTTATGGCAGCCCCTAGATCTAACAATGCTTTATCAAACCTATGATTCCCTATTTGACAATCAATTGTGTAAGCACCGGGATCATCACATTTTATAGGCAACTCATTCCTAAACATAGCCGACACATTATGCCCTAATGACACCTTCCCATTGGGTTTAAGAGTTCTCTTATTTGTGCACAATTCCTTCAAAAACTTAGCATAAGAAGGCATTTGCTTAACAAGGACAAGCATAGGCACATTCACTTCAAGCTTAGAGAACAAATCAAGCATTTCCTTTTCTAATTGTTCATTATGTTTCTTCTTAGCAAGCACATATGAATTAGGAAAAGGAAGATGCTCAAGGTCAAGAATTATAACTTTGGGAGAACCCTCCCCTTGTTGAGTAGATGGTTGATCTTGAGAAGAAGATTCTCCAACTTTGAGCTTTCCTTGAGCAATTTCCTTCTTCTTTTCCTCTTGTGAACTCTCGGCCTCATCACTTTTCTTAGTCAGGCTCTCGGCCTCATCAAGCAGATCACCAAGAGTTTGAGGTAGTTCGGCCTCCACATGCAAACCATCATCAACCAAGTCATTTTGAAGGCTAGTATGGCCTTCCTCATTTGACATGCTCTTCTCGGCCTCGCAAGGTACTTGTGTTTCCTCCTCTTCCTCCTCATAATCATAAGCACTACCATATTGCCTTCCACTTCTCAAGTTCCCCGGCAACGGCGCCAATTTGATTTAACCTCTTTTTGTCGTCTAAAAGATGCTAAACAAATAAAAACTAGAATTAACTACAATAGTTAGCAGCAAGTCTAGGTCAATTCCACAGTTTGGTTGTATCTCTTGCTTAGGTCAAATAATCACAAATTAATAAGGTTGTTGCAAGTGTTGATTTGATTCTACAACTACAATTAAAATTTGTAAAGCAATAAAAAATGACCGAATGAAAAATGTGATGAGATGAATTAGGAAATCACCCCGTTCTCCAAGTACTTAGTGCTTTTGTTTAATCGGACTTCATATACTTGTTCCACTTAATATAAACTAGTTAAATCCTTGAGATCTCTTTAATCAAAGGAATCTACAAGAGTTTAACTAATTTAATTAAGCCTTAAGCTCTTTCAAGCCAAGAACATACCTAAGCAACATTAAGTACTAGATCTATAGCACTTAAGAAACAAATTCATTCCACAAATGTAGAAGGAGCTAATCGCACACATATACACATATGGAACTACAAGAATTAAGCCTCGGTTTTCATGTTCTTAACCTAAAAGAGAGATTTCAAGCTAGCATAAAGTAGAACACCTAAAATTAAGATGCTCTAACCTATATAAGCCTAGATCTAGACATACATAGGCAAAAATTTACATATAGCTTGAAATCTAAAAGAGTTTATTACAAGCATATGAAGCCATAGGTTGAGTTCTTCAAGCACTTTTCCTTGGAGAAGGAGAGGCAATCTAGCCGGACATGGAGGTGGCGGATGTAGGAAGGCGAGAGGTTATGGCGGCCATGGAGGTGGTTGCGAAGTGAAGAAGATGAAGATGAAGAAGGAGTTGAGAGAGTTTGTTAGAGGAGAGAGAAAGTGAAAGTGGAAATGGTTAAAAGTAAGTTAGAGTTTGTGACATTTGGGCTTTTATAGTGGTGAGTAACTTTGGGATTATCACCCAATTAAATGCAAATTAAACTCAAATGTCACTCAAATAAAGGTTTAGTGGTGAGGTGTATGTGTAGTGAGAGAGGCCGAGAGGAAGAGGGAAGGGTATTTTCGGTATTTGGTGAAAGGTGGGAATGAATGTGGACTAGATCTCATCTCTATGCATTTCTAAAGGTTCCTCCTTTTTCTCCAAGTGGTTGTGCTTCCCTTTTTGCCCTTAATGAGGCCTCCAAATTTGAATTTCAACTTTGGCGCCAATTTTGCCTCATTTGGAAAGATGCTCCCAAAGTACCTTCAAGCTGCAGAGGTGACCCTTGCCTTTAATTTATTCTGCACAAAGAGCTTCTGAAAAGTAGCTGACATTTATGTACATTGTGCAGTCTGACTCTTTCACTTGCTGACGGATGGACTTTGGCTTCCGGATGCAAGACTTCATACCGCAAGCGTGAGCACATTCACTACCGGATGCGAATCCACTTCCGGATGTGACTTCTGCTCCTGGATCACACTTTGCTTCCAGATGCAACTCTGCTTCCGGATGTGAATCCACTTCCGAATGTGAACCTGAGTCCTTGTCATCTAGCCTTCCTCCTTGCCTAATTATTTCCACCGAAGCTCCTCCAAGGGTGTGTGTGTGGGGCTCACGTGGGACCCCCTACATGAAAAACACATCTCATAGTCAAAATGACCAAAATACCCTGGGTTTCAATAAATGCAAGTAATAAGGCTATTATTCTTCAAATATTTACACATAAGCATGCGCAATAAAATATGCCAATAATAATCAAATATATCAATTAATCCCCACTAATTAAGCTCAAATGCACATGCTTAAAGGTATGAAATTTGGTCTAATCACCATCACCTTGCTCGAGTAACTTCAATATCTTCAAACAAAAAGGGAAAAGGTGCAAAAATAGCCACCATAAATTTAAAAATGGGCACCTATAACTCTGCTCAATTTAAGGGGGCAGAACTGAACATTGTAAACCAAAATGGGGCAAAACCGTACATTGACATGGGCTCCACCATCAAAAAATGACGTGTCAATTCCAAAATCCACTGTGGAAGCTGAAATGCATCCAGTTGAACCCTAAATCACTTGAAACAAACCCTAAACTCCCAAATCATTTCGATAAGAAACCAAATAGAACCCAAAATCATGTGAAATTCACCTTACTTCTTCGTAATCATCTAAAATATAAAGCTCATCTGAAAAAATAAAGTCCCATCAACATATTGCACCCTTAAATGTATGACATGTCATTTATTGATGGTGGGGCCATGTCTGGAAAACGTCCGTTTAATTCTGCCTAAGAGAGAGTTTACTTTTGCTCCATTTTGGTTTACAGTGTATGGTTTTGCCCCCTTAAATTTACCATAGTTATAGTTTCCCATTTTTAAATTTACGGTGGCTATTTTTGCACATTTGCCCAACAGAAAACATAGGACATGCTATCAAGGAAAGAAATAACTTGGTATAACGTTAGGAAGCAATTAATATTAAGTTGTTCCTTCTTTTTTTTTCAAGTTCATTGTCTATTCTATTCTAAATTGTTTTGTCCTTCAATCTTAATGAATCTGAATGTTCAGAAGAAAGGCAGATTAACCATAGCGTAAACCAGATTATTGAATCTTGTAAACACTTGTTCAAAATTGAAATGCTGACAGCATAACAAGAATTCCAATGTCAGGCTGGAAAATAATAAAAGATTGTCCCAGTCAAGTTTTCAAATACTCATTCTTGACCATACCTGTTTTTTTGCCTTCATGATATTTACAATTTTCCTTCCTCTTTGTCGGATTTAATTGCAGTTGATCTCGTGGAAGTTTGCCACCCAAAGAATTACATTATAGGCTTGCTAGCCTATTCCCCTCTAGCAGGTGGAGCACTGACAGGAAAATACATTGATATAAATTCCGAAAGGGAAGGTTTAACCTCTTCCCTGGCTATATGGAAAGATATAACAAATCTGTGGCAAAGGTACCTTGTAATTTGTGGCATGATAAATATCCTGAAGATTACTGCATTCTGGCAATACTGCCAAAAAAGTTTTACATCAATGATTTCTTTGGTTATATCTTGGTTATTGTGTAAGTAAATAAATGACATTTGGCCTTTAATAGAAAACAATGGCGTTGTGTGATTCATGATCTGTCTACTGGATAAGGCTTGTTGTTATTGTTGTTGTAAGTAATATAAGCTTGTTTGGATGATAACACACAAAAAATCCTTCATATTGTGTTGCAATTCTTAACACAAGAACAATTAGCTTGTCACCAGTGGACAATGATGGGTTCTACTATCCTGTCATAAGATGAATGCTAAATTTTGTCCTCTTCTGATTTATGTTGCTCATGGGATTTTTGTGTGCGAATTGTAGGAAGCAGCAAAGGAATATTTGAAGGTGGCAAAGAAGCATGGCCTAAGCCTAGTTCAGCTGGCACTTGGGTTTGTAAGAGACCGTGTGTTTGTGACCAGTACCATTATTGGTGCAATCTCTGTTGATCAACTCAAAGAAGACATTGATGCTTTCACAGAAACAGAACGCCCTCTACCACCAGAGGTTATGGCTGATATTGAAGATGTTTTCAGGAGATACAGAGATCCTACTACTAACATTTGATTATAACTGCTTCCTACATTATCTCCCCCCTTATGGCTTTCCCCATTGGACTTACTTTGTACTCCCTTCAATTCTATATGAGCCTTGGTCATTGATATAAGTTCTATGTTTTCTAATTTTTTCCTCAAATTATCCCAATGAATATTTCGCAATAAGAAATAAGTAAAAGTGGATGGTGGGGAGTGGGGACAAAGGTATATGACTAAGTAGTAGTATGATGTAATTTTAACTAGCTTAATTAACATGTTAAATCGGATCAAATTAGGCAAATATCATTTACCTTTAGCGTAGGGAGAGTAAAATTGTTGTGCCTCAACCTATAGAAAGCAAATTACCCCTAAAGTTTACAGTTCTCACTAAACACAGCTCTTTTTGATAATTGTTTTCACTAAAGTAAATTATCCTAACTATACTTCTCCTCTTAGGACTTTACTTTAATTTTGACATATTGTAAGACTAAGACCTAACTTATATTAAGTCTCTTTCAAAGGACCTGTATTTAATTACCCCTAAAGTTTTCCATTTTCACTAAAAATAGCTCTAATATACTCACACTTAAATTTGTATATTTTAGAGAAATCAATAGTTATATATTATAAACAATAATTTAAATCAAGAAGAATACCAAAATTAAATTAAATACAGGTAATTAGTAGTATGTCTATATATAATTTGATGAAATATTTTTCAAAATCAGCTGGAATTGCCACGTGGCAGAGGCGTTAAGTCAGTTGGAGGAGGTGCAGGAAAGGCGCCAATTCCCTCTCATTTCGCCTTCTCTCTCCCTCATGGATCTACAAATTTCTCCATCAATCCATTCTCTTTCATAAAGCTTATAAATTCATGTTAATAATTATTTTCAAAATTAAATCTCATTATTCTTCTTCCTCTAAATTCAATTTCCATATCCCATTATTCACTAACTCATACCCCACACATTATTATTGTTCTTGTCAGAGGATTCAAATTTCAGATCTCACATACTTCAATTTTCAATTCCATGAAAACCCCAAATATCTATAATAAACACTAGACCGTCCTGATGCAGTTGTTGCAATTGCTAGCGATGTGAATGCTATTGAGCAGCTATTGTAAGTTTTGCTCAATATTTAATGTGAATGCTATTTAAATAACGTCATTTAAATTTCTTCATATATTGATGTATGAAGAAATTCATCTCACTAACCCTTTTATTCTTTATTACCATTATATTCACTATCATTGTCTGTGCAATGGAAGACAAGGAATATAATATGAATACCCTGCAATTTTACATAATTACTACTTCCTGCCACTATGAAAAGTTTTGCCAACCACATGGAATATTTTGTTAAGTAGTAAGCTCAAATTTTGATCCTGAGATTGGAGTTTGTGTGAAACTTATATAACTAATCTAACAATATTAATGTACATGACATATGAAAATTTCTTAGCTAATAATTTTATCTTGTGGATCTTGTATAAGAGGTTGATGTGTCTTTGAATTCAAGAAATTGCAAGTCAGAATTTTTTTTTACACTTTGCAGGCTTATATTTTGCAACATCTCATTGAGGTACTTCTTGTGTTTTCTCTTTTGTTTTTAAAAATTTTCAGCTTCAAGAGGGAGCATCATTAGCTCCACTTTTGGTGGTCATCCTTTAAGTGTCCTTCAAGCAGTCTTCATGGTCAAATCTCCATTGAATCAGTTTCTTGTGACACTTCATTGAATTGGCCAAACTCAGATGTGGCGTTAGAACGTTAAAATATGTCATTGAGGATAGGAACTGGAGATTTTCGTCATAGTGGGTTGAATGCATCATCTGGAATAGATGACATTGAATCACTTGGAGATGTTTTTGTATGGGGAGAGGTTTTGGCATATGGCGTTTCATCTGATGGATTGGGGAATCCGGTCCCTGTGAAGACAAATGTCTTGATTCCCAAGTCATTGGAGTCAAATGTTGTTCTTGATGTTCAACAGATTGCATCTGGTGTTCGCCATACTGCTCTAGTTACAAGGCAAGGAGAGCTTTTTACTTGGGGAGAAGAATGTGGGGGAAGACTTGGTCATGGAATTGATAAAGACTTAAGCCACCCTTGTCTGGTTGAATTCCTGGCAGCCACTAACGTAGAATATGTTGTATGTGGAGAGTATCATACATGCGCTGTATCTACATATGGTGATTTATTCTCTTGGGGTGATGGTATCCACCATGCTGGACTTCTTGGTAATTGAACGGACATTAGCCACTGGGTTCCAAAGAGGATCATAGGCCCTTTAGAAGGACTTCAAGTTGTATCTGTTGCTTGTGGCACATGGCATTTCGCATTGGCAACCTCCAATGGGAAATTGTTTACCTTCGGTGATGGAGCATTTGGTGTCTTGGGCCATGGAGATATGAAGAGTGTGTCATATCCAAAGGAGGTGCAATCATTGAGTGGATTTAAGACCATTAAGGTTGCATGTGGAGTATGGCATACCGCAGCTATTGTTGAGGTTACTGGCCAACCTGGTTCAAATGTTCCATCAAGGAAGCTCTTTACTTGGGGTGATGGTGACAAATACCGTTTGGGTCATGGTAACAAGGAAACTTACCTCCAACCCACCTGTGTCTCTGCACTCATTGAATACAATTTTCAACAGATAGCATGTGGGCACATTTTGACAGCCGCCCTCACTACAATGGGTCAAGTCTTCACTATGGGGGGCACTGCATATGGTCAACTTGGGAATCCTCTCTCTGATGGAAAATCACCAAGCATGGTACAAGATAAATTGGTTGGTGAATTTGTTGAGGAAATAGCGTGTGGAGAACATCATGTTGCTGCCTTGACGTCAAGAAGTGAACTGTATACATGGGGAAAAGGTGCCAATGGAAGATTGGGACATGGAGATACGCATGATAGGAAATCTCCAACATTGGTTGAAGGTTTGAAAGATGTAAGAAGTATCTCATGTGGCTTAAACTTCATGTCTTGTATTTGCATTCATAAATAGGTCTCCGGAGTTGACCAATCTGTTTTCTCTGATTGCCGGCAAGCATTTGGTTTTACTAGAAAAAGGCACAACTGTTATCATTGTGGGTTAGTGCATTGTCATTCTTGTAGCTCTAAGAAGGCATTGAAAGCATCTTTAGCTCCAACACCCGGAAAGCCACATCGTGTCTGTGATGCATGTTATGCAAAACTTAAAGCTGCTGAGATTGGCTATGCTTCAAGTTTTAGCAGAGGAACAACTCCTCCACGTAGATCAATAGATCATAGAGAAAGAGTAGAATGGGTAAAGGCAAAGTCTTCAAGAGCTCTCTTTTCTCCCATTACAGAACCTGTAATGACTAATGAGCTATCACGTTTACAGTTAAAAGATGTTGCATTTTCAAGCTCACTGAGCACAATTCATAATGGTCTCAAGCCTGTGAATATACCTCTTAGTCCACCACGAACCCCACCTGCCAACTCTCGACCTTCATCACCGTATGCAAGTAGACCAAGCTCACCACAATCAACTGCACCTGGATTTTCTAAAAGTATTATAGATAGTTTGAGGAAGACTAATGAGATGTTGAACAAAGAAGTCTTGAAAATGCATAAACAAGTAAGCTCTTTATTATTAAACTATCAGAAATCATTTGGTTAATTCTGAGAGGATTAGGAATACATGTCCGCATATACACAAGTTTACGGATATTACTTTACCTGAATACAGATTCGAAGTTTGAACCAGAAGAACGAAGCACAAGATAAGGAGATAAAGAAGCTTCAGAAAAATGTTGATGAAGCCACCTCATTGACTAAAGAGAAGTATTCCAAGCATCAAGTAGCAAATGAATTTATCAACTCCATAAAAGATCAGGTTTTTTTTATTCTATATTCCAATATAAGAGACGAATCATTTCACTTTTTAATAAAAACTTGTTGCTGAAAGTAATGGATGCACAAGAGGGGGGGGTGAATTGTGCTACCAAATAAAAATCAAACAATAACAACACAAGGGTTTATACTGGTTTGGTCTTCCTGACCTATGTCCAGTTCTCAACCACCGAGGTTGAGTTCCACTATCCCCAGGTTTTACAAACGGGTTCACCTGGAACCTTTACAACCGCAAGTTTTGGACGGGATCACTTGCAACCTTACAACCACAAGTTTTACTCAAGGCTCACTTGCAACCTTGCTAACTAACTCCCCCTTACAACCAGCAAGGGTTCAACCTTTACAAATAAAGGATTTTCTAAACTTAGTTCTCTTAAAGAACGGATAATGTTACACACTTAAGTACAATGAATGCTCTTAATACAAGAAGAGACTTAACTACAAAGAGTACAAGATAAGTAGATGAAAAGAACTCTTAATGTGTTAAATGCTCTTTCTCTTTTCTGGGCAGCTTTGAATGCTTGAAGGATTTCTCAGTTTCTCACTCTAGCTTTCTTCAAGATGTCAAAGATATTAGTTGTCTTCATAAATGAAGGTGAGCTTGTTTATATAGTCTTCAAGTATTCTCACTCTTGGTAGGTGGGTTAGCCGTTTGAATATGGTCGTTTTTCCCATGTTACCGTTTGCCCAATTAATGCTCCATTAATGCTTAGCAGGGTTGACTTTTCTTTATCTCTGAAAAGTAGTTCTGACACCTCTGCTCTGTCAAAAGCATTCTGACACTGCACTGCTCTGAACGTTCTGACATTCTGATTGCTTGCGGAAGCAAGTCCACATCCAGAAGCAACGTCACTCAGTGTACTGCATTTTGAACGTTAGTCTTAACAATAATAGCACATACTCACATGCAGTGGGAGTTCACTTAGTCTAAGGGAGCTCTTTTACATCCGGAAGCAATTTCACATCCGGAAGCACTTCTACTGGACGTTGGGTTATTTTCATATTATACTCACTGACGCTTAGTGTTATCCATACCAACAGCCAGCGCTAGTCACTAAGCAATCGGAAGCAAATCCACTGGATGTTGGGTTATGTTCACTGGCGCTCAGTGTTATCCATACCAACAGCCAGGGCTAGCCTTAATACAATCGGAAGCAAATCCACATCCGGAAGCTTCCTAACTTAGTCTCAAGGATTTTATACAACTAATGTTCTTAGACTGAGTTATTACTTAGTGAAGTACTTGTTGTCGCTGGGGGATGAGACGTTCATCCGCAAGCGCTAGTCCTAGTCCATCCGGAAGTAAATCCACATCCGGTTGTACTCTTACTTGGGGTTCTATATTAACCTAATATTCTCTAAGTGTTTGGCTCGTTCTTTCATATTTTAGTCTTCATCAAAACTTAAGATTCTAACAGTTGCTTTTTTATGGCAAAATTGGAACGAGATGTTTCTAAAAGAAATGGATGAAACATTCTTCGTGACTAATCTATACAAATGCTCCTTCTCAATCTTCTTGTGAAACGTTTTGTTCACATAGTTTGCAAATGAGTAATAATTTAGAGCAAATTGAGTCAGCATTTTAAGCTAGTCATCCTAAGTAGCTATAGTTGATGTTGCTTTTGTTTGGATTCAGCTGAAGGAAATGACCAACAAGCTGCCACCCGAGGTTTCTCACTATAAAAGTTTGACAATTATGCTCGACCACGCAGAAAATTTTCAGAGAGAAATTGTAGCATCTGAAACTTCTTCCTCTATACCATCAAACTTAGAGACTGATCAACTAAATACAACTACTGATATAAATGCTTCAGATGACAACACTGCTAAACCACAAGAACAAAAGCTGGAGGATTGTGAAGATGCTGTAGGACTCAATTCATCTCAAGATGGTGGAGAAGTTCAAGAAAACATTGGATCATCTACTTCTAGTGGAGGATCAGCAATGCCTCCAAAAGTTCAAAACATGGCTCAGGCTCACTGAACTCTTCAAGACCAAGGAAAGGAGGAGAAGACAAAGACGTAGACAGATTTGCACCCGGTGTGTACGTGACATTCACAATGCTGCCTAATGGCACTAAAATTTTTAAACGAATTAGATTCAGGTATATATGTTACTTCTTGTCTGAAAAGTTATTTAGTATTTTGAATTTCTCCATATGTCTATACCCAAAACCTTACAGGTCTTAGATATAAGACCTAGTTACCTAATTTAATTAGATTAAAGATGTTAGTTAGGTTAGTTATTTTCACATGAAATTACCAATTCACATTAACCATCAACCTTTATCCCCGCTATATCTCTCTTTTTTATATTGATGTGCATTGTTGAGGTTATTTTGGAGAAAAATTTGGAACAATTAGAAAGAAGTCTAATATTTTGGACTAAAATGATCTCCCCATAAGGTCTTATATTTATAGGACCCGAGGGAATATATTAAATGACTTCATGTATATTGGTAGTGTCTGTATGTTAATGTTGTTATTTGTGTGATTCAGTAGTTGTATGCATGAGAATGAGCAATTATCAATTACAGTACATATTTTGGTTCTTCTCTGGTCTTAATTTGCAAGGAAGCAAATTTGACCATAGACTTCCATTAGTAGTTATTGAGGAGGTGAGTTTATCAACCAAATAGAGGATGTGCAAACACATGTTTTCTTACATTTTTATGATTGACTTTTGTTCGTATAAATTTGTGTGCAACTAGATATAGGACCCGCATGGTGCATGCGGTTGTTCTGGACTTGTGATAAGTTCTGCTGCTAGAACTTGTAAATAAACGCTACACCTTTTTGTGAACATCGATACATTATATTAGAACAAGGTAATGAATAAGGTCGATCCTATCCTTTCCCACTTTGAAAAATGTCAAAGCAGAATCTACAGGACCATTATTACCCATTTCACCCATCTGAGGGAGTGATCTTCTTACTTTCGGCCTTCTAACATGTCTAATTTTCTAATGTTCGTATCTTAATTTCTGTCTGCAGTAGTGAGAGATTCGATGGAAAACAGGCAGAAGAATGGTGGAAAAAAAACAAAGATGAGGTACAAAGGATATATCGTCCAGTAGCAAAAATTTGGCAGCTTCAGGAACATCAAGCACTCGCAATCCTCTACCACCACCTCCTCGAAGAAAACGTTGAGTCTTCACCTTGATAAACTTAGCATCAGGGTAATTAGTTTGATGGAATGATGAACTTAGATTCTTAGTTTTCTAGTTCCTACTTCCTACCTAGGCACGGTTTTAGTCTGAATATGCACAGTTACAACTTACAACAAATAATCTATTAGTTATAAATAGTATACGTTGGTTAAAAAAGGCTTAATTAGTATACACATTAGTTCAAGTACTATGCGGCAGAAAATTTTGTTCCAGAGCATTCCAACAATGAACTATAAATAGTACTCCCTCCGTTCCTAAATATAAGATCACTTTCCCTAATTTGAGGAGATTAAGAAAGACAATACAATTAGTTGGGATTACATGATCTTCCAAAAATACCCCTCTCTAAAGAGAAAGATTGAAGGGAAAGAGAGAAAAGTACTATCCTTTTGTGTATAAGGGTAATTTAGGCAAAACTTGGGACAAAATAGAAAGTGATCTTACATTTAGGAACTTATCCACTTCTCTAAAGTGTTCTTATATTTAGGAACGGAGGGAGTATTTTTTTTTTCAAATAATGAAACATAAATAGTATAGGATGACCACTACTATAGAGACAGGATGACCACTTTTGGTTCTATTCAAATTGCTTGTTGTCTTTTTTGTTAAGTAAAAATTAAAACAATGCTGCTTGTCTTCCTAATTTACTGGCCTCTTCTATCACGTCGTTTCTTCTTTTGTGGGATTCAATGATCACTGTGGTTTATTGTATTGAACGGTAAACCGCTTGTACTTGTAGTAAATACTTCTATGTGTAATATATTATTCATTTCCAGCACGTGTATGTAATTTCTTTACCATGACTTCAACTTGAATTTAAGTTCTGATAAAAAAAATACTTGAATTTAAGAAACTTTCACTACTAGAAATATGGCTTTTCACGACCATAATTCACGACGAAAAAGCTAACATTGGTCGTGGATAAGAAACGCGGTGGCAAAATATGTAAATAACTGTCCAGACGGAGACTTTCCACGACCACACTTATGTGTGTGGTCGTGGAAATGTCACTTTCCACGACCACAATTTAATATTTGTGGTCGTGGAAAGTGGCCAACACCTTCCACGACCACAATTCCTTAATTGTGGTCGTGGAAGGCCACCCTTTCACGACCACAAGTTTTTAATTGTGGTCGTGAAAGGGTGTCCTTCCACGACCACAATTAAGGAATTGTGGTCGTGGAAGGTGTTGGCCACTTTCCACGACCACAAATATGATATGGTGGTCGTGGAAAGTCTGTGTTTCAGAAAAATTGCCTTCGAGCCACAATTTATGTTCTTTCCCTCCTAAACCTAAACTTGTCTCACTTTCTTCATCTTCATCTCTCTCACTTGACACCTTCACTCACTACTCTCTCTTCATCTCTTCTCACACTGAGCCCGCTGCCATCTTTCTCTTCTGTCCGTCGCAGATCTTTCGACCGCCGTCATCTTCATCTCGTCGACCGCCGCACACCCCCTCGCCGTAGATCTCTTCCGCCGTCATCTTTCTCTTCCGACCGCCGTAGATATCATTGTAAACCTTTCTCTTTCGCCGCCGCCGTCATCTTCATCTCGTCGTCCGACCGCCGTCACCTTCTCCGTTCTTTCTCTTCCGACTCTGTCATCTTCATATCGATTTGTTCTCTTCAGGTTTGTTCTCTTCTTCTTATGGTGACATAACATTAGGTTTTGCTATTGATTTGGATTTTAGGTATTTTATAATTGTTATTTTACTCATAATGTCTTATTTTTTATTTGGATTATTTGGGTTGCATTTTGAAAGAAATGTATGCTCTGTGCATGTATCTCGGGCTTAAGGCTTCAGGAATGTTCCAAAATGTATGCTTTTTTTCTTAAGGCTTCAGGACTTTTTTTAATGTTTTTCATGCTTTGATTGTTGGCTTATAGTTTTACTGCACAAGATTTTGAAAGAAAACATTTAATTTGAAAGTTAGTTTGCTTAGCATTTGCTTCAATGTGCAATCTTCCACTTATGATGGGCATGTTTATTAATTTGTAGGATGGATTGATGCTGTCTAATTTTGCGTTGGAACAGCAATTACACACGGCAAGGCAAGAGCTTAGTCATGCTCTATATCAGTAAGACCAAAAAATCATGTCATGTGATATGACTATAAAGTTTCATATCTTTGGTGATTTGTGGAAGTTTGTTGATTGGAAGTGATGTATGTTTCTTTATCATGTCAATCAAGTATGGTCAACTTCTATTGTGCCTTCTATTTTTATATTTTAATTTGCAAGTGATTTTTTGATTCAGTAGGGTGAGCTTTATAATTTGGTGTAACACATGGAACATTTCAAGAGGATTTTAGAGTTGCAACTCTCAGTATCGTGATATGCATGTTGAAATTTCCTTTCTCCATTTGTTAAAGTTTGTTGGCTGGAAGTGATTTATGTTTCTTTTGTATTGTTGATTTAGTTTGGTCAATTTGAATTTTGCCATTTTGAATAAGCAATTGTTTTATTGATTCATGATATTAAGCGCAATGATTAGGATTGAATTAGGATATGTAGAAAGCCTTAGTTTGATGTTTTTGAACTTGAATTTCAATCTTGAAAGAGAGAATGATATGTAAGGCTTTTTTGGCAATATCTATATCCCTTAGCTTATGCTTGGAACTGAATATTTTGTGAGCATTGTCTCTTTCAGTGATGTCTGCCATTGGACTGTTGATTTTTAACATCACTATATTTCTTACTATTGTCTCTTTAAGTGAGAATTATCACTAAGATAATGATATGTTTATTCCATGCTCTGAATTTTGTTCATCTGCTTTGTTTTAGTTGTTTGGCTAATGGAAATGTATTTGAATTAGGATTTTGTTTATACAAATGTTCTTTCTAGTGTTATGATTTGGATACAACAATATCTAGTTACACCAACCTAACCTGTGATGTTACGAGATTGATTGAAATCTTTGTTGTTTCTAGAAAAAACCTAGTTGAGTTATAAGTTGTTGAGGAATTTAATTTTATGACTTTGGTATTTTTAATATTGTGGTTGCATGATGATTGATGTTTATAGCACCAGGAAGTTAAAGAAAGATAATTAATAATTGCAGGAGGACAAGTAGTAGTTGTTGATTCTCATTCTCCGAGGACTGTGCTTCACTGTCTAGTCACACGAACCCATATCCCCAAGGTAATAATGATTGAACTCTTTTTCGTCGTCTAAAAAGAGCTAAAACAAATAAAACTAGAATTAAACTACAGTAGGTAGCAGCAAGTCCTAGGTCAATTCACAGTTCGGTTTTATCTCTTGCTTAGGTCAAATAATCACAAGTTAAACAAATTATCAAACAGGTTGTGTGCAAGCTTTTATCTAAAACTAATTGAAACTAGTAAAAACTACAACTAACAGAATTAAAAGTGTGAAAGTATGTATGAGATGTACCTCCTTCTCCAAGTACTTCGTGCTTATGTTTAATCGGACTTCATATACTTGTTCTTCTTAATATAAACTAGTTAAATTCTCAAGATCTCTTTAATCAAAGAAGTCTACAAGAGTTTAACTAATTTAATTAAGGCTTAAGCTCTTTCAAGCCAAGAACACACCAAAAGCAACTCTAAACACTAGATCTAGCATTTAGGAAACAAATTCATTCCACAAATGTAGGAGGAGCTAATCGCACACACATACATGTATGAAACTACAAGAATTAAGCCTCGGTTTTCATGTTCTTAACGTAAAAGAGAGGTTACAAGCTAACATAAAGTAGAACACCTAAATTACAGATGCTCTAACCTATATAAGCCTAGATCTAGACATACATAGGCAAAAATTTACATATAGCTTGAAACCTAAAAGAGAAAATTACAAGCATATGAAGTCAAACGTTGAGTTCTACAAGCACATTTCCTTGGAGAAGAAGGCTAGGCGATCTAGCCTGTCATGGAGATGAAGGCGGATGAAGGTAGGTGTGAGGTTCTGGACATGGTGGAGGTCTGCGAAGTGAAGGAGATGAAGAAGATGAAGATGGAGTTGAGAGAGTTTGTTACAGGAGAGAGAAAGTGAAAGTGAAGTGAGAGAAGTTGTTATTATTGTTAGTTACATTTGGGCTTTTATAGTGGTGAGTAACTTTGGGATTATCACCCAAAGGGTATTTTTGGTATTTGGTAAAAGGTTAGGATGAATGTGGACTAGATCTCATCTCCATGCATTTCTAAAGGTTCCTCATTTTTCTCCAAGTGATTGTGCTTCCCTTTTTGCCCTTAATGAGGCCTCCAGACTTGAATTTGGCCTTGGCGCCAATTTTGCCTCATTTGGAAAGATGCTCCCCAAGTACCTTCAAGCTGCAGGGCTGAGTTTGCCTTAAATTAACTCTGCACAAAAGACTTCTGAAAAGTAGCTGACATTTCTGAACATTGTGCAGTCTGACTCTTGCACTCGCTGACTGATAGCCTTAAGCTTCCGGATGTAACTCTTCGTCCGCCAGCGCCAGCACGTTCACTTCCGGATGTAAATCCACTTCCGGATGTAAGTTCCCTTCTTTAAGTTTCTCAGCTTCCGGATGTAACTTTGCTTCCGGATGTGAACTTGCATCCTGATGTGAGTATGCTTCCGGATGTGAACCTGCATCCGGATGTGACTTTGAGTATTTGTCATCTAGCCTTTCTTCATGCCAAGTTATCTCCACTGAAGCTCCACCAAGGGTATGTGGGGCCCACTTGGGACCCCCCTACATGAGAAACACATCACATAGTCAAAATGACCAAAATACCCTTAGTTTCCATAAATGCAAGTAATAAGGCTATTATTCTTCAAATATTTATACATAAGCATGTGCATGAAAATGTGTTAGAATCTTAAGTTTTGATGAAGACTAAAATGTAGAGGATTAGACCAAGTGCCTAGGAAGCAATAGGATAACATAGGATCCCAAGTAAGAGTGCTTCCGGGTGAAGATCTACTTCCGGATAGATTAGGACTTGCGCATGCGGATGAATGTTTTCATCTCCCAGCATCAGCAAGTAAAATCACTGGGAAATAACTTAGTCCATGAGAATTAGGTACACAAAACCTTAAGACTAAGCTATGTTTCAATCGGAAGTGAGTTTGCTTCCTGTTAGACTTAGACTGGCGCAGAGCGATAGAATAGATATTACTCCAAGCGACAGTGAGTCTACTTCCCCAAGTGAAAGCGCTTCCTGTTAGAATTAGACTGGCGCAGAGCGACAGAATAGATATTACCCCAAGCGTCAGTAAATCTACTTCCCCAAGTGAAAGCGCTTCCTGTTAGACTCAGACTGGCGCAGAGCAATAGAATAGTTATTACCCCAAGCGTCAGTAAGTCTACTTCGCCAAGTGAAAGCACTTCCTATTAGATTTAGACTGGCGCAGGTTGATAGACTAGATATAACCCCGAGCGTCAGCAGAAATGCAACATCAAGTGAAGTTGCTTCCTATTAGATCTTGACTGGCGCAGACTGAAAGAATAGATTTCACCCTAAGCGTCAGTGAGTTCACTACGTCAAGTAAAAGTGCTTCCGATAGCTTAGTGACTAGCGCTGAGTGTTGGGATGAAATACACTAAGTGAGAGTGAGTTATAGTGAACCAAGATCCTTCATCTTGTAGTTCTACTTCCGGATGTAAAAATGCTTCCAGATACATCATAGACCAAATCAGAACACAGTCTAAGTAAACTACTCCCCATAGCAAATAAACTTCCCACAGCATGTACAATTCTTATATATATTGCTATGTTGGACTAACCAGTATGTGCAGAACATGGTCACGCTTCCGGATGCAAATGAGCTTCCGGATGGAAAGACTCTTGACATTGGGACTCAGAGCTTAACACTTGCAGAGCAAGATTACCACTTGCGGATGAAAGATGATCATCCGTCAGCAAGAGTGCAAGAGTAAAAATCACATACTCAGAAGTCAGAATGCTTTTGTCAGAGCAGAGGTGTCAGGACTACTTTTCAGAGATAAAGCAAGTCTACCCTGCTAAGCATTAATGAAGATGTACTTCTCAACGGTAACATAGGATTAACGGCACTATTCAAACGTTCATATTCAACCTGCCACCGAAGCCTATGAAGCCAAGTATAAAAGAGACATTCATTCAGAAGAGAAGATATGGAAGAAAGAGAGAGAACAGAGCAAAGTATCTGATATATCATATTCTTCATCCTATACATCTTCTACTACTCTCAGATCCAGATTTGTGATATTTTTCAGAGAGTAATCTTATTGTACTTAAGTGAGTAACATCATCCACTCTTAGAGAGAGTTAGTTTTGAGCTTAAGTGTTTAGCACAATCAGTTCATAGAGTGAACATAGTGTAAACTTACAATTTGTAAGGGGGAGCATTTAGAGGTTGTCTAAATCTCCATAGGTTGCAAGTTAGCCCGTAAAACTTGCATTTGTAAGGTTTGCAGGTGAACCCGGTGTAAAACCTGTGGGTTGTTAGGTGAACCCGTGCTCGTAAAACCTAAAGTGTAAAGGCTTCTCTTGTGCCCGGTTTAAACAAGAATAGTGGATTGAAAATCTCAGGTGGAGCCTGGGGACTGGATGTAGGTCTGGGTGACCGAACCAGGATAAATTTATGTGTGCATAAATTTACATTCAAACATTCTATTTAGCATCACATAACATACTGACTTGTGCATATCACTACTTCGTAAATATTATCACCAAGCACAAGCAGTCTTTCGAAAAGAAGAATCAAAAGATTTAATTTATTCTCTCACCCAATTCACCCCCCCCTCTTGGGTGACAGCCACGTTTATCATTTGGTATCAGAGCAAGGTCACTTGTTTAAAGGATCCAACGATCTCAAGTGCAAAGACCTAGGCTGATTTGGGTTACAAAATGTGTTTTGAAGGTTTTGATCATACAATCCCACCCGTGTTAGAAAATGCTGATTTTTACTTATGGAAGGGAAGGATGAAAAGTTTTATACTATCCACTGATTTCAAAATGTGGGATGTTTTTGAAAAGGACTCTGATTTCAAACCAAAAGTAAATTGGACAGAAGAGGACAAAAGCTTATTTTACTTAAACCTTAGAGCAATGCAAATTTTGCACAAAAGTTTATCTGACAATGATTACCAGAAAATTAAACATTGCTCTAGGGCTATAGATATTTGGAACACTCTTGATACTATGTATGCTTCTAACCAATTTCTTGATGATAAGGCTGTCCAAAGCTCACTATGTGCTCCTTGTGAATCCACCGTTGATGAGCTACTGGATGGTGATGTAGTAGAAGCTAGTATCAGCAAAGAGAGAGTGGATCTCCGCCTAGTAGATTCAGAAGCTGAAGAAAATGAGGTACCTAAACTTGAAACTTCTGAATTGCAAGATATGTATAATGAGCTACATGTTGAATTCTGTAAACTTGCAAAAGAAATTCTAGGCTTAAGAAAAAGGAATAGGGAACTTGAGGAACTTATTCCTTCTTCTACAACCAAGGAGTCCAAAGTCCCAATCATAAAAGAAGACTTTTCGAAAGACCCTGAGATTTCAAAAGTTAATAAACATAGAGTCTTTGAAAAGAAAACTGACCACCATAATAGTGATAAGAAATCTGATTCTGAACATCATCCCATTATCTGTCATTATTGTGGTAGAACTGGTCATATTTCTCACACATGCAATTTTAAGAGAAATTTAAATGTGAGAAATAAATATATATGGATCCCCAAAGGACAAGTAAGGTCCAGCGCTAACTATGTAGGACCCAAGTACAAATGGGTACCAAAACTCTCTTCTAGTGCCTTACCTGTGCAGGAAAGATCAAGAGTTCCTCTTGTCCCAAAGAAGAGAACTCGTGGTGATGTCACTACTGCAACTACCTGGTTCAATCATAAGAAGCAGTGCGCTACCACAAGGAACAAAGACCTTGTCTCAGGGATAAGCTATCACAGAGTTCCATTCAACTATCCTGAGAAGGACAAAAGAGAGAGGATGTCTCAACTCACATGGAGAAAACCTGCGAATCCTGTCTCTTCTAAGAAAGTGCTTCAGGCCAAGGATAAGTATAAAAGATCTCCTTGGGTAAGCAAGGGATTATTTAAGGTTGAAGCATGCAACAGTAAAATCTCCTATGCAAATGTAAGATGGACTTATTGAGATTTTACATTAAGCATCATAAGCATGAACATGATATGGCTTATAAGATATTTCACACAATGTTCATACTCTATATGCTATCTATGACTATCATTATCAGAAGCCATGTGCATATAGTCATAGTTGATTCGCAATGCTATATCCATAGTGAATAATTCTTAAGTGCATAAGAATCACATACTCCCTACAAACTGACCAGTCAGATCCAAGTTTGGAGACTGAAAAATGGGAAAGAGAAATCATTTGCTATTTTGTAGGAAAGAAGGTACGAAGGAACAACAATTTTCATGATCATACCTGATCAGAGCAATGTATCAAATCTGAATGAGTTGTTGTTCATACTGGGCTCCGAGAGCTACTGCTCCTGAAATTAAGAAGATCAAACAAACTCTACTTGACGCAAATATGGCTTTAGTCATGAAAGCTTGATCGCTGTGGATGCACAAGAGAGAACATCAACGAGTCACTCAAAGTTAAATCTTAAGTAAGTACCATCGGAAGCAAAACTACTTCCGGATGCTCTCGTGCTGACGCTGAATGACTACTCAAGGCAACCAGGAGCGTCTGTCCAACCGGAAGCAAAATCACTTCCGAATACTCTTTTGCTAGCGCTGGATGATAATTCAATATGATCACGAGCGCCAGTGTCAGATCAAGGGACACATCACTTCAGAAAACGTTTCAACTTCCTCCATGAAACGCTGTGCCTTCTCTGAAGCAACACGTGTCATCAGGTGTGTCGTTCCAACTTAAAAACTTACGTTAACCAATGTGTGAAAATTTGAAAGAGTATGCCCATTCTATCCTCAGAAGTTTTACCTATAAATAGAAGTCATTTTCCACTTTTCACTTTTTACTACATCTTTTTCACTCGCATCATTTTCTCAGAAAAGTCTTTTCATCTTCTCCATTGTGTTCTTTATTTTTCACACTTCTTGCATTTCATCTTTATTTACACAACATTCATACAAAAATGGCCGGTACGAATGAATCCAACCCAGTCATCCAGAAAACCTCTTCTTCCAAGAAACTTAAATCGAAATCTGGGAAATCCACTCACAAGCATTCTGGTAAATCTGGGCACTATGAAGAACAACATGAAGAACTTCATGAACGCCAAGAAGGTTCTGGGCAATCACGAGGACAGGGTGAAGACATTCAGGGTCAGCCTGAAACCTCTGGTAGAATAGAACTGGCAGTGGGTTCTGAACAAGAGCGGGATGCTCAGAGAAAGGGAAAGAAAAAGAAGGTTCAATTTTCTGAGGAGCCTTCCTCCAAGAGGCAGAGGGTTGAGGAAGAAGATGATCCCACAGTCTATAGAGATGGGGCATTGGAGGGTGTATCCGCCAAATTTGAGACATCCATTCCCATCTTCAATCATGGCCTGCTCATCAATCTGGACAAGTTGGATGAACTAGGGTTTGCTCATCTGCGCCCTTACTTGGAAAAGTATATGCCTTGGCTGGGCATCAACCAGGACTACAACGTCAACGTCCTGCGAGTCTTTTGCCAATCCCTCTCAGGCAGAGCAAAGTACAGGAAGGTGGATGGGAAAGAGCAAGTCCACAAACTCTCCTTCACTGCCACTGTAAGAGGAAGAACCTTCAGGTTCACTTGGAGAACCTTGAATGAGATGATGGGAATCACAGAAGAGGATATGAATGAATGGATCTACCCTGAGTCTCACAAATACAGCAAGGAGGAACTCGAGGAGTTGTATGGCACCAACAGCAAGAAGGTGTCCAAGATGTCTGATTCTAACAGGCTCTTGTACTACATCTACTCCCGGATAATGACTCATAAGGGAGGCAACTTCAACGAGTTCACACTGCTAGACAACCCTTGGTTTCCTAGACTCCTCTCGCTCAAGCCTTTCAACCCTGGGCAGTTGATATGCCTAGAGCTTCAGCGCTGGCTAAGCAATGACAAGTCAGGTTATCTTCCCTATCCCACCATCATTGCCTTCCTTCTTGAGAAGCATCTGATCAAGGCTACATCTGCTGTGGAAGAAGAGAATGTCAAATGTAAGCCTGTAGGAGCAACTAATATGGCAAGGATGGGGATTAAGTATCTCAAGCCCCCTAAGCCCACTCGCTCACGCTCACAAGCCAGTAGTGCTTCTGGTACTTCAGCTCCCTCTGCATCTGGAGCAGGCGATCAGGAAGTTGACTCTCATGCTGGGCCAAGCCGTAGTGCAAGGGTTCCAGCTTCTGTTAGGGCCTTTGCAGAGGACATAAAGGAAGAGCTTCTGTTTAGACTGACTGATTCCTTAGTGGGTCCTCTCCGTGTTGAATGTGAAGCTGGCTTCCACCACCAAGGGGAGCGAATCCAACGACTTGAGGACAGAGTAGGACAACTCGAGAATCACCTTGCCAGGGTGGATGCAAAATTAGACCTCATCCTCCAGCACCTACAAATTCCCCAACCCTCATCACAAGGTAACTTACCACCTCCTCCTCCTCCTCCTCAAAACCCTTCTCCTCCTCCGCCCAACACTCAACAACCTCAGCCTCCACCACAATATGACCAACAAGCCCCACCATCACCCAACAATGACCAACAATCCCAACCTTCACCTACCCATGACGACCAAACCCAAGACTCACCTCACAACTCTCCACGCCATTCTCCTAGAAACTTCTCATCCTCACCTTCCTCATCCTCATCCTCACCCATTCCCACACGACCAGGTGCCCCTACACGCTCTCCACTCCGCTTCTCCAACCCTACCCATCCAAGCCCTAGACCCATAGGATCTGAAACAGCCATTCACCCCCTCAGCCAACCATACGGCGAGTATCCCCGCCTTCAACCACTCTCCGATGACCATTTACCCTTTACCCCTGACTCCGCTAACTACAAAGAATACTCCTCCACTCATCCTTATGGGGATATCTTTGTCACCACCAGCTGCTTCCCCGACCCTCCTCAAACTCCTGAACACCTATCTTCTCCCACATCCTCCACCTCTACCCTCTCACCCTCCCCTCCCAAGAAATTTGGTCCTGAACCACCTCCATCCTCCTCCACATCCACTCCATCCCTGGCACTCACCCCTGTTGATGATGACAAAAGGGGGAGAAATGTTATGTCTACTCTTCGCCTAAGTATGGCCACAAGGGATGCCCTCAGCCAGCCTTCACTCTGGATTGATGAAGATATCACGGCCGCCCTGCGTCGTGCATATGAGTCTCAGAGGCTGAGTGGTGCAGAGAGCCTTATAAGAGGAGAGGCCCTCCGTCTCATGGAGCAGAAGAGAACAGCTGAGCAAGGATCACATTTGGAGATGATTGTGTTTGGACAGAATGAACAATCCTCACAATCTGAGTCATCATCAGAGCCTCCTCCAAATAAATCAAGTAGAGAGATGGTTGAGGAGATCATAATGAAGTGGGGACTGAAGAGACCCAACCATCCTCCCATTGTGATAGCCAAGCCTGTTCCTGCATCCTCTGGGCAAGAGTCTGAGATCCCTTCATCTGAGCAATCTTCTGATCCTCCTCCCTCGTCTGAGCCAGCCGACAGATTCAGTGCACCCAGAAAGAAGGCCGTTGCTAGGAAACGTGCCAGAAAGTTAATTGCCACCACTGAATCTGATGAGTCTGAGGAGGAGACTCCATCTGACCTACCTGAGCAAGGAACTTCATCTGCTCAGGTTGTGCAAGAAAATCCAGTGGTCCAAGCGGTTCCAATTCTGAAGGAAGTCAAATTGGAAATTGAAGACATGACTCCTGAAGAATTTGAGAAGTATGGATTCACTGACAAGCTATCCTTTGGTCAGATGGCTTGCCTCGATGCTGAAAGAGCAAGTGCCATGCCCACTCCTCCAATTAGCAAAAGCAAAGGGAAGAGCAAAGGGAAAGGGAAAAGGAAAGCCCAAGAAGTTGAAGAGGATTCCAACTTCTCTGCATGGAATGTAAGAATCCGGGCTGTACACTATCCCAATGGAGAAGTCTGCTACTTCGACGATGCTACAGGTTTCCCTGGGTATGAAGAAGTGGAGAACATGAAAAGGGCATACGAGGAGTCCATTGAATCAGAAAGGCTCAGAAGGGAAAAAGAGGAAAAAGAGCTTCAAGAGATCATTGCCCAGATAAACCAGAGTGAGCGTGAGGAAAATGAAGAGAGACAGAAAGAGAGGGAAAAGAAAAAGAGACACAGACTCTAACCCCCAATCCAAATAGTTTTGTTGATTTTGTTTTCATGCATATCTTCATTCATACTTAGTGAAATTTATTTGTATACATTCTTTACTTGTATATGTTATTTGATTGTATAACTCTGACTTGTAACTTCTGCTTGTCAATAATATTTGTCTGAGTTACTTGCTCTTAACTATTGCTTTTATTCTTCAGCTAATCCTTTCATATGAACTTAATTAATAGAACTAGGTTTGTCATCATCAAAAAGGGGGAGAATGTTAGAATCTTAAGTTTTGATGAAGACTAAAATGTAGAGGATTAGACCAAGTGCCTAGGAAGCAATAGGATAACATAGGATCCCAAGTAAGAGTGCTTCCGGGTGAAGATCTACTTCCGGATAGATTAGGACTTGCGCATGCGGATGAATGTTTTCATCTCCCAGCATCAGCAAGTAAAATCACTGGGAAATAACTTACTCCATGAGAATTAGGTACACAAAACCTTAAGACTAAGCTATGTTTCAATCGGAAGTGAGTTTGCTTCCTGTTAGACTTAGACTGGCGCAGAGCGATAGAATAGATATTACTCCAAGCGACAGTGAGTCTACTTCCCCAAGTGAAAGCGCTTCCTGTTAGAATTAGACTGGCGCAGAGCGACAGAATAGATATTACCCCAAGCGTCAGTAAATCTACTTCCCCAAGTGAAAGCGCTTCCTGTTAGACTCAGACTGGCGCAGAGCAATAGAATAGTTATTACCCCAAGCGTCAGTAAGTCTACTTCGCCAAGTGAAAGCACTTCCTATTAGATTTAGACTGGCGCAGGTTGATAGACTAGATATAACCCCGAGCGTCAGCAGAAATGCAACATCAAGTGAAGTTGCTTCCTATTAGATCTTGACTGGCGCAGACTGAAAGAATAGATTTCACCCTAAGCGTCAGTGAGTTCACTACGTCAAGTAAAAGTGCTTCCGATAGCTTAGTGACTAGCGCTGAGTGTTGGGATGAAATACACTAAGTGAGAGTGAGTTATAGTGAACCAAGATCCTTCATCTTGTAGTTCTACTTCCGGATGTAAAAATGCTTCCAGATACATCATAGACCAAATCAGAACACAGTCTAAGTAAACTACTCCCCATAGCAAATAAACTTCCCACAGCATGTACAATTCTTATATATATTGCTATGTTGGACTAACCAGTATGTGCAGAACATGGTCACGCTTCCGGATGCAAATGAGCTTCCGGATGGAAAGACTCTTGACATTGGGACTCAGAGCTTAACACTTGCAGAGCAAGATTACCACTTGCGGATGAAAGATGATCATCCGTCAGCAAGAGTGCAAGAGTAAAAATCACATACTCAGAAGTCAGAATGCTTTTGTCAGAGCAGAGGTGTCAGGACTACTTTTCAGAGATAAAGCAAGTCTACCCTGCTAAGCATTAATGAAGATGTACTTCTCAACGGTAACATAGGATTAACGGCACTATTCAAACGTTCATATTCAACCTGCCACCGAAGCCTATGAAGCCAAGTATAAAAGAGACATTCATTCAGAAGAGAAGATATGGAAGAAAGAGAGAGAACAGAGCAAAGTATCTGATATATCATATTCTTCATCCTATACATCTTCTACTACTCTCAGATCCAGATTTGTGATATTTTTCAGAGAGTAATCTTATTGTACTTAAGTGAGTAACATCATCCACTCTTAGAGAGAGTTAGTTTTGAGCTTAAGTGTTTAGCACAATCAGTTCATAGAGTGAACATAGTGTAAACTTACAATTTGTAAGGGGGAGCATTTAGAGGTTGTCTAAATCTCCATAGGTTGCAAGTTAGCCCGTAAAACTTGCATTTGTAAGGTTTGCAGGTGAACCCGGTGTAAAACCTGTGGGTTGTTAGGTGAACCCGTGCTCGTAAAACCTAAAGTGTAAAGGCTTCTCTTGTGCCCGGTTTAAACAAGAATAGTGGATTGAAAATCTCAGGTGGAGCCTGGGGACTGGATGTAGGTCTGGGTGACCGAACCAGGATAAATTTATGTGTGCATAAATTTACATTCAAACATTCTATTTAGCATCACATAACATACTGACTTGTGCATATCACTACTTCGTAAATATTATCACCAAGCACAAGCAGTCTTTCGAAAAGAAGAATCAAAAGATTTAATTTATTCTCTCACCCAATTCACCCCCCCCTCTTGGGTGACAGCCACGTTTATCAAAATGTACCAATAATAATCAAATATGACAAATAAACCACACTAATTAAGCTCAAATGCACATGCTTAAAGGTATGAAATTTAGTCCAATCAAATCCCCCACACTTAATCTTTGCTCTCCGGGCAAAGTTATATAAAAGATTAACTCAATCATTAAACATAGTGAAGGCAATTAGACTTATCATAGTGTACAAGTTGATCTTCTTGAACCTTTCCCTAAAGCTTCGCATGGCCAAATCTAAGAATACAAAGTGAATGCAAGTTTAACAATCAACTAAAATTAAGGAGGAATGCCAATTGAGATTTTTCCTCACCGGATAAAGTGTTTAACTCATTCACTCAAGTTAGGAAAAATGCCTAACTAGGGACTTGTGATCACTCTTTGGCTCAATGCACTTGACCATCACCATAGGCTTGTAATAGCTCTAAGTTCTCCACCCATTAATATGCATAGAATAACCAAATCTAGGGGACTTATGGGTTGAATGGAAGGCTAATAATGAATGATGAATGATGGAAAGTAGTCAATGACCAATGACATGAACAAGTAATCACCACATATGCATGCAATACAATGAAATCAATCCTCACAAAGCATGCTACATCTCTCTTTTCTTTTTCAATCTTATGCCTTTGGCATACTTAAGCACTTTGTGCCTTCTTTCTTTTTCTCTTTTGATAGGCCTTTGGCCTTATTATTTCTTTTCTTTTCTTTTCTTTGGCCTTTGGCCATTTTCTCTTTTCTTTTCCTCTCTTGTGGCTCTTGGCCATCTTTTGTTTTTCACTCATATAGCTTGCTTTTCACAAGATACAACAATACAATACTAATATAAATGCAAGCATATGCTATAATCACTTATTCACACTTTGGTCAAGGTGGTAGAAAAGAAAAGTGAATGGCCCAAAGGGGTTAATCAAAGGATAATATTTGGTTGGCTTAGTGTTTGGGTCATGAGAGTTTAGAAAGAAACGCCCCTTTCATTTTCAATCATGTCATGCATTGTGATCTCGAACAAGAGCTAGGACAAGTTGTTAGAATCTTAAGTTTTGATGGTGACTAAGGTATGATATGGTCTAGTACTTAAGAGAACATAATCAACACTTAGGAGGGATTAGATGACATGGTTAGAATCCTGAGTTAGATCACTTGAGAATGCAAGATCACTTCCGGATAGATTAGGACTTGCACACGCGGATGAATGCTTTCATCCCCCAGCGTCAGCAAGTAAGTCCATGAGAATTAATACACCTTAAGACTAAGCTATGTTTCAATCGGAAGAGAAATTGCTTCCTGATAGATTTAGACTGGTGCAGGTTGATAAACTAGATATAACCCCGAGCGTCAGTGAAAATGCAACGTCAAGTGAAGTTGCTTCCTGTTAGACTTAGACTGGCGCAGAGCGATAGAATAGATATTACCCCAAGCGTCAGTGAGTCTACTTCGCCAAGTGAAAACACTTCCTGTTGGACTTAGACTGGCGCAGAGCGATAGAATAGATATTACCCCAAGTGTCAGTGAGTCTACTTCGCCAAGTGAAAACACTTCCTGTTGGACTTAGACTGGCGCAGAGCGATAGAATAGATATTACCCCAAGCGTCAGTGAGTCTACTTCGCCAAGTGAAAACACTTCCTGTTGGATTTAGACTGACGCAGGCTGACAGAATAGATATATCCCCAAGCGTCAGTGAATCAGCCTCGTCAAGTGAAATTCGTTCCTGATAAGATTTAGACTGGCGCAGGCTGACAGAATAGATATATCCCCGAGCGTCAGTGAATAAGCCTCGTCAAGTGGAATCACTTCCTGATAAACTTTCACTAGCGCAGACTGATAGAACACGATAATACTAAAAGTCAGTGAATGTAAGCAACGTCCAGGAGAAGTGCTTCCGGATACATCCTAGACTAAGTAAACTCCCACTTCATGTGATTGTGTGTTGACTTAATATACATAGCATGAACAAATGAGACACTGAGTCACTTAGGAAGACTTAGAGTAAACTAACGAGACTTAAGCTGACTATTGGAATAGAGATCCCTTAGAGTCAGTAGACATTACACTAAGTCAGAACATAGTCTAAGTAAGACTACTTCCCATAGCAAACTTCCCACAACATGTATAGTTTTACTATATCTGATTATATATATTGCTATGTTGGACTAACCAGTATGTGCAGAACTTAATCACACTTCCGGATGCAACTGAGCTTCCGGATGCAAAGACTCTTGGCATTGGATTTCAGAGATTAACACTTGCAGAGCAAGATTGCCACTTCCGGATGAACGATGATCATCCGTCAGCAAGAGTACAAGAGTAGATGTCACATACTCGGAAGTCAGAATGTTTTAACAGAGCAGAGGTGTCAGGACTACTTTTCAGAGATAAAGCAAGTCAACCCTGCTGAAGCATTTAAGAAGATGTTCCTTCCAACGGTAACAAGAGGATAACAGACATATTCAAACAACATTGTTACCTACCAAGCATGAGGAGTATGAGAACATAATCTGAAGATTCACTCAAGGTGTCAAAGCTCATACTGCCCACAAGAGTCAGAGTCCATAAGAGAGCTTCTGATAGCAAGAGAGGATCCAATAGCAAAGCATTCTTATCATTCATGGACAAGTGCTTGGAAGACAAAGTTCCTCTATGTGATAGCAAGCAAAATGTTAGAGTCCACGAGCTTCAGATAGCAAGAGAGCTTCCGATAGTGAGTCTCTTAACATCCTGGACTTATGCTTGAGGAACGAAGTCCTCTCTGACAGCAAGCAAGAGTCAGACCGTACAAAGTGTTCAGATGTCAGAACGACTTTTGTCAGAATAGTATTGCCAGAACAGTGTTGACAGAACAGCTTGGTCAGAGCACCTTTTCAGATAAAGCAAAGTCAACCCTGCTGTGCATTAATGAGGACAACGTAAACAAGGCCCCAACGTCTATAATCAAACGGTCTTATTGCCTCTCCAACGGTTAGATATTCAGAGGCTGGTATAAAAGGAATGTTCTTCATTTCTGAAAAAAAAAGGGCTTGAAAAAGAGAGAGAGAGAACAGAGCTTATTATCTGAAACACTATTCTACATTCCTCTCATCTTCTACTCTCGGACCTTGATATGTAATATTCTTAGAGAGTGATTCATCTGTACTTAAGTGAGTAACATCATCCACTCTTTGAGAGAGTTAGTTTTGAGCTTAAGTGTTTAACAAAATCAGTTCATAGAGTGAACATAATTGTAATCTTACATTTTGTAAGGGGGAGCATTTAGAAGTTTTCTAAATCTCCATAGGTTGCAAGTTAGCCCGTAAAACTTGCAGTTGTAAAGGTTGCAAGTGATCCCGTAAAACTTGCGGTTAGGTTTGCAGGTTAGCCGGTAGCAAAACCTGTGGGTTGTTAGGTGAACCCGTGTTCGTAAAACCTAAAGTGTAAAGGCTTCTCTTGTGCCCGGTTTAAACAAGAATAGTGGATTGGAAATCTCAGGTGTAGCCTGGGGACTGGATGTAGGTCTGGGTGACCGAACCAGGATAAATTTATGTGTGCATATATTTATATTTGATTATTCTATTTTGCATCACATAGCATACTGACTTGTGCATAGCATTATTTATTATCATCATCACCGAGCACAAGCAGTCTTTCGAAAAGAGATTAAGTTTTTATTCCCTCACCCAATTCACCCCCCCTCTTGGGTGACAGCCACGCATTTCATTTGGTATCAGAGCAGGTCACTTGTTTAAAGGATCAAACGATCTCAAGTGCAAAGACCTTGGCTGATTTGGGTTAAAATGTTTTCCAAAGGCTTTGATCATACCATTCCACCTGTGTTAGAAAATATTGATTTTTGTTGGTGGAAAGCAAGAATGGAAAGTTTTATAAAATCCACTAGTTTGAAAATGTGGGATATTTTTGAAAATGATTTTGATTTCAAACCAAGAGGAAACTGGACTGAAAGGGAGAAAAATTTGTTTTCCTTAAACATTAGAGCAATGCAAATTTTATACAAAGGCTTAACTGAAAATGATTTCCAGAAAATCAAACATTGCTCTAGTGCTAGAGATATTTGGAATACTCTTGATGTGATATATGCTTCTAACCCATCTCTTGAAAGCTTAACTGTCCAAGGCTCAACTCGTGCTCTTTGTGGATCATCTACTGATGAGCTTCTGAAAGCTGATATTGAGGAAGCAGACTTCAGTGAAGAGAGTATCCATCTCTGCCTAGAAGATTCAGAAAGTGAGGTATCTGGATCTGGAATTGAACTCTCTGATTTGCAAGATGCATACAATGAGTTATATACTGAATATTGTAAACTTGCAAAAGAACTTCTAGGCTTAAAAGAAAAAGATAGGAAACTTGAAAAACTAATTTCTTCTTCTACATCTAAAGTTTCCGAGGGTTCTTTTAAAGAACTAGTGGTTCCGATAGCTAGCCCACTATCGGTAGGGAAAACTTCAACATGTCTTGAAAAATGTTTTGATTGTAAACACGTGTTGAAGGAAAAAGAAAAGCTTTCAAAAGAAACTGAAATTTCAAAGGAACAAAAAGCTTTTCTAAAGAAAACTAATCATGATAATGATAGGAAGCCTCATTTTGATTATCATTCCATTATCTGTCATTATTGTGGTAGATTAGGACATATTTCTCACACATGCAGTCTTAGAAGAAATTCAAATGTGAGAAATAAGTTTGTATGGATTCCTAAAGGACAAGTAAGGTCCAGTGCTAACCATGTAGGACCCAAGTACAAATGGGTACCAAAACATCCTCCTAGTGCCTTACTTGTGCAGGAAAAATCAAGAGTTCCTCTTATCCCAAAGAAGAGAACTCGTGGTGATGCAACTGCTGAAACCCACTGGTACAATCATAAGAAGCTGTCGGCCACCACAAGGGACAATGGTTCTGTCTCAAGGATGAGCTATCACAAAGTTCCATTCAATTATCCTGAGAAGAACAAGAGAGAGTGGATTCCTCGATCATCATTGAAAAGGCTCTTGAATCCTACCTCTCAGAAGAAAGTGCCTCGAACCAAGGATAAGTATAGAAGATCTCCTTGGGTAAGCAAGGGATCACTTAGGAACGAAGCATTTGATAGTAAAATCTCCTATGCTAATGTTAGATGGACTTATTGAGATTTTACATTAAGCATCCTAAGATGTGAACATTATATTCATCATAAAAAAAAAAAAAAGGGGCTGAAGAAATAAGTAATGTTCATAATCTACATGCTGTCCATGACTATCTTGATCAAAAACCTTGTATATCCTTGTGCATATAGTCATGAAAGAAAATAGTTTATGCATTCACCCTGAGTTTTGAAAGATCCTTCTGAAATGCAAACTTTCAAAAATAGATTCTGATCCTCTTCAAACTTGCATGACAACTATACCTCATGATAGCACTCAAAAGTTATTTCTGATTTTCCATTTCATGTGGTATCTCTTGCATCAACGTTTTCAATGCATAAGCAGCTATGATTTCGAGAACAATACATCCCTCTTAATTACATCTTTAAGTTCTCAATCTACTAATGATCTCAGTTCAAGTTTGTGGTTTAAGAATGTTGACACAGATTATTGAAGCTTGAACAATGAATATAACCAAGAGAGAATGGCAACGAAAATGTCTCTTATCAAGATGTGTGGAATGGCTATACCAAACCTGAGAAACTCTCGCCAATACACATGAGCATTTCTATCCCTTACATATTCTGTTGTGTAATTAAATGGATAGTCTCTCTCTTGTCTGACATGCATTAGAAATCTTAGGAAATGCCTTGAATTAAACTCTGCTAGATCTGTAAAACATGGCATAGTATCACAAGCATGCTATAATCTGTATTAATTTCAAGCTTGTTGATGTCCTAAGAACAATGAGATCACACTGAGCATATCTAGAAGAACTTGAGCTAAAATTTGGAAATTATTCTCGTAATCATATGCTGAAATTTGGTTGTTTTTGTAAAACGAATTCAATCCTAATCAAATTATTTTGTGAGGATGAAGATTCTCTTTTTCAAAATCTCATTATGTTATTAATTCACATGTCTTCATGATCTAACATGAACATCCTTGAGGCATATGTATTGAACTATACTTGCTTATGAAACTCTGAAAATATGCCACCTGTTTAATATTCTCTGTACTATCACATTGATATTTATCCATGAGAGTATAAATAGAGTTCATGTCTTGATAGTGAAACTATGTGAATGTATAGATAATTTCAAAATTAGTTTTCACATAATCATTGCTCATATTTTATTAAACCAATTAGCAAGCATGATTTCTTAAAATTATTAGCTTGTGCTGATTAACACAGATTGACTTGAATGTCCTGAGGATGGTCTTCAATGTTAAATCTTAAGTTCTTTCACTGACCATCAGAAAGCATTTGTTTCCTCAAGCATATGCAGGACCAATCATCAAGTTTGAGCAAGGTTGCTTTCACAACAATCAGCGCCTTCGATAGCAGGCCAACTATTGAACCATGGGAAGAGTAGAGTGACTGCCCAGTCATGTCTGCTTGTGGTTGTAGCTCAGCTTGCCGAAGCGAATCATCAAAGCACTTGCGCTAGGGGTTTCCACTTGAGATAGCACACCTCTTGAAGATGTCAGGAAGCATGCTTATCTGCGTATGATTCAGATTCCTGAGTCTAATAGAGTATGAGTACCCCTCATCTGTGGTAACATCTACACCTTACCATCTCTTACATATGATGCATACATGGCATTGGTAAGGGTGTCAACTTAGGATGTTTCTCTCAATCTGCATTGACTTCAAAATCATTCACTGTCTTAGAAAATCATCCTAGCTCACACATCTGTATCCTCTAAATGACATGCTGGAAAGTAATTGATAACATACCTCTCTTATATGCTTCCTTTCTTGATTTAATGATGATTAATCTTAATATAGAAGAGAAGTAAGTGGACATTACCTGTTAATGATCCCTTGAAAATAGAGAGTCACATGCTGTCATCGATAATAAACTCTTAAGATGCTGTGATGCAATTTGTTTGGAAATTATTTTTGGCACTTTTAAAAACACAAATTTCATTTGATTTGATTTCATTTCATATGGTATCACAAATTTCATTTGGCATTCAATCATTTCCTTTGATACCACAAGTTCAAACTCACAGATCTCATTTGATCTCATTAGGTATCAGATTTCATCTCATTTGAATTTAAAATCACATATTTCATTTGATATCATAATCATCATTTTTAAACACATCAAAATTATTTTTGATATCATGTTAATCAATTCGAGAGGATCAAAATTACATTTGGAAAGAATTTTCACCTTCAAAAAGAAAACTGTTTTGTATGTTTTGATCTTAATTTAATTATGATTAGATTTGATGTATCAATATCTCCTTTGAAAAACATGTTTAACTATCCTACATAGTGTTTAGGGAGAATACAATCATTTAGGATCATGAGCCATTATTGCTGTTCCTTGTTAATTCTCGTACATTGTATTGAATAGTCTAGAACAAATCTTTATTAGCGATACATAGGGAGAAATATTAGGTAGAAAGCCCATTCCTAGGAGAACGATAAAAGTATCCCCATCCCTAAGGCTAACTTGCACCTGTTGGATTTTGATGAAGCCAAAAGGGGGAGAGAGATGAGATGTCTAGAGATGAGATGAGATGTCTGGAGATGAGATATAAGATGTCTAGCGAGAGATGAGACATGAGATGTCTAGAGCTGAGAGATAGATAAGATGCCTAGATTTTTGGGGAGAGAACTGGGGAAAGGAATATAGCTCTAGGATATATAGCTCTAGGATGAGTGATCTAAGTTTAATTATGTTCTCTAGTCATCTATGGGTTTGTCATCATCAAAAAGGGGGAGAATGTTAGAATCTTAAGTTTTGATGGTGACTAAGGTATGATATGGTCTAGTACTTAAGAGAACATAATCAACACTTAGGAGGGATTAGATGACATGGTTAGAATCCTGAGTTAGATCACTTGAGAATGCAAGATCACTTCCGGATAGATTAGGACTTGCACACGCGGATGAATGCTTTCATCCCCCAGCGTCAGCAAGTAAGTCCATGAGAATTAATACACCTTAAGACTAAGCTATGTTTCAATCGGAAGAGAAATTGCTTCCTGATAGATTTAGACTGGTGCAGGTTGATAAACTAGATATAACCCCGAGCGTCAGTGAAAATGCAACGTCAAGTGAAGTTGCTTCCTGTTAGACTTAGACTGGCGCAGAGCGATAGAATAGATATTACCCCAAGCGTCAGTGAGTCTACTTCGCCAAGTGAAAACACTTCCTGTTGGACTTAGACTGGCGCAGAGCGATAGAATAGATATTACCCCAAGCGTCAGTGAGTCTACTTCGCCAAGTGAAAACACTTCCTGTTGGACTTAGACTGGCGCAGAGCGATAGAATAGATATTACCCCAAGCGTCAGTGAGTCTACTTCGCCAAGTGAAAACACTTCCTGTTGGATTTAGACTGACGCAGGCTGACAGAATAGATATATCCCCAAGCGTCAGTGAATCAGCCTCGTCAAGTGAAATTCGTTCCTGATAAGATTTAGACTGGCGCAGGCTGACAGAATAGATATATCCCCGAGCGTCAGTGAATAAGCCTCGTCAAGTGGAATCACTTCCTGATAAACTTTCACTAGCGCAGACTGATAGAACACGATAATACTAAGCGTCAGTGAATGTAAGCAACGTCCAGGAGAAGTGCTTCCGGATACATCCTAGACTAAGTAAACTCCCACTTCATGTGATTGTGTGTTGACTTAATATACATAGCATGAACAAATGAGACACTGAGTCACTTAGGAAGACTTAGAGTAAACTAACGAGACTTAAGCTGACTATTGGAATAGAGATCCCTTAGAGTCAGTAGACATTACACTAAGTCAGAACATAGTCTAAGTAAGACTACTTCCCATAGCAAACTTCCCACAACATGTATAGTTTTACTATATCTGATTATATATATTGCTATGTTGGACTAACCAGTATGTGCAGAACTTAATCACACTTCCGGATGCAACTGAGCTTCCGGATGCAAAGACTCTTGGCATTGGATTTCAGAGATTAACACTTGCAGAGCAAGATTGCCACTTCCGGATGAACGATGATCATCCGTCAGCAAGAGTACAAGAGTAGATGTCACATACTCGGAAGTCAGAATGTTTTAACAGAGCAGAGGTGTCAGGACTACTTTTCAGAGATAAAGCAAGTCAACCCTGCTGAAGCATTTAAGAAGATGTTCCTTCCAACGGTAACAAGAGGATAACAGACATATTCAAACAACATTGTTACCTACCAAGCATGAGGAGTATGAGAACATAATCTGAAGATTCACTCAAGGTGTCAAAGCTCATACTGCCCACAAGAGTCAGAGTCCATAAGAGAGCTTCTGATAGCAAGAGAGGATCCAATAGCAAAGCACTCTTATCATTCATGGACAAGTGCTTGGAAGACAAAGTTCCTCTATGTGATAGCAAGCAAAATGTTAGAGTCCACGAGCTTCAGATAGCAAGAGAGCTTCCGATAGTGAGTCTCTTAACATCCTGGACTTATGCTTGAGGAACGAAGTCCTCTCTGACAGCAAGCAAGAGTCAGACCGTACAAAGTGTTCAGATGTCAGAACGACTTTTGTCAGAATAGTATTGCCAGAACAGTGTTGACAGAACAGCTTGGTCAGAGCACCTTTTCAGATAAAGCAAAGTCAACCCTGCTGTGCATTAATGAGGACAACGTAAACAAGGCCCCAACGTCTATAATCAAACGGTCTTATTGCCTCTCCAACGGTTAGATATTCAGAGGCTGGTATAAAAGGAATGTTCTTCATTTCTGAAAAAAAAAGGGCTTGAAAAAGAGAGAGAGAGAACAGAGCTTATTATCTGAAACACTATTCTACATTCCTCTCATCTTCTACTCTCGGACCTTGATATGTAATATTCTTAGAGAGTGATTCATCTGTACTTAAGTGAGTAACATCATCCACTCTTTGAGAGAGTTAGTTTTGAGCTTAAGTGTTTAACAAAATCAGTTCATAGAGTGAACATAATTGTAATCTTACATTTTGTAAGGGGGAGCATTTAGAAGTTTTCTAAATCTCCATAGGTTGCAAGTTAGCCCGTAAAACTTGCAGTTGTAAAGGTTGCAAGTGATCCCGTAAAACTTGCGGTTAGGTTTGCAGGTTAGCCGGTAGCAAAACCTGTGGGTTGTTAGGTGAACCCGTGTTCGTAAAACCTAAAGTGTAAAGGCTTCTCTTGTGCCCGGTTTAAACAAGAATAGTGGATTGGAAATCTCAGGTGTAGCCTGGGGACTGGATGTAGGTCTGGGTGACCGAACCAGGATAAATTTATGTGTGCATATATTTATATTTGATTATTCTATTTTGCATCACATAGCATACTGACTTGTGCATAGCATTATTTATTATCATCATCACCGAGCACAAGCAGTCTTTCGAAAAGAGATTAAGTTTTTATTCCCTCACCCAATTCACCCCCCCTCTTGGGTGACAGCCACGCATTTCACAAGTTCTAGGAGGTCAAGTAACTATTGGCCCACTCAATTCGGTTGAAGGCTTCTCACATTTATAGCTTACTCTAATCAGTCACTTCCTCCCTAAGAAAAGTTAAATGATAAACTAACACCCTCTTTATACCTTAAAAGTGTCCCATGCAATGCCCTAAGTAATCATTCCAAAAATTCTACTTACACACTAGAGGACAATTCCATTTGCTTTCAAGAGCCATAATCAAGTCAAATTTTCAAGAAAAATCATGCCAAATAAGTCCAAAAATCAAGTGTGAAAGCTTTGAATTAGACCACTTTTAAGCACATAATACACCTAATCCCCCACACTTAAAGCATGCATTGTCCTCAATGGACCAATCAAATCAAGTAGGAAGATGTATTTTAAAGGCAAAGCAGCAACATAAAAGGTCGGGCAGTCCAAGCATACAAATGGCCTATGCATGTATTATTTACAAACAAAAACATACTAAGCACAACCTAATACACATGTATGGTATGATAATTTTTTTTGTTTTCTCACTGGCGCTCAGGAAACCTAACTGGATCTAGACTCAAGTCACTTCCGGAAGTAAAAATGCTACCGGAAGCAAAATGGCTATAGGAAGTCACTCTGGTTCAGATTCTAAGTCTCATCCCTAGCGGAAGCAAACATGCTACCGGAAGCAAAAATGCTTCCGGATGCACTGACGTTTGTGGAAGCAAGAACTCCTCCCCCAGCGGAAGCAAAGTGAACACAATCTGATCTTAAGCAACTAAGTCTAAGTGGAGAGCTTCCGGAAGCTAAAACACTTCCGGATGCAAGATCCTCTATTTCCCCAGTAACACTTCCTTAAGCAAATATGCATCCCCAATCACTAGTGGAATATTTTCAGATTATTTTAACAACCTAACAAACCTAAAAAAAATCCTAAACACACAAACATAATCCTAATTTTTCTAATACTAACACCTTCCCCCACACTTAAGAATTTGCAATAAAAGAATAAGTGAGGAAAGGAAAGAAACGACCTTTAGGGAGGCTTGAAATTCTTCTTATACAATTTGAGCAAGTGGCCATTGACCCTGTACACACGGCCATCCTTGAGATTCTTGATATCAACCATCCCAAAGTCATGAGACTTGAGCACTTCATAAGGTCCTTGCCACTTGTCTTTAAGATTGCCGCCTCCACAAAATTTGAATCCAACGCGATAGCACAAGACAAGATCTCCTTCCTTGAACTGTTTCCTCAAAATGCCACTGTCATGAATGGCCTTTGTCTTTTCTTTCAAAATCCTTGAGTTCTCAAAAGCTTCATTCCTCAACTCCTCAAGCTCACTCAGAGTCAACTGCCTCTCTTGAGCAGCAGCATCCATATCCTCAATACAAGATTTAACTGCCCAATAAGACTTGTGCTGCAGCTCAACTGGTAAATGACAAGCCTTTCCATATATGAGCCGATAAGGAGACATGCCAATAGGAGTCTTGAATGAAGTCCTATATGCCCAGAGAGCTTCTTCAAGTCTCAAGCACAATCCTTCCTGTTGGGTTTCACAATACGCTCAAGGATGTTTTTGATTTGTCTATTGCTCACCTCAGCTTCTCCATTGGTTTGGGGGTGGTAAGGTGTAGAAACCTTGTGATTCACCCCAAATTGACTGAGCAATGAATACATAAGTTTGTTACAGAAATGAGACCCTTGATCACTCACCAAAGCCTTAGGAACTCCAAACCGGCAAAAGATATTAGACTTCAGAAATTTCAACACAGCCCTCGCATCATTAGCCAGCAGAATATATGTGTAGCCGTTAGATGGTGGAAAAGGACCCATGAAATCTATACCCCAAACATCAAAAGGGTCACAGTATAGCATTGGCACTTGAGGCATCTCCTGTCTCTTCCCCATACTTCCAAACCTTTGGCATTTGTCACAAGACTTGCAATACTCAAACGCGACCTTAAACAGAGTAGGCCAATAGAAACCGGCCTCCAGAATCTTCCTTGAAGTCTTTTTAGCACCAAAGTGTCCTCCACAAGCTAGCGAATGACAAAACTCCAGGATTGATGAGACTTCATCATCTTGCACACACTTTCTGATTATTTGATCATTACATAGCCTCCACAAGTGTGGCTCATCTCAAACATAATAACCAGCATCCCTCTTCAACTTTTGGACTTGATGCTTGTTCAAAGACGGTGAAGTGACTTCGGCAACAAGGTAGTTCACTAGATGAGCATACCAAGGATCTTTCTTTGCATTTAAGGCACACAATAAGGCATCTGGGAAGGTATCACAAACAAGAGAAGAATCATCAACACCTTCCACATCCATTGGCAAACGGCTCAAATGATCGGCTACCAAGTTCTCTCTTCCTGTTCTGTCTTTGATCTCCAACTCAAATTCTTGTAACAGCAACACCCATCGCAAGAGCCTGGGCTTTGTTTGTGGTTTAGATAACAAATATCGAACAACTGCATGATCCGTGAATACAGTTACTTTGGAATGAAGTAAGTATTGCCGAAATTTGTCTAGACCGAAGACAATGGCAAATAATTCCTTTTCAGTTGTTGTATAATTCCTTTGAGCTCTATCCAAAGTCTTAGATGCATAAGCAATCACCCTTGGCAATGAATCATGCCTCTGGCCGAGCATGGCTCCCAAGGCCTCGTTGGAAGCATCACATGATAGCTCAAAAGGAAGCTCCCAATTAGGTGCAACCAAGATAGGAGGAGAGATAAGCCTTGACTTCAACTCAACAAAGGCTTCCTTACAAGCACTAGAGAAGTCAAACTCGGCCTCTTTTTGAAGTAGATGGGATAAAGGAGCAGCAATTTGGCTGAAGCCCTTGATAAATCTTCGATAAAATCCCACATGTCCTAAAAAGGACCTCAACTCCTTCAAGCAGGTAGGGAAGGGTAGAGAAGAGATTACTTCAACCTTGGCCTTGTCAACCTGAATGCCCTCCTTTGAGACTAAGTGTCCCAAAGCTATGCCCTTATCCACCATGAAATGGCACTTCTCATAGTTGAGTACCAAGCCCTTCTCCACGCATCTAACCAATGCTTTCTCAAGATTGACCAAGCAAGCATCAAAACTATCTCCATAGAGGGAGAAATCATCCATAAACACTTCTATGCCATCCTCCAGTAAGTCATTGAAAATGCTCATCATACAACGTTGAAAGGTTCCTGGAGCATTGCACAGACCAAAAGGCATTCTCCTGTATGCGAAGGTCCCAAATGGACAAGTAAAGGTTGTTTTCTCTTGGTCCTCTGGTGCTATGGGAACCTGGAAGTACCCGGAGAAACCATCCAGAAAACAGTAGTGTGACTTGCCAGCTAGTCTTTCCAGCATCTGATCAATAAATGGCAACTGGAAGTGGTCTTTTCTTGTGGAGTCATTCAGCCTCCGGTAATCTATACAAACCCTCCAAGAGTTCTGAACTCGTGTTGGCACTAGCTCATCTCTGTCATTCTTTACCACAGTCAGCCCACTCTTCTTTGGCACCACATGAATGGGATTCACCCATTCGCTATCGCTTATCGGGTAGATGATTCCAGCACTTAGTAGCTTTTCTACCTCCTTTTTCACAACATCAAGTATTAAGGGATTGAGCCTCCTTTGGGGTTGACGCACAGACTTAGCATCATCAGTAAGCAAGATCCAGTGCATGCAGGTGGTAGGACTCATGCCAGGAAGATCGGCTAGAGTCCACCCAATGGCCCCTTTGTATCGTCTGAGCACCTCTAGCAACTTCCCTTCCTCAAGATAAGACAAAGCACTAGAAACAATCACTGGGAGCTTCTCCTCATCAAGCAAGTAAGCTTATTTAAGATTGGGTGGCAAAGGTTTCAGCTCCAAAGTAGGTCGCTCAATAATAGACGGAACCAAAGTGTGCATCTCAACTTGCAGCACTTGAGGCTCATAGAAATCATCATCAAACTGCGGCAGCTCATCAAAGTAATTAGAAAAAGTCAGTGGCTCCTTCAGATCATCACAACAGTTCGGCCTCTTAGAGTTTGAGGCCTCAGCACTCTTATTTAAGTCTGCATCACCACTGCCGCTCAGGGTAGAAACATGTGGACCGTCAGCGAGTGCATGTTCTTTCAGATAAAGCTTCTCTCTCAGCTTGTGTAAGCGGCTTCTCCTTAAAGCTTCATACTCTTCAATATCAAACCCTTGTGAACAAGACTTCTCAATTTCCTTTGTGAATTCACAACCTCCATCCTTCGTTTGTCCTACAAAAGTGAGCAAATTTCCCTCTTCCAAGGGGTTGTAGCTTGACAAAGAAGATATAAAAGTGCAATCATCATCAAAATCATAGTTCACATACATGGAATCCATGAATTCAGTTACAGTACTTCCTATGCTAGATGAATCATTAAAAAATCATGCAAGCATGTATTAGAAATCAAACTAGCACAAGAATCATGATAGCACATATGAGCATCAATCTTATCAAACATGTTCAGCTTAAAGGAATTAGCATGCTCGTCATAAATCATATGCATCAATGAATCAACCACACTCAGCCCTAGGAGAGAATAGTCCTCGTGAGGATGTCTCATGGCTTTTCCTACATCAAACCTTATTATTTGATTCCCCACTTGCATTGTAACAATTCCCCCTTCTAAGCTTATCACCATCTTGGCAGTTTTCATAAATGGCCTTCCTAGGATCAAAGAATCATCCATACTAGTGTCACTGGTCATATCAAGCACATAAAAATCCACGGGGAAAACTAGTTCCCTAACCTTCACTAGAATGTCTTCTATAAAGCCAAAGGGTTTCTTAATGGACCTATCAGCCAGTTGAACTACAACACTGGTTTCACTCAGGTTCTTCAATCCTAGTGCAAAGTAGGTGGCCTTAGGCATGACATTAATAGCGGCCTCTAAATCCAGAAGTGCCTTCCCAAAGCTAAGTTTCCCTATCTGACAAGGAATGGTGAAAGATCCAGGATCTCTGCACTTTGAGGGCAAGTGCCCTTTCAAGAGAGACGAAACATTAGTCCTAAATTGGACCTTGCTACTAGAATTACCAACTCTCTTATTAGTACATAGATCCTTTAAAAATTTGGCATATTTAGGCATTTGCTTCAACAGTACAAGCATAGGTACATTCACTTCAAGCTTAGAGAATAAATTGAGCATTTCCTTTTCTAACTCATCATCATGTTGTTTCTTAACTAAAGCATACGAGTTAGGAAAAGGAAGATGTTTAGGGTCAAGAGACTTACCTTTAGGAGACTCATCTCCTTGCTGAGTAGGTTGTTCTTGCGAAGAGGATTCTCCAACTTTGCGCTTTCCCTCTGCAATCTCCTTCCTCTTATCTTCCTTTGAGGTCTCAGCTTCATCACCTTTCTTAGTCAGGCTCTCGGCCTCATCCAGTAGTTCGTCAAGAGGAGGACTCAGTACAGCCTCTCCATGCATCTGTTCACCAACAAAATCATTCTGGAGGCTAGAGTGACCTCCCTCATTCAATGTACTTCGCTCAGCCTCACAAGGTAGTTGTATCACCTCCTCTTCCTCTTCATATTCATATGCATCACCATATTTCCGTCCACTTCTTAGGTTCATAGAATGAATGTTCTGAGGATTAATCACCACATTAGACGGCAATCCTCCTTTCTCTGCGTCCTGCTCAGCTTTGTTATTCATTATTTGAGACACTGCATTTTCCTGCTTCTATAATCTCTCTTCAATCTTCTCCATGAAACTTGACATCATCTGGTAAATCATGTCTTGTTGAGATGTCGCAGAGCTAGATGGAGGAACACAGGCTTGAGATCCCTCCATATTGTTTCGCAAAGCATGAGCTGGATTATCATTCTTCATATATTGATGAGGAACATTGGCTTGTTGATTCGGCCTGTACCTTTGATCATTAGAGTTAGGCCTCCCTTGATATGAACCATAGCCTTGTTGTGAGGGATAGGCATTAGAGGCTTGGTAGTTACCTCCCCCCCACTTAGGCTGTTGCTGTGGTTGGAAGGAGCTGAAATTTGAGGCTTGATTTGAACCTCCCCCCACTTGAAGTTAGGATGGCCCCTCCATCCAGGATTGTACGTGGAAGAGTAAGGATCATATTTGGCTTGAGGCCTAGCATTGTTATACATGGCCGCCACTTCCGCTTGGGATGGACAGTCTGAGGATAGGTGCATGGGCGAGCCACAGTGATCACAGGATGAGGCCACCAAGGCCATAGAATCATCAACACAAGGAGTAGGCTGAACAAAGCGTCCGTCCATCCGACTGAGGCTCTCGGTCAGCCTCTCAATAGAGTTGTACAGCTTGTCATCACTACCCACGGAGGCAACCTTTGGTGCACCACCATACAGAGCATCACGTCCATAAAAATTCTGGTGATTAGAGGCCATGGTTGAAAATAAGTTCCATCCTTCATTGGCTGATAAGTTAAAAAGTGAGCCATTAGAAGCAGCATCCACACTCATCTTGAGCTGTGGCACCAGACCATCATAAAAGTATTGCACCAAATTGCCTTTAGAGATGTTGTGGTTGGGGCACGAGTTCACCAAGGTGTTGAACCGGCTCCAATATTCATAGAATGTCTCCTGAGAGAATTGTTGAACACCTGTGATGTCTTTCCGCAACTTAGATATCTTGGAGACTGGAAAATAACGGTCTAAGAACACCTTCTTCAGTTGCTCCCATGAAAGAGTGGCATAATGAGTAGGAAGGTTCAAAAGCCACTCCTTGGCCTTGCCTTCTAAGGAGAATTGGAACACTCTCAACAGAACGTCATCCAGGTCTGCATTGGGAGGCTTCATGGAGGAGCACGTATGATAGAGGCCAAGCAAGTGCGTGTGAGCATCCTCATGCGGAAACCCTGTAAACTTAGGCAGATGAGCAAGTAGAGATCCTTTGATCTCAAAGTTAGTGGGGTTAGCATAAAAACCTTGAGGTGCAAAGGATGCATATGATTGTGTGAACTCACGCATTGGTCTATCATCATCATGTAATTGCCTACCCCCCTCAAAATGATGTTCATCCTCTTGCTCTCGCCTTTCACGTTGCTGACGCTCATGGTCATGCGCTCTTGCCTCTCTCTCATGTTCTCTATGGTCCTCTCGCCTTTCTGCCATAATGAAATGCTGGTCTAGGAATGTGTTATTAGATGCTACAGATGAATTTTGTGGATTTGATGTGGATCCTACAGGTTGCTTACGAGCTTGCTTCTCGTGCTTTTTCTTTTTCTTAAGTTCTCTAAGAGTCTTATTAATCTCTCTATCCAATGGCACTAGTGATGTGGTAGGGTTCATGCAATTCACTAAGTGCAACTATATGCAAGGGAAACAAAACAGCCAAGCAAGTAGTCTCTGCAAAACAAATCAGCAAGACAAACACCAATACCAGCAGATTATGCAGCAAAATCCAGAAAATCCAGCAAAATCACAGATAAAAACACCAGCAGAAATCAGTGCAAAGTACAGCAACTTTCTAAACAATTTCCTAACAATAGTTTGGCTAACTAGAGCAGCCAATTAAGCATCAAACAGCACAAATATGTCCAGAACAAATCAGAAGTATGCTCAAAACCTACAGCTAAAAATCACCTACAACAAAAACTAAGAAAATGTAACTAAAAACCTAAGACAAGAAAGAATTCAACCAAACCGGCAACGGCGCCAATTTGATTGAACTCTTTTTCGTTGTCTAAAAAGAGCTAAAACAAATAAAACTAGAATTAAACTACAGTAGGTAGCAGCAAGTCCTAGGTCAATTCACAGTTCGATTTTATCTCTTGCTTAGGTCAAATAATCACAAGTTAAACAAATTATCAAACAGGTTGTGTGCAAGCTATTATCTAAAACTAATTGAAACTAGTAAAAAATACAACTAACAGAATTAAAAGTGTGAAAGTATGTATGAGATGAACTCCTTCTTCAAGTACTCCGTGCTTATGTTTAATCGGACTTCATATACTTGTTCTTCTTAATATAAACTAGTTAAATTCTCAAGATCTCTTTAATCAAAGAAGTCTACAAGAGTTTAACTAATTTAATTAAGGCTTAAGCTCTTTCAAGCCAAGAACACACCAAAAGCAACTCTAAACACTAGATCTAGCATTTAGGAAACAAATCCATTCCACAAATGTAGGAGGAGCTAATCGCACACACATACATGTACGAAACTACAAGAATTAAGCCTCAGTTTTCATGTTCTTAACGTAAAAGAGAGGTTACAAGCTAACATAAAGTAGAACACCTAAATTACAGATGCTCTAACCTATATAAGCCTAGATCTAGACATACATAGGCAAAAATTTACATATAGCTTGAAATCTAAAAGAGAAAATTACAAGCATATGAAGCCAAATGTTGAGTTCTACAAGCACATTTCCTTGGAGAAGAAGGCTAGGCGATCTAGCCTGTCATGGAGATGAAGGCGGATGAAAGTAGGTGTGAGGTTCTGGACATGGTGGAGGTTTGCGAAGTGAAGGAGATGAAGAAGATGAAGATGGAGTTGAGAGAGTTTGTTAGAGGAGAGAGAAAGTGAAAGTGAAGTGAGAGAAGTTGTTATTATTGTTAGTTACATTTGGGCTTTTATAGTGGTGAGTAACTTTGGGATTATCACCCAAAGGGTATTTTTGGTATTTGGTAAAAGGTTAGGATGAATGTGGACTAGATCTCATCTCCATGCATTTCTAAAGGTTCCTCCTTTTTCTCCAAGTGATTGTGCTTCCCTTTTTGCCCTTAATGAGGCCTCCAGACTTGAATTTGGCCTTGGCGCCAATTTTGCCTCATTTGGAAAGATGCTCCCCAAGTACCTTCAAGTTGCAGGGCTGACTTTGCCTTAAATTAACTCTGCACAAAAGACTTCTGAAAAGTAGCTGACATTTCTGAACATTGTGCAGTCTGACTCTTGCACTCGCTGACTGATAGCCTTAAGCTTCCGGATGTAACTCTTCGTCCGTCAGCGCCAGCACGTTCACTTCCGGATGTAAATCCACTTCCGGATGTAAGTTCCCTTCTTTAAGTTTCCAGCTTCCGGATGTAACTTTGCTTCCAGATGTGAACTTGCATCCTGATGTGAGTATGCTTCCGGATGTGAACCTGCATCCGGACTTTGAGTATTTGTCATCTAGCCTTTTTTCTTGCCAAGTTATCTCCACTGAAGCTCCACCAAGGGTATGTGGGGCCCACTTGGGACCCCCCTACATGAGAAACACATCACATAGTCAAAATGACCAAAATACCATTAGTTTCCATAAATGCAAGTAATAAGGCTATTATTCTTCAAATATTTATACATAAGCATGTGCATGAAAATGTACCAATAATAATCAAATATGACAAATAAACCACACTAATTAAGCTCAAATGCACATGCTTAAAGGTATGAAATTTAGTCCAATCAAATAATAGCCTTAGTTGCTCATATATTTTTGATTAATTCCTTTGTGCTTGTGGTTGTTTAAATAAGATTTCATGAAATCCTCATATGATTGCCCTATGTGTGTATAGATTGATGTGGTTGTTTTATAGAAAGTAGCATTGTGAAATATGAGTTGAATGTCTTTATTATGCGAGGGAAATAATTGTTATTAGCTTAGTGGATTTGCGTGACTAAACTGATTCTGAGGGAAATAAATGTTAAGTAACCAAAGCTTGTACAGCCAAATGGTTAGCTCATTGGTTCAATTGTCTTCTATTCTTTGAAATGAAGGCAAGTGTATATACATGCTGGATATTATGTCTGCAAATACATGCTGGATATTGTATATCAAGATCAAATTAAATAAGGGAGGAAATTCCAAAAGGTACGCACGCTTCTAACATATATCTCCAAGAGAATAATGATTTCGAATTGTAAGTGGTACTTGTCTTGTCTTTTTTAATATTATTTAATTATGTTGCAGCTTTTGGAGGGACTGTATGGACTTAGTACCGACCCGTTTAAACAAGATGAGGATATTGACTTGGTACGAAACGTACTTGCAGAATTTTTAATCACTATGTGAGGCAGAACTTGTATAGACTTGTTATACTTGTTTAAGCAGTCATCTTAGTATAGACATGTGCTTGTCTTGGCTTAGATTGTTGTAGCTGAATTTTGAACTTGTTGTAGCTGATTTTGCCTTTTGTATTTTGTTGTCTAAGTAAGGTAATATTTATGGGATACATTTTTGCAATTGCTCTAGTATTCAGTATTGTGCAGTTGTATATGATTTATGGTGCTGTATTGAAAGTGGTTTGTAAATGATCTGCAAAAATGCAGATGACTATACCATGCAGTCCAAAATATAAAAAAAAAAAGCAACTTTTCACGACCACATTTTCGTAACTGTGGTCGTGATAGAGGTTACTTTTCACGACCACATTTACTTAAATCTGGTCGTGAAAGGTCTATCACGACCACATTTAAGGAAATGTGGTCATGAAAGCCTCTTAGGAGGCACCTAATTAGGTGCCTTCTAAGAGGCTTTTCACGACCACAATTGTACAATTGTGGTCGTGATAGGTATCACCTATCGACCACAATTTCACAATTGTGGTCGTGATAGGTATCCCCTATCACGACCACAATTGCAAAATTGTGGTCCTAAAAGCCTCCTAGGAGGCTTTCACGACCATAATTTTGCAATTGCGGTCGTGAAAGCCTCTTAAGAGGCACATAATTAGGTGCCTCCTAAGAGGCTTTCACGACCACAATATCCCAGTTGTGGTCGTGATAGGTAACCACCTATCACGACCACAAATATGTGGTCGTGAAAACACACTTTTTTACGACGCAGGATTCCACGACCACCTATTTGTGGTCGTGAAAAGCCCAATATTGTGGTCGTAAAAGACCTTATTTCCAGTAGTGTAGCTTCACCAGAATTGAATTGCAGCTATAAATGAGCAGCATTAGTTCACCCAATATGACTTTCTAGGCCCAGTAGATTTAAAATTAATGTGTATTTTACGAAATGTGGTCTATACTAAGCTGTTCACAAGGGACCGCTAATTAATTACTCATTTAACATTCTTTTGACCTCGAATTGATGTCTTTGTTGTTCGTGTTGTCATGCACGATATTTGATGAATAATGCTAATAACGGTTGGATATATGAGTGCAATAGATCAGAGAGAACAAACAAGAAAGAGCAGGCTACACATTTATGCAGACAATAAAATACAGAAGAAAAAATATCTTTTTTTAAAGATTATTTATCTCCAATCTGTTCTTATAATTTATTGAGTTAAAAATAGTGATAATATTTTCCTAAAAAAAGGGTATTGAAATTCATGTAGCTATATAAAATATAAATTAAGTATACTAACATAATTATGAGTTATGACAACAATAATATTGAAAGTCAAGATCACATATAAAACTTGGAAAACAATAGTCCCTCCGGTCCCTAATGTAAGAGCTAGCCGTCAAAAAAACGCTTCTTAAGAAAACATGTGAATGTTAGTTGGGTGTCTGGAGTTAATGCTTCTTTTCCAAGAATGCCCATATTTATTATGGTACTTTTAAGAGAGAGAAATGCATAAGCATTAATAAATATGAAAGAGAGTTAGGGGTAAAGTAGGAAAAAATGCATTAAATGGGGAGAGAATATGGGGTGAGCTCTTATATTAGGGACTAAAACCATTTAAATTTTGGGCTCTTACATTAGGGATAGGATGGAGTATTACACAAAAGTGAATATAAGTAATCAATACAGATCCTTATCATATCATATATGTTGAAAAATTAATATTTCCACACACATTTTACAAAACGACTCAATTTAATTGAAGGCATATTATTAGAGTGGGATTGGGTTGATGATTGAAATCATTATAGTGAGCACGAAGATCTCTGGGGATTTGCACTTGCTGAGAAGGACCCATTTGATGATGGTAGCTAAGCCCTCATGAGTGAGAGTCAATCTCATCCTTTGAAGCAAAGTTGGTCCTAATCCCATTTATGAGACAACAAAGGGCAACGAGGTCATTTCAATAAAGGTGTTGTCAATCAATCTAAAAGGCAAATGAAACAATATCATGTTATTCCCTTTTTATTTTAATATTTATTTTATTTTAACCCATCATCTTTATATCTTGTCTGCATCAATCACCCTTCAGTGTCAGCCTACTCCCAATTTCCACAATAAAAACCCTAAAAAACACCCAAACCCACCATCCTTCCCACTCAATGCATCAATTATATCACTCCCCCACTTTCCCCCTTGGATTTCCCATCTTTCATGTATTTGTGAATGTCTTAGGAACTTCGTAGCTTCCATTTTTATTGAACCAGGCAAACAAACAAACAAGAGGCTGTATACTATTCCAATATTCATTTTTTTGGCCAACTATTCCAATATTCATTATCATCATGAAATCAATCTACAAGTCATTATACTATACTTATTTGTAAAGCTTATAAATGTAGCATAGTAGAGCTCCTTTTGTTTTTGCCATAATGTTATATAGCCATTTAATCATCATAGTATCTATTATATTATCATATTTCTAATTTGCCCCATCATATTATCATATTTCTATATATTGTATATGGTAGGGGTTTTTTTTTCAAATTTATATTCAACAAATTGCATAAAAGCCCTCCTTATAGGTGATACAAAAAGTTATTCCAAGTCACATGTGCAACCCCACATAACATTATGTCGTTAGTGAAATGCGTGGCTGTCACCCAAGAGGGGGGTGAATTGGGTGGAGAAATAAAAGTTAAAATTCTCTTACTAAAAACTGACTGCTTGTGCTTGGTGAAGGAGATGACACATTATGTTTTGCACAAGTATAGTGGTGTGGTGCTGGAAATAAGAATGTTAAAGACAAACTAAGCACACACAGATTTATCCTGGTTCGGTCACTTCCAGACCTACATCCAGTCCCTAGGCTCCACCTGAGATTTTCAGTCCACTAAACTTCTTGTTTAAACCAGGCACAAGAAAGCCTTTACACTTTAGGTTTTACGAACACGGGTTCACCTAACAACCCACAGGTTTTGCAACGGGCTCACCTGCAAACCTTTACAACCACAAGTTTTACAACTGGATCACTTGCAACCTTTCAACCACAAGTTTTGCGGGCTAACTTGCAACCTATGGAGATTTAGAAAACCTCTAAATGCTCCCCCTCACTTTTGTAAGATAACAATTCTGTTCTTCAAGCACAAGCTTTAGAACAGCCTCTATCAATTAGAGGATTTGATAATGTGTTCACTCTATGAACTGATTGTGATAAACACTTAAGTACAAGATGATTCTCTCTAAGAATAGATGATGTTACTCACTTAAGTACAAATGAATTACTCTCTAAGAATGTTACAACTCTAAGATCAGAGAGTAGAAGATGAGAGAAATGTAGAAATACAATATATCAGACAATAGGCTCTGTTCTTCCAACCTCTCTTCTGAATGTAGATGTTCCTTTTATACTCGGCCTCAAAACATTCAGGCTTGGGCGGCAGATGGAATATGTCCGTTTGAATATAGCCGTTAATCCCATGTTACCGTTGAGAAGTACATCTTCATTAATGCTTAGCAGGGTTGACTTGCTTTATCTCTGAAAAGCAACTCTAACAACTCTGCTCTGACAAAAGCATTCGGATCTCTGAGTATGTGAGGTTGACTCTTGTACTCTTGCTGACGGATGATCATCGTTCATCCGGAAGCGGCAATCTTGCTCTGCAAGCTTTAGTCTCTGAGTCCCAGTGACAAGAGTATTTGCATCCGGAAGCTCATTTGCATCCGGAAGTAAACTAAGTTCTGCACATACTTGTTAGTCCAACAGAGTAGTATATATATAATCAAATGCAGTAAGAACTATACAAGCTGTGGGAAGCTTGTTTGCTATGGGAAGCAATCTTACTGTGACTATGTTCTGACTTGGTGTATTGTCTACTGACGCTAGGGGATATCTATTCCAATAGTCAGCGTAAGTCTCGTTATTTTACTCTAAGTCTTCTGGAAGCGATTCTCAATCCGGTTGTATTCTAACTTAGGATTTGATTTTAGTCTGATTCTTCCTAAGTGACTTAGTGTGTCATTTACTCATGCTATGGGATGTGTAGTATAACAACGCATAGTCACATGCAGTGGGAGTTCACTTAGTCTAGGGGAGCTCTCTTACATGCAGAAGCAATTCCACATCCGGAAGCACTTCCACTGGACGTTGGGTTATGATCATATTATATTCACTGACGCTCAGTGTTGTCCAAACCAACAGCCAGCGCTAGTCACTAAGCAATCGGAAGCAAATCCACTGGACGTTGGGTTATGATCATATTATACTCACTGACGCTCAGTGTTGTTCAAACCAACAGCCAGCGCTAGTCACTAAGCAATCGGAAGCAAGTCCACATCCGGAAGCTTCCTAACATAGTCTCAAGGATTTTATACGACTAATGTTCTTAGACTGAGTTATGACTTAGTGAAGTACTTGCTGCCGCTGGGGGATGAGACTTTCATCCGTGAGCGCTAGTCCTAGTCCATCCGGAAGTAAATCCACATCTAGTTGTACTCTTACTTGGGGTTCTATATCAGCCTAATCTTCTCTAAGTGTTTAGCTCATTCTTTCATATTTTAGTCTTCATCAAAACTTAAGATTCTAACATTCTCCCCCTTTTTGTTGATGACAAACTAAGTTATCTGATTAAGTTCATATGAAAGCAATAATCAAATAAAGGGCACAACTGAACTCAAAGATAATTATCATTGATGAGCTAAAGATTACAAGTTAGAGATATATAATAACAGAAAATTCACAAGTAATCAAAACTGTGCAAAGTGAACTATGCATGAAAAAATGAAGAAAAAATTCCTAAGTTAAATGCATAGGGTAGAGTGGGGTTTATAGGTGGTGTCTCTTTTTCCTTTCCCTCTCCAACTGCCTTTGCTCATTCTCCTTTTGAAGTTGGGCTATGTGGGCATCCTTCTCGCTCTAGTCAATCTGAGCAATTATACTCTGAAGCTCTGCCTCTTCCTTCTCCCTTCTGAGTCTCTCAGATTCAACGGATTCCTCAAAGGTTCTCTTCAGATTTTGAACTTCATCAAACCCAGGGAACCCAGTTGCATCGGAGAAGGTAATGACCTCGCCATTGGGATAATGGACAGCCTTAATCTTCACATTCCACACAGGAAAGTTGGGGTCCTCCTCAACTTCCTTGGCTTTCCATTTCCCTTTACCTTTGCCTTTACCTTTGCCCTTTCCTTTCACTTGGGTAGGCTTGGCACTCGCTCTTTCAGCATCTAGGCAAGCTATCTGACCAAACGAGATCTTGTCAGTCCATCCATACCTCTCGAACTCTTCAGCAGTCATATCCTCTATTTCCAGCTTTACTTCTTTTAGTGGCGGAGGGGCATATGACTCTTGAGAGGGTGACTGAGTCTCAGGCACAACTTCAGCTTGAACAGATGGAACCTCTTGCTCACTTTCAGCAGGCGCAGTAGTAGTAGCACTCTTGTTAGCACCCTTTCTAGCATCTGTTTTCTTCCTTGATTCGCTGTACTTGACTACTGAAGGAGGAGGAGCAGAGGTTGGCTCTGAAGGAGGGACTACTGGAGGAGGAGGAGCAGAGGTTGGCTCTGAAGGAGGGATTGGCTTGGCTATCACAATGGGTGGATGGTTTTGCCTCTTCAGCCCATACTTCATCATAATCTCCTCAATTATGTTTCGGCCAGGCACAGAGGGAAGAGGCTCAGAAGATGAAGTCTCTGGCTCAGGCTCAGGCTGTGGGATCTCATCAGGTTGCTCAACCAAAACCATTGCCCATTCTGACCTTTGCTTTTGCATTAATCGGATGGCTTCCCCACGGATCAGACATTCAGCACTACATAATCTTCTCATATTCATGGCTCGACGAAGGGCAGCTGTGATGTCTTCATCTAGCCAGAGGGACGGTTGAGTCAGGGCATCCCTCATATACATGGTACGGCGGAGGGCAGCAGCACCATCTCTCCCCCTTTTGTCATCATCAATGAGGACGAGGGCCAGGGAGGAAGGATTGGGTGAAGTGGAAGGTGGAGGGTCAGGGCCAAATGTTATGGGTGGTGAGGTTTCGGGCAAGGATGTGGGTGAAGTGTTTTCTGGTGAAGCAGGAGGGTTGGGGAAGAGGGCTGTGTTTCTTTCGAAGAAAGTGGGGTTGGTGAAGAGGCCATCGAAGGGGTAGGTAGAGGAGTAGGCGGGGGGTTGTTTAACTCTGATCTCCACCGAATAGGGGAATGGTCTCTGAGGTAAAAGGTGTGAAGTGGGTGATCAGAAGAGGTAAAGCCAAGAGATTAGGCTATAGTGGGGCGAGTGTTAGGAAGAGAGTTGGAGGGCCTTACGGGGTTTGAAGGTGGTGAACGATTTGGGGAGTTATGAGGTGAAGGTGAGTTGTGGGGAGATGGAGAGTTATTTGGCGAAGTAAAGTTAAGGGGTGATTGGCGAGGGGAGTGTTGAGGACAGTTCTGAATGGAGTTGTGAGGTGATGGTTGAAGGTCATTTCTGGGTGAGGTTTGGGCTTGTTGGTTATTCTGAGGGGCTGGTTGTTGTGGCTGTTAAGCATTAGGAGGGGGGAGTGATAGTTGATTAGGTGGAGGAGGTGGAGGTGGGTTAGGAGGAGGAGGTGGTGGTAGGTTACCTTGTGGGATTTGAAAGTAATTGAGGATGAGGTCTAACTTGGCATCTACCCTTGCTAGCTGAGCCTCGACCCGACCTACTCGGTCCTCGAGCCTCTGGATTCTCTGCCCCTGCAGTTGGAAGCTAGTGTCACACTCATCACGAAGGGGACCCACCAAAGAATCAGACAGCCGAAAGAGAATCTCCTCCTTTACTTCCTCAGCAAAGGCCTTTACTGCGGCTGACACCTTCGGAACAAGGCTTGGACCAGGATGAGAATCGACCTCTTGATCCCCTGTACTAGATACAGAGGGAGCCGTGGTATGTGAGGCACTTCCTGCCTGAGAGCCAGACCGAGTATCCTTTGGCGGCTTGAGGTACTTGATCCCCATCTTGCTGATATTCACTGAGCTGACGGGCAAGCACTTAACAGTTTCAGCCTCCTCAGTGGATGTGGATTTGATCAGAAATTTCTCCAAGAGGAAGGCGATGAATGTTGGGTAGAGAAGATTTCCAACCTTCTTGTTTTCAATCCACCTGTGCAACTCTAAACTTATTAATTGCCCTGGGTTAATTGGCTGCTGGGTGAGGAATCTGGGGAGCCAGGGGTTGTCAAGAAGAGTGAACTCGTTGAAGTTTCCCCCTTGTGAGTCATCATCCGCGAGTAGATATAATGAAGGAGCCGGTTGGAGTCAGACATGCCAGACACCTTCTTCCCCTTGGTGTCATAAACTTTCTCAAGCTCCGCCTGGTTGAGTTTCTCAGGGTATAGCCACTCGTTCATCTCTCCCTCAGTGACCCCGAGCATGGCGTTAATATCTCGCCAATTGAAACTTATATCCCTTCCTCTCACTGTGGCCTTGAAATTGACTCTGCGGATGGTTTCTTTCCCATTCACCTTCTTGTACTTGGCTTTGGCTGTGAGCGACTGGCAGAACACCCTCAGTACGTTGATGTTATACTCCTTGTTGATCCCCAGCCAGCACATGTACTTCTGGAGAAAAACCTTCAGATGAGGAAACCCTAGATCTTCAATTATTTTCAGATCGACGAATATCCCATTAGTGAAGTCGGGCTTTGCATTCTCAAATTGCCCTGAAACAGCCTCCAATGGTCCATCTCTATACACGAGTGGATCATCCTCCTCGACTCGCTGTCTCTTTGAAGGGGATTCTTCCCTGAACTGTACCCTCTTCTTACCCTTCTTCTGCGAGTGTTCTTGTTGATGCCCAGATTGCCCAGAATCTTCGTGGACTTGCCCAGATTTTCCAGATTTCGAGTGATGCCCAGATTTTCCAGACTTAGATTTTGATTTCTTGGAGGCAGTGGCAATCTCAGTGTTGGGGTTTATTTCATGTGATCCGGCCATTTTGTGTTTTGAGTTAAGTGAAGTGTATGGAGTGAAATGGCAGAAATGTAGACGAAGAAGATGAAGAAGATGAAGAACAATATGATGAACTTGATGAAGATGCGATGAATGAGTTCAGAGAGTTTTGTGGGTGAGAAATTTGTGCAAGTGAAAAGTAAAAAGTGAAAGACCTCTTCCTATGTATATGCAAAGTCACAACGGGTGGAAAGCATAATGACTCTTTATTGAAAACATATGTTGGTTCATGGGGAAACGTAAACATTTAATTGGAACAGCGCACCTTTTGCACACGTGTCTCTTCACATTGTCAGAGGAGGTCACTACTTCCCATGGGGGAAGATGGAGCGTTCTGTGAAGTGACGTGTCTTTTCCCAGACACTGCCGCTCCCGCTCACTTTGATTCATCACACAGCGCCAGCAATTGATCATTCGAAAGTGGTTTTGCTTCCGGTTGGACTAGAGCTCTTGGTTGCTTTGAGTAATCATCCAGCACTAGCAAAAGAGCATCCGGAAGTGGTTTTGCTTCCGATTGGAGTGACGCTCCAGGTCACTTTGAGTTGTCACCCAGCTCCAGCAAAGGAGCATCAGGAAGTGGTTTTGCTTCCGGTTGGACTCACTTAAGATTTAACATTGGGGGACCTGCAAAACTAAGGATTGGCACTTCAATGCCTAAGTTAGCACAGTTGGCAGGTTTTAACAATTAAGCACAAATGTTTTCTGAAGATTAAACTTCATTTTAACATTCCCAAATTTCCCATTATAAGGATAAATTGATCATCCCTCAGTGGTTGTTTGGTAGCTATGTCTGTAGTTGAGAAACCATTCTTGCACATGCTTCTGGAAGTGTATCCGCTTCCGGATGTGAGGGTCTTTAGATTTAACATTGACAACCCTTATGGTTCCCCTTCCAAGGGACCAGCAAGTGCTAGCGGAAGCAAGTGTGCTTTCGGATGGTCCGTGGAGAGCTTAAGAGTTAACATTAATAGACATGCTTAGGATTTTCCAAGTCAGAGATTATGTTAATCAGCACAATATTATAAACTTAGGATATCGCGCTTGCTGATTGATTTGGTAAAGCAGGAGTATCAATAATGTGAAAACAGACTTTGAAGTTTAGTTCACAATTTCTCAGTTTCACTATCAAGTCATGAACTCTATTCATACTCTCTTGGATAAATACCAATGTGAAGAAGGCACAAGGGGTATCGATCAGGTTGCATATTTTCGGAGTTTCATCAACAAATATAATTCAATGAATATACGTTAAGAATGTTCATGCTAGATTACTAAGATATGTAAATTGTCAACACAATGAAATTCTAAAAGCCTTAGAGTCAGCAAAGTAGTTCAGTTTTAAGAATAAATTAGGTTTGCAAAACAACCAAGTTTTTCAGCATATGATTTCAAGAATAATTTTCAAATCTTAGCTCAAGTTCCTTCAGATATACTTTATATGATCTCATTATTCTTAGGATATCAACAAGCTTTAACTTAATTCAGATTGTACTAAGCTTGTCAGAATATACAGTTTTCAGTGAGTAGAGATTCTTAATAATTCTTTCCAGGCTGGTTATCTACACTCACTTAGGCTTGTATCCAGTTGGCATTTGCCTTTGGATTTTCCAAGTTTTGCAGAAATTAATTCAAGGCATTTCCTAAGATTTCTTATGTATTTCAGACTAAACGAACTATTCATTAAAAACCACAATAGAAGGAATAAGAGATAGAAATGCTCATATATGATTGGCGAGATTTCTTTGAGATATCAGTACAGCCAGTTCCTCTCATCTTGATAAGGGGCATACTTATTGACATTCTCTCTTGTACATCAGTGTCGTTCAAGCTTTCATAATTTCTATCTCAAGGAGCAGCACTAAATGCCAAGCATGAAGAATGACTCATCAAGATTTGACTAATTGCTCAGATGAGGTACAGTCTTGAGTCTTGCTGTTCTTATGTATCTCCCAAGGTGATCTTCTATACTTATCCTTGGCTCGAAGCACTGTCTTATGAGAGACAGAATTCATAGGCTTTCTCCATGTTGATCGAGAAATCCTCTCTCTCTTGTTCTTCTCAGGATAGTTGAATGTAACTCTGTGATAGCTCATCCTTGAGATAGAATCTTTGTTCCTTGTGGTAGTGCACTGCTTCTTATGATTGGACCAGGTGGTTGCAGCAGTGACATCACCACTAGTTCTCTTCTTTGGAGCAAGAGGAACTCTTGATCTTTCCTGCACAAGTAAGACACTAGGAGGAAGTTTTGGTACCCATTTGTACTTGGGTCCTACATGGTTAGCACTGGACCTTACTTGTCCTTTGGGGATCCATACAAATTTATTTCTCACATGTAATTTTCTTCTAAGACTACATGTGTGAGAAATATGACCTGATCTACCACAATAATGACAGATAATGGAATGATATTCAGAATAGAGTTTCCTATCATTATCTTGTTGATCAGTTTTGTTTTCAAAGACTCTCTGTTCTTTTGAAATAACTTTTGAAGTCTCAGGGCATTTTGAAATCCTTTCTTTTTCCTTCAACATGGATTCACAATTAGAACAATTTTCAGTGCATGTTGAAGCTTCTGCTCTCGATAGCTGTTTTTCTATGGGCAGCGCTAGTTGTTTTTCTATGGAGTGAACTTTGGAAACCTTGGATGTAGAAGAGAAAATGAATTCCTCAAGTTTCCTATTCTTTTTCCTTAAGTCTAGAACTTCTTTTGCAAGTTTATAGAATTCAATATGTAACTCATTATACATGTCTTGCAATTCAGAAGGTTCAAGTTCAGATACCTCATTCTCCTCAGTTTCTGAATCAACACTCTCTTCACTGCCGCTGGCTTTCTCAATATCAGCTTCCTGTAGCTCACCAACAATTGATCCATAAGGGGCACAAGATGAGCTTTGGACAGCTTCACTTTCAAGAGAGTGGTTAGAAGCATACATAGCATCAAGAGTGTTCCAAATATCTCTACCATTAGAGCAATGTTTAATTTTCTGGAAATCACTGTCAGTTAAGCTTTTGTACAAAATTTGCATTGCTCTAATGTTTAAGTAAAATAAATTTTTCTCCTCTTCAGTCCAGTTTACGTTTGGTTTGAAATCAGAATCATTTACAAAAACATCCCACATTTTGAAACTCGAGGATAACACAAAACTTTTCATCCTTGCCTTCCATAAGTAAAAATCAGTATTTTCTAACAAGGGTGGGATAGTATGATCAAAACCTTCAAAACACATTTTATATACCAAGTCAGCCTAGGTCTTTGCACTTGAGATCGTTGGATCCTTTAAACAAGTGACCTTGCTCTGATACCAAATGAAATGCGTGGCTGTCACCCAAGAGGGGGGGTGAATTGGGTGGAGAAATAAAAGTTAAAATTCTCTTACTAAAAACTGACTGCTTGTGCTTAGTGAAGGAGATGATACATTATGTTTTGCACAAGTATAGTGGTGTGGTGCTGGAAATAAGAATGTTAAAGACAAACTAAGCACACACAGATTTATCCTGGTTCGGTCGCTTCCAGACCTACATCCAGTCCCCAGGCTCCACCTGAGATTTTCAATCCACTAAACTTCTTGTTTAAACCAGGCACAAGAAAGCCTTTACACTTTAGGTTTTACGAACACGGGTTCACCTAACAACCCACAGGTTTTGCAACGGGCTCACCTGCAAACCTTTACAACCACAAGTTTTTCAACAGGATCACTTGCAACCTTTCAACCACAAGTTTTGCGGGCTAACTTGCAACCTATGGAGATTTAGAAAACCTCTAAATGCTCCCCCTCACTTTTGTAAGATAACAATTCTGTTCTTCAAGCACAAGCTTTAGAACAGCCTCTATCAATTAGAGGATTTGATAATGTGTTCACTCTATGAACTGATTGTGATAAACACTTAAGTACAAGATGATTCTCTCTAAGAATAGATGATGTTACTCACTTAAGTACAAATGAATTACTCTCTAAGAATGTTACAACTCTAAGATCAGAGAGTAGAAGATGAGAGGAATGTAGAAATACAATATCTCAGACAATAGGCTCTGTTCTTCCAACCTCTCTTCTGAATGTAGATGTTCCTTTTATACTCGGCCTCAAAACATTCAGGCTTGGGCGGCAGATGGAATATGTCCGTTTGAATATAGCCGTTAATCCCATGTTACCGTTGAGAAGTACATCTTCATTAATGCTTAGCAGGGTTGACTTGCTTTATCTCTGAAAAGCAACTCTGACAACTCTGCTCTGACAAAAGCATTCTGACCTCTGAGTATGTGATGTTGACTCTTGTACTCTTGCTGACAGATGATCATCGTTCATCCTGAAGCGGCAATCTTGCTCTGCAAGCTTTAGTCTCTGAGTCCCAGTGACAAGAGTATTTGCATCCGGAAGCTCATTTGCATCCGGAAGTAAACTAAGTTCTGCACATACTTGTTAGTCCAACAGAGTAGTATATATATAATCAAATGCAGTAAGAACTATACAAGCTGTGGGAAGCTTGTTTGCTATGGGAAATAATCTTACTTAGACTATGTTCTGACTTGGTGTATTGTCTACTGACGCTAGAGGATGTCTATTCCAATAGTCAGCGTAAGTCTCGTTATTTTACTCTAAGTCTTCCGGAAGCGATTCTGCATCCGGTTGTATTCTAACTTAGGATTTGATTTTAGTCTGATTCTTCCTAAGTGACTTAGTGTGTCATTTACTCATGCTATGGGATGTGTAGTATAACAACACATAGTCACATGCAGTGGGAGTTCACTTAGTCTAGGGGAGCTCTCTTACATCCGGAAGCAATTCCACATCCGGAAGCACTTCCACTGGACGTTGGGTTATGATCATATTATATTCACTGACGCTCAGTGTTGTCCAAACCAATAGCCAGAGCTAGTCACTAAGCAATCGGAAGCAAATCCACTGGACGTTGGGTTATGATCATATTATACTCCCTGACGCTCAGTGTTGTTCAAACCAACAGCCAGCGCTAGTCACTAAGTAATCGGAAGCAAGTCCACATCCGGAAGCTTCCTAACTTAGTCTCAAGGATTTTATACAACTAATGTTCTTAGACTGAGTTATGACTTAGTGAAGTACTTGCTGCCGCTGGGGGATGAGACGTTCATCCGTGAGCGCTAGTCCTAGTCCATCCGGAAGTAAATCCACATCCGGTTGTACTCTTACTTGGGGTTCTATATTAGCCTAATCTTCTCTAAGTGTTTAGCTCATTCTTTCATATTTTAGTCTATATCAAAACTTAAGATTCTAACAGTTAGTCTATGCCCTTTAATTTAATACAAAAACTCTCCCTCTATTAAAAAGCTTATAAATATGCTTATATTAATGTCTATGCCTATCTAAAATATCAATATCACTAATGTAATAAGCTATGTCAGTGATTAAAAAATACGAATCATTATTCAAGAAGAAAATCATATTTTTAAGTGATGGAAGAAAAACTATTTAATCATTAGATTCTCATAACTTTCAAAGAAATAAATCAGACGGTGGATTTTTTTCTGAACTGGCAGACGGTGGATTATTATTATATTTTATGATATAAGATTTAAAAAAGAATCTCACTATTTATAGTTTTTGTCACGCACACGCTTTATATTTTATGTGGAGTAATAACTATTGATATTTTTATTTTTTTATTCACTATTCAAAAAATCCTTAGCATCTCCCAAAAACTCAGTTATATATACAGACTATTTAGATGTTGCATAATATGCAAACATATACATTATAATGCAAAGGAAATCACTAAGGCTAAGAGTAGGAGTCATCATATATAATTATGAGGCTAATTATAGATAACATAATAGGTCATGAATAATTCAATTTGAAGCGTATAAGTTACATAGAAAAAAAAACAAGAATCCCCACTAAAAAAACACAAGAACCTACAATAGGTCATGAATAATTCAATTTAAAGCGTATAAGTTACATAGAAAAAAAACTAGAATCCCCACTCAAAAAACAAAAACACATGAACCTACAATAACACCCTAAAAGAATGTTGCTAGGGTTTCCCAAATAGAGCACCCACCATACCACAACATTAGAAGTAATCTAGGATTTATCAAAAGCCAACCCACTTGAAGCAAACCCTCTAATAGGAAATAACCAATCAATTCAATAATAAAAAACAAATTTAATAATCACAAAAAATAAAGACAAACAGTCCTACTCTCAAAACACTGTTCTTTTACCCCTCCTAAGCTATCTCCCTCTTAACTTCCATAACTTTGTCCCCACCATTATTAGTTTACCTTCTTCAATTCCCATCTTTCTAAAGAGAGAGAGTTGAGTAACTGTTCACATCACAACAGATCAAAGTCATTTTCCTTAGCTTCCATCCTCTCTCATCTCCATTGATAAACAAAAAAAATAAAGTCACCTTAGCACACATATACCCCAAAAACAACACACACCAACAAATAACACAAATCATCTTATTATGATGAACCCTCTTCAAGAATTTGACCTCCAACCATCAAACACAAACACAAACAACAACAATCTCACATGTTCATCATCATCTCCATCTTCACCCATATCATCATCATCCACATCCACTACTACTCTGAGCCGTTATGAGAACCAAAAGCGGCGTGACTGGAACACGTTTGGGCAATACCTGCGTAACCACAGGCCACCACTATCACTTTGTAGATGCAGTGGAGCACACGTGCTAGAATTCCTGAGGTACTCGGATCAGTTTGGAAAGACTAAGGTACACAACCAAGTGTGTCCCTTTTTTGGGCACCCTAACCCTCCTGCACCCTGCCCTTGCCCTCTCCGTCAGGCGTGGGGTAGCCTTGACGCGCTCGTCGGTCGCCTACGCGCCGCCTTTGAGGAAAACGGCGGTAAGCCGGAGATGAACCCTTTTGGTGCACGTGCTGTTAGGCTTTATCTGAGAGAAGTGAGAGACTCTCAGGCTAAGGCAAGAGGGATTAGTTATCAGAAGAAGAAGCGAAAGCGTCCTCCTTCTCAACATCAACATCAACATGATGCATTGTTGCCTCCTCCTCCTCCTTCATCTTCTGCAAGTTAGTAAGTTTAGCACTAATAATTATTATAATTAATGTTTATCTCATTTATAAAATAATTATTCAAAAGTGATGTTATCATGATCATGTTATATTCGATATTCCTATATAATGTTATGTTATTGTGAGATAAAGCTTCATCTATCGCTACATTGATTGTATCATTATGTTTTAATTTGTGTAATCATAACGTTGTATCCCTATACATGTGCGTTTTTTTCTGTGGGTTCATTAGGTTGCTTCTCATATATACACACACACCTTACTTAGGTCAAGTTGATCGTCCCAGGTTCTCCAGTTCTCCAATTAAAAAAGGACAGCTGACCATTAGATTGAATGGATGGTCCTTATAAAAGGACACGTGTCACTCCTATATATTAAAAGAACTTGAGAACCTGGAGAAAGGAACTTGATGTAAGTTTTTCCAAAGTCACTGTAGTTCTTCTTAGGGCGAAAGCCCAAAAATGATACATAACTATTGGCCAAGGAACATAAATAGTACATAACTATTTCGAGGTACAAAAATGGTACCCAACTTTTCCATGTGATCAAAAATGATATTTTCACTAATATAACAATAATAATAGATATGAAATGTCCAAAATGCCCTTATAATTAAATAAACTTTTACCGGTTGGCGATTAATTTAGGGCGAAGGCCCAAAAATGATACATAACTATTGGCCAAGGAACAAAAATGATACATAACTATTGCAAGGTACACCAATGGTACCCAACTTTTAATATGGGATAAAAAAGGATATTTTCACTAATATGTGACATTTATATTACACATGAAAAGTCCAAAATGCGCTTATAAATTAAATAAATTTTCTTCCTCACCCTCTCCTTCCTTAGCTTCTTTCTTCTACCAACACTTCCTTCAATAAATAACTCGTCCACTGGCGGTTTCAACTCTCCACAACTCGTTAGGGCGATCAGGCTGCAAAAACATGAAAACGGAGAAGTTAAATGAGAGCAAAAGAGCGGTGCGTGTAGCAAAAGAGAGGTTCTTTAAGATGTGTATGTTAATCGCTCACACTTACACATCTTAAAGCACATAATTTCATTTCATTTTGCTACACGCACCGCTATTTTGCTCTCATTTAACTTCTCCGTTTTCATGTTTTTGCAGCCTGATCGCCTTAACGAGTTGCTGAGAGTTGAATCCGCCGGTGGACGAGTTACTTATTGAAGGAAATGTTGATAGAAGAAAGAAGTTAAGGAAGAAGAGGGTGAGGAAGAAAATTTATCTAATTATTAGTGAAAATATCATTTTTGATCCCATGTTAAAAGTTGTGTACCATTAGTGTACCTTGCAATAATTATGTATCATTTTTATTCCTTGGCCAATAGTTATGTATCATTTTTGGGCCTTCGCCCTAAATTAATCGCCGGCCGGTAAAAGTTTATTTAATTATAAGGGCATTTTGGACATTTCATGTCTAATATTATTGTCATATTAGTGAAAATATCATTTTTGATCACATGGAAAAGTTGGGTAGCATTTTTGTACCTCGAAATAGTTATGTACTATTTCTGTTCCTTGGCCAATAGTTATGTATCATTTTTGGATCTTCGCCCTTCTTCTTATACCTGGTTAGATTAATTACTTAAATTGTTTCTTTAATTTACTTTTTTACTTTTTCTTTTTTACTTTTGAAAGTCATATGATGGCAGTAATTAGTGGTGGGTGTGGGGTGTTTGCTTGGGAAATATATAGTATGGATGTGCGTTCTATTAAGTTGTAGCTTCCTAAGAATCCAAATCACCCATACTATATTGAATCACGTCTAGCTGCTTACTTCATCGTGCACTGGAATGACTGGATTTGGCAATTTATTTAATCAATATTATGCAAGGGTGAGGAAATAATTATTCTAAGATAACCTAATTGCATATGGTGGTATAGATATTTACAATGATCTTTATTGAGAGGACTGTATATGACCTATCTCACGTCTAATTTTTGTATGTTGTCATAATGATGATGGCTTGGCCGGTGATCATCACGCACAATTGATTTAACCTAAATGTCGCCTTTTAGGTCAATCAAAAATTCTAAACTCAAATCCACCAAGTTAATAGTGGTGAGTATTAGGTCTTTTCCACAATCTAGGTTTTATATCTTGCTAATTCCAAGTATATATGTCACGCAAATTATCAAGAAGTATGAGGATGTTTTTGAATTTTAACAACTAATTAAACCTAGCAAAAATAACAAACTAGCCGAATTCAAATGTGTGAAGAATTGAGATAAGAAATCACCTCCCTCTCCAAGTACTTAGTGCTTTGATGAATTAGACTTCATGTCCTTGTTACACTTAATATAAACTAGTTAAATCCTTGAGACTTCCTTAATCAAAGAAATCTACAAGCATTTAACTAATTTAATCAAGCCTAAAGCTCTTTTAAGCTAAGAACATACCAAAAGCAACATTAAGTACTAAATCTAGCACTTAAGAAATACATTCATTCCACAAACATACTAGGAGCTAATCGCACACAAATACATTCATGAAACTACAAACACAAAGCTTAGGTTTTCATGTTCTCAACACAAAAGAGAGATCTCAAGCTACAATCAAGTAAAACACCTCAAATTAAGGTGTTCTAACCTATACAAGCCTAGATCTAGGACATACATAGGCAAAAATGTACCTCTAGCTTGAAACCAAAAAGAGCAAATTACATGAACATGAAGCCAAATGTTGAGTTCTTCAAGCACTTTTCCTTGGAGAGGAAGGCGAGGAAGCTTAACTACACATGGAGAAGGTGGAAGGAAGGTGAAGTTGCGTGGGATTCATGGAGGATGGAGGGAGAATCACAAAATGGTGGAAGAATGGTGAAGAAGATGAAGATGGAGTTGAGAGAAAATGGAGAAGAGAGAGAAAAGTGAAAGTGGGAATTATGTCACAAATGAGCTAGGGTTTTATTTAATGAAGTGGGAGTTGAGTTAATGATTGGGATTAAGGCTAATGTGAGTGTCAATGAAGGTTTTAGGTCGGCCAAAATCTGAACTTTAAGTGTATGTGTGTGTGTTTGGCCAAGAGGTAGGGTAACATGAGGAAGGAAGGGTATTTTGGGGATTTAGGTGGAAAGTGAGGATGAATGTGGTCCAAAAGTTGTCTCCATGCATTTCTAAAAATTCCTCCTTTTTCTCCTCTCCATTGTGCTACCCTTTTTGCCCTTAATGAAGCCTTCAACTTTGAATTTGAATTTTTGGCTCCATATGACCCCTTTTGGAAATGTGCACATCCCTTGTTTTTGACAAAAGGGGTAATTTTTGTCCTATGCCTTTGCCTTTTGACTCCAAGTCAATTCCTTGCACTCCAAGAAACTCCAAAGGGTTGTGAGGCCCACGTGGGACCCCCCTACAAGAGAAAAGCACCACATAGTCAAAAATGACCAAAATACCCTTAGTTTCTTAAAATGCAAGTAATTAAGCTAGGATTTTCCATATAATCACCTATAAGCATGTGCACATAAAATCACCAATAATGATCAAATATAACAATTAAACCTTACTAATTAAGCTCAAATGCACATGCTTAAACATATAAATTTCGGTCCAATCAAATCCCCCACACTTAATCTTTGAACTCCGGTCAAAGTCATCCAAAAAGTCTAACTTAATCATTAAGCATAGTGAAGGCACTTGGAATTGTCATAGAGTACAAGTTGACCTTTTTGAACCTTTCCCTAGATTATCACATGGGCCAAATCTAAGAATACAAAGTGAATGCAAGTTTAGCAAGCAACTAGAATTAAGGAGGAGTGTCAATTGAGATTTTTCCTCACCGGATAAAGTGTTTACACTCATTCACTCAAGTTAGGAAAAATGCCTAACTAAGGACTTGTGATCACTCTTTTGGCTCAATGCACTTAACCTCTCCATAAGCTTGTAGTAGCTCTAAGTTCTCCACCCATTATTATGCATGGCACAATTGAATCTAGGGGACTTTAGGGGTTGAATGGAAGACTAATAATGAATGATGAATGATGAATGATGGAAAGTAGTCAATGACCAATGACATGAACAAATAATCACCACATATGCATGCGATACAATGAAATCAATCCAATCAAGCATGCTACATATCACTTTTTTTACCAAGCACTTTGTGCTTATCTCTCTTTACTTTTTTTTCTTTTTTTTATATATATGCCTTTGGCATCATAAGCACTTTGTGCTTTCATTCTTTTCTTTTAGGCCTTTGGCCCGTTTTTTTTTTTTTTGGCGCTCGGGGCACGCCTAGGGCGCCCCCTCTGATATGGCGCCCAAATGGCGCCCGGGGCGCTGCCTCTCTGGAATGGCGCCCAAAATGGTGCCCAACTGGCGCCCGGGGGCGCCAAACTGACTATTTCCACCATGTAACATGCTTTTCACAAGATACAACAATACAATACTAATATAAATGCAAACATATACTATAATCACTTATTCAAACATTGGTCAAGGTGGTAGAAAAGAATAGTGAATGGCCCAAAGGGGTTAATCAAAGTATATATTTTTGGTCGCTTAGTGTTTGGGTCAAAAGGGTTTAGAAAGAAATACCCCTTTCATTTTCAATCATGCCATGCATTGTGATCTTGAACAAGAGTTAGGACAAGTTCTAGGAGGTCAAGTAGACTATTGGCCCACTCAATTCGGTTGGAGGCTTCTCACTTTAATGGCTTACTCTAGTTAGTCTCTTCCTCCCTAAGAAACGTTAAGTGAGAAACTAGCCTCCTCTTTGTAACCTTAAAAATGCCCCAAGCAATATCCTAAGTAGTCATTCCAAAAATAAAATCTACTTATACACTTTAGGACAATTCCATTTACTTTCACCATGCTTAATGACCAAATTAAACTTCTCAAACAAATTTACCTAAAAAGTCCAAAAATAAAGTGTAGAAGTTTTGAAATAACCACTTTGAAGCACATACTATACCCCCCCACACTTAAAACATGCATTGTCCTCAATGGGACCAATCAAATCAAGTAGGAAGGCATAAAAACAAGGCAAGGCAGCAACTAAAAAGGCCGGGCAGTCCACGCATGCAAATGACCATCATGAATTATTCACAAAAACAAACCCTAAACACAACCTAACACAAGTTTATAATTTTTTTTCTTGGTTTTTTTTTTCTAACAACCTAAAACAACATACTAGAAAGTAAATCTAAACACAATCCTAATATTTTCTTCTACTATCATATGTCCTCCCCCACACTTAGAATAAGAACAATTTAAAAGTAGGTAAGGGGAGAAAAAATACAACCTCTTATGGAGGCTTGAAGTTCTCTTTGAAGAATTTCTTGTTGTGGCTTTTGAAGAGGTACTTTCGGCCACTTGTGTGATTGGTCATGAATGCTTCCAAATCATCATGAGAAGCATGGGCTCTTGCTTTCACTTTATCCTCTTTGAATATTTGAGCTTTGTCCTTGTGTTTCTTTGCACTCTTCTTCCTTGTTTCCTTCTTCTCCTTAGGTCTTCTAGCTCTCCCATAAGCTTGAAGTTTGCATAAGAACTTGTGCATCTTGTGAGCAAGGACATCAAGTAAGGTGGGATCACACATCTCCTCCCTCAACTCTTTGCCTTTCTCTTCAATCCTCCTCTTAAGAATGCTCAACCTCATCACAAGCTTCTTGATCTCCTCACTTGTGAGTTTTCCATTGAAGAAATCCATCTCTTCTTGTTGATTTACCCCTATGTCGCCCTAGGAATTAATCAATATTTTCTAAACTCAACTACTAAGTAGTAGTGGTGAGCTAGGTCTTTTCACAATCTAGGTTAAATCTTGCTAACTAAAGGCTACAAGTCACACAAATTAGAAAGGAGTATGAGAATGATTTTTGACTATCAACTACAAATTTAAATTGCAAAATGTAAAAGTAACCGAATGGTGAAGTGATAGAATAAGATGAGAAACAACCTCCCTCTCCAAAGTACTTTGTGCTTTTGGTTAATTGGACCTCATATACTTGTTTTACTTGATATAATCTAACTAAATCCTTGAGACCTCTTGAATCCAAGAAATCTTCAAGAGTTTAATTAGGTTAACCAAGCTTCATGCTCTTCCAAGTTGAGCTCATACCATAAGCAACATTAAATTCTAATCAAGAACTTAAGCAAATCTATCATTTCACAAATACAAGAGGAGTTAATCACACACACATGTATTGTATGAAACTACACACATATAAGCTTTAGGTTTTCATGAGCTTAACACAAAAGAGAGATTTGTGAGCCAAAATCACATAGAACACTTAAAGCTAAATTTCCTAACCTAATGTAACCTAAATCTAGGAAAACATTAGGCAAAATGATAAGTCTAGCTCACAAACCTAAAAGATTACATCAACATGTACATGAGGCCAAAGTTGTTGATGATCTACAAGCACATTCCTTTGGAGAGAGAGATGAGGAAGCTTAGCCACACATGGAGGAGTGTAGGAGATGATGATTTCGTGATGATGCCATCAATGGAGGTGAAATCACGGAATGGAAGGGAAGAAGAAGATAAGAGAAGTTGAGAGGATTTGGGAGAAGAGAGAGAAAGAGTTGGTGAAGGAATATGTCACAAATGAAGTGGGATTAGGTTAAATGAAGTGGGAGTTTGATTAATGAGGTGGATTTGGGTTTACGTGAGCTGTCAAGGTGGTTTAAGTCGGCCAAGACAAGATTTTTAGGTGTAAGTGTGTGCTCTTGGCCAAGAGGTAGCATAAGTAAAGGAAGAAGGGTATTTTGGGTATTTTGGTAAAATGTGGATGAATGTGGCCTTGATTTGGGCTAGTTGCACCTCCAAAAATTCCTTCTTTTTATCCTCTCCATTGTGCTTCCCTTTTTGCCCTTAATGAAGCTTCAACAAGTTCAAATTTGAATTTTGAGCTCTTTTTACCCCTTTAGGAAAGATGCAAATCCCTTGTTTTTGACAAAAGGGGTAATTTTTGTCTTTTGCCTTTGCCTTTCCCTCCAAGTCAATTCCTTGCACTCCAAGCAACTCCAAAGGGTTGTGGGGCTCACGTGGGACCCCCCTACAAGAGAAAAGCACCACATAGTCAAAAATGACCAAAATACCCTTAGTTACTTAAAATGCAAGTAATTAAGCTAGGATTTTCCATATAATCACCTATAAGCATGTGCACATAAAATCACCAATAATGATCAAATATAACAATTAAACCTTACTAATTAAGCTCAAATACACATGCTTAGACATATAAATTCCGGTCCAATCACTTGTGAAACTTCAAGCTCCAAACTCCTCTTAAGGTTCATTTCGACCTTTGACATCTCCAAGCAAGAATGGTCTCTCTTGTGATTCCCTACAACATTGAGCAAACATCCCTTTTGCAAGGGGTTGTATGCATGCAAAGATACACTCATAGGAATACAAGATATAGCAATAAAAGAATCAAAGGGCACATGCTTAGGAAGAGCATCAAAAGTTAAATGGTTCACATGCTTAAAGGAGACATTAGCACAAGATATGGACAACAAATGAGAAGCATGAAAGGTATGTAGGTTTTGCCCCTTCAAAGCACTTGGCCAAGTAGTACATTTCGGCCACCTCATGGTACTTATAGTACCACCTCTCAAAGCAACACTCAAGGGAGCTACATCAAGCAAGCAAGACTCAAGCAAAGTTCTAGCATAGTCTTTCCCTTGAAAAGTACTCCCTCCATGCATATGCTTCATTCGGCTTTTCCAATCCAAGAGAACATGTGAGGAGTAGCAAAACAAGTCCTTCTCCAAAGGCAATCCATCCTCCAATATAAGAGCAAGCACTCCCTCCAACCTATCCCTATCAACAAAATGGAACAAACCTCCCTTTTCCAAGGGGTTGAGGATAGGCAAAGAAGAAATGCATAGACAAATATCACCAAGCTTATTCTTGACACACAAGTAATTATCATATGATGGCATCATGCTAACAATGTAAGAAGATGCACTCCTAGTATCTAGCAAACGTGCATCATATTTCACAATAGCACTAGGATCAAGATAGCATATGGAAGCCTCAATATCATCAATCATGTTCATTCTTAAGGAATCAAGATAGCATATGGAACCCTAAACACCAACTCCTTAACCCTAACTAGAATGTCCTCTATGAGTCCAAAAGGTTTCTTGAGTGACCTATCCGCCAATTGAACCACTACACTAGTTTCACTTATGTCCTTAAGCCCTAATGCAATGTAAGTGGCCTTAGGCATTGAAATGCGTGGCTGTCACCCAAGGGAGGCGGGGTGAATTGGGTGGCAGAATAAAACTTATGATTTTCCCTTTTTAAAACTTTACTCCTTGTGCTTGATGAGAGTGACGATGAATCATCCCAAGCACAAGTGAGTATGCAGTGGTGTGGTGCTTGGTGTGGAGATTTAAATAAGCAGAATATGCACAAGCGAGTTTATCCTGGTTCGGTCACTCCCATACCTACATCCAGTCCTCAGGCTCCACCTGAGATTTTCAATCCACTAAACTTCTTGTTTGAACCAGGCACAAGAAAGCCTTTACACTTTAGGTTTTACGAGCACGGGTTCACCTAACAACCCACAGGATTTACCACGGGCTAACCTGCAAACCTTTACAACCACAGGTTTTACAACGGGATCACCTGCAACCTTACAACCACAAGTTTTGCGGGCTAACTTGCAACCTATGGAGATTTAGAAAACCTCTAAATGCTCCCCCTTACTATTGTAAGATAACAATTTTGTTCTTCAAGCACAAGCTTTAGAACAGCCTCTATTGATTAGAGGATTTGGTTATATGTTCACTCTATGAACTGATTGTGATAAACACTTAAGTACAAATGACTCTCTCTAAGAGTAGATGATGTTACTCACTTAAGTACAACTGAATTACTCTCTAATAATATTACAAATCTAAATCTGAGAGTAGAAGATGAGAGGAATGTGGAATACAGTGTTTCAGACAATAGGCTCTATTCTTCTTCACTTCTTTTCTTCTGAATGTAGATGTTCCTTTTATACTCGACTTCAAAGGCTTGGGTGGCAGGTTGAATATGTCCGTTTGAATATAGCCGTTAATCCCATGTTACCATTGAGGAGTACATCTTCATTAATGCTTAGCAGGGTTGACTTGCTTTATCTCTGAAAAGTAGTCCTGACACCTCTGCTCTGACAAAAGCATTCTGACTTCTGAGTATGTGACGTTTACTCTTGTACTCTTGCTGACGGATGATCATCGTTCATCCGGAAGTGGCAATCTTGCTCTGCAAGTGTTAATCTCTGAATCCCAATGCCAAGAGTCTTTGCATCCGGAAGCTCATTTGCATCCGGAAGTGGCTAATTTCTGCACATACTGGTTAGCCCAACATAGCATTATATATAATCAAATATAGTAAGAACTATACATGCTGTGGGAAGTCATTTAGTCTAGGATGTATCCGGAAGCACTTCTACATCCGGAAGTGAGAACTACTGGATGAAGGATTTTGTTCACTGTTACTCACTCTCGCTCAGTGTCCTTCAATCTATCGGAAGCACTTTCACTTGACGTGGTAAACTCACTGACGCTTAGGGTTATATTTCTTCTATCAGCCTGTGCCAGTCTAAATCTAACAGGAAGCAATTTCACTTGACGAGGCTGATTCACTGACGCTTGGGGTTATTCTATTCTATCAGTCTGCGCCAATCAAAATCTAACAGGAAGCAGTTTCACTTGACGTTGCATTTTCACTGACGCTTGGGGTTATATCTATTTTATCAACCTGCGCCAGTCTAAATCTAACAGGAAGCAATTTCACTTCCGGTTGAATCAAAGCTTAGTCTTAAGGTTTTGTATACCTAATGCTCATGGACTAAGTTAATTCCCTAGTGAGTTACTCGCTGCCGCTGGGGGATAAATCATTCATCCGTGTGCGCGAGTCCTAGTCTATCCGGAAGTAAATCCACATCCGGTTGCACTCTTACTTGGGATCCTATGTTAACCTATTGCTCTCTAAGTACTTGGTCTATTCTTTTATATTTTAGTCTTCATCAAAATTTAAGATTCTAACATTCTCCCCCTTTTTGATGATGACAAACCTAGTTTTATCGATTAAGTTTATAAGAAAGGATTAGCAAAAGAATAAAAGCAATAGATAAGAACAAGTAACTTAGACAAATATTATTGACAAACATAAGTTACAAGTCAGAGTATACAATCAAATAACATTTACAAGTAAAGAACATATACAAGTAAACAACATCAAGCAATTATGAAAGTATGCATGAAAACAAAAACAAGAAGGAAAAATTTCTAAGTTAAAGAAAATGTTTGGATTGGGGGTTCAGGGTTTGTGTTTCTTTTTCCTCTCCCTCTCCTTTTGTCTCTCTTCATTTTCTTTTTGTAGTTTGGCTAGCTCGGCCTCATGCACATTCCGGTCTATCTGGGCAATGATTTCCTGAAGTTCTTCTTCATCTCTTTCCCTTCTGAGCCTCTCTGATTCAATAGACTCCTCGAATGCCCTTTTCAGGTTCTCGACTTCTTCATACCCAGGGAACTCAGTAGCATCGTCGAAGTAGGAGACTTCTCCATTGGGATAGTGAACAGCCCGGATTTTCACGTTCCATACAGGGAAGTTGGGATCCTCCTCAACTTCCTGGGCTTTCCTTTTCCCTTTCCCCTTACTCTTCCCTTTGCTCTTGCTAATTGGAGGAGTGGGCATGGCACTAGCTCTGTCAGCATCGAGGCACGCCATCTGACCAAAAGATAGCTTGTCTGTGAATCCAAACTTCTCAAATTCCTCAGGAGTCATGTCTTCAATTTCTAACTTGACTTCCTTCAGAATTGGAACTGCTTGAACCACTAGAGTTTCTTGCTCAACCTGGGCAGATGAAGTTCCTTGCTCAGGTAGGTAAGATGTAGTCTCTTCCTCACTGTCATCAGATTCAGTGGTGGCAATTATCTTCCTGGCACGTCTTCTGGCAACGGCCTTCTTTCTGAGCTCACTGACTCTGACTGCTGGCTCAGATGAGGGAGTAGGGGCAGATGATTGTTCAAATGAAGGACTCTCAGACGCTTGCCCAGAGGATGCAGGTATAGGCTTGGCTATCACAATGGGAGGATGGTTGGGTCTCTTGAGTCCCCACTTCATCATGATCTCCTCAACAATTTCTCTACTTGTTTTAGTTGGAGGAGGCTCTGATGATGACTCAGGTTGTGAGGATTGATCATTCTGTCCAAACACTACCATATCCCATTGTGGTCCTTGCTCAGCCGCTTTCTTCTGCTGCATGAACCGAATGGCTTCTCCCCTAATAAGGCTCTCAGCACCACCCAGCCTTTGGGACTTAAATGGACGACGCAGGGCGACCGTGATGTCTTCATCAATCCAGAGTGATGGCTGGCTGAGAACATCCCTTGTGGCCATACTTAGGCGAAGAGTAGACATAACATTTCTCCCCCTTTTGTCATCATCAACAAGGGTGAGTGCCAGGGATGGAGTGGATGAAGAGGAGGGTGGAGGTGGCTCAGGGCCAAATCTCTTAGGAGGGGAGGGTGAGAGGGTAGAGGTAGAGGATGTGGGAGAAAATGGGTGTTCTGGAGTTTGAGGAGGGTTGGGAAAGAGAATGGAGTTCCTTTCGAAGAAGGTAGGGTGAGTAAAGAGGCCATCATAGGGGTAGGTGGAGTAGTAGACATCAGGTTGTGGTTCCTTCCACCTGATAGTGGATTGGTCCCGGAGGTAATAAATTTCATCTGGGTTATCTCGAGAGATAAAGACTATGGGGGTTTGAGATGTGGTAGGGTTAGGATTGGAGGGTCCGGCAGAGAAGGTGAGTGGTGAGCGAGTAGGGGCGTTAGGTCGTGAGAGAGTGGGTGAAGGAGGTGGAGATGGAGAATTTAGTGGGGATTGGCGTGGAGAGTTGTGAGGTGAGTCTTGGGTTTGCTGGTCATGGGTAGGTGAAGGTTGGGATTGGTGGTCATTGTTTGGTGATGGTGGGGGTTGCTGGTCATTTTGTGGTGGTGGCTGAGGTTGTTGAGTGTTAGGTGGAGGAGGAGGTGGTAGGTTACCTTGTGGTGGTTGGGGAATTTGTAGGTGTTGGAGGATGAGATCTAACTTTGCATCCACCCTGGCAAGGTGATTCTCGATCTGACTCACTCTGTCCTCGAGCCGCTGAATTCGCTCCCCTTGCTGTTGGAAGCCAGTTTCACATTCAGCACGGAGAGGTCCCACCAAGGAGTCTGGTAGCTTAAAAAGAAGTTCTTCCTTTACTTCTTCAGCAAAGGCTTTGACTGATGCTGGCACTCTTGCAATACGGCTCGGCCCAGCATGGGAGTCTACTTCCTGATCCCCTGTTCCAGATGTAGAGGGGGCTGAAGTCCCAGAAGCACTACTGGCTTGTGACCCTGAGCGAGTGGGTTTAGGAGCCCTTAAGTACCTAATGCCCATCTTTCCAATATTGGTTGATTCCACAGGCTTACACTTGACATTCTCTTCCTCCACAGCAGATGTGGCCTTGATCAGATGTTTCTCAAGGAGGAAGGCAATGATGGTGGGATAGGGAAGATGGCCAGACTTGTCATTTGTCAACCATCGCTGAAGCTCTAGGCTGATCAACTGGCCGGGATTGATAGGTTGCTGTTTGAGAAGTCTGGGGAACCAAGGATTGTCAATCAAGGTGAACTCGTTGAAGTTACCCCCTTTGTGTGTCATCATTCGGGAGTAAACGTAGTACAAGAGCCTGTAAGAGTCAGACATCTTGGATACCTTTTTCCCTGAGGTACCATACAACTTATCGAGATCCTCCTTGCTGAACTTTAGTGACTCAGGGTATAGCCACTCATTCATGCTCTCGTCATTGATTCCCATCATTTCATTCAATGTCTTCCATGTGAACCTGAAGGTTCTTCCCCTTACAGTGGCAGTGAAGAAGAGTCTGTGGATTTGTTCTTTCCCATCAACCTTTTTGAACTTAGCCCTGCCTGTGAGAGACTGACAGAATACAAGCAGGACGTTGACGTTGTAGTCTTGGTTGATCCCCAGCCAGGGCATGTACCTCTCAAGGTAAGGGCGCAGATGAGGAAACCCTAGTTCATCAATCTTGTCCAGATCGATGAACAGGCCATGGTTGAAGATGGGAGTGGATGTCTCAAATTTGGCGGCCACACTCTCCAATGCCCCATCTCTGTATATAGTAGGGTCATCTTCTTCAACCCTCTGCCTCTTGGAAGAAGACTCTTCAGCAAATTGCACCTTCTTCTTCTTCCCTTTTCTCTGGGCTTCCCTTGCTTGCTCATTCTCAGAAGCCACTGGCTGTTCTGCCACTCTACCAGAAGTTTCAGGCTGACCCTGAATATTTTCATCCTGCCCCAGTGTTTGCCCAGAACCTTCATGGTGTTCATGATGTTCATCGCGATGTTCTTCACGATGCCCAGATTTGCCAGAATGTTTGTGACTTGATTTCCCAGATTTCGACTTGTGTTTCTTGGATGAAGAGGTTTTCTGTGTAACTGGGTTGGATTCATGAGATCCGGCCATTTATGTGTGGGATGATTGGTGAAAAGAGATGAAATGCAAAAGAGTGTTCGAAAAATGCGAAGAACACAGATGAAGGTGAAGAAAATTTCAGAGAATGGTTAAAGTGAATTTGATGCAAGTAAAAGGTGAAAGTGAAAAATGACATCTATTTATAGGTAAAACTTCTGAGGATAAAATGGGCATCTTCTTTCAAATTTTCACACATTGGGTAACGTAAGATTTTAAGTTGGAACGACACACCTGATGACACGTGTTGCTTCAATTAGTCAGAGAAGGCACAACGTCTCATAGAGGAAGTTGAAACGTTTTCTGAAGTGACGTGTCCCTTTGTTTGGCACTGGCGCTCTGGCTTGCTTTATTTCAATACTCAGTCCCAGCAAATAATCATCCGGAAGTGGTTTTGCCTCCGGTTATACAGGTGCTCTGGGTTGTCCTGAGGGATCATCCAGCGCCAGCGTGTGATCATCCGGAAGTGGTTTTGCTTCCAGTTGTACTTACTTAAGATTCAACATTGAGGGACCTGCAAAATTGTTGATGTTCTCTCTTGTGCATTCACATCGATCAAGCTTTCATAATCTGTCAACATACTTAACAGCAAGCTTGAACTGAGATCATTAGTAGATGGAGACTTGAGATATGTTTATAAATTATTGCTCAAGTTCACAGCCAGTCAGTTTATCACTGAGAGTGTTCAGGATGAGGTTGTAAACAAGCTTGAGTTGAAGTCATTGAACCTTAAAATCAACATTGGTTTGTAAAGAAGATCATACTAGTGTCATTATATTTTGAAAACTTATTAAGTCAATCATGTGTGGTTAGATGCTATATATTCTTTTCATTCATTCCATAGAGCAATTTGAAATTTATCTTTTAGATGCATAAATGTCTATTGCAGATGAAGTGAGTAAACATGCATTCATTACCCAATTAAACATTCAAATAAGGAAAAGGGTAAGAGTGACATCACCAAGGCTACATTTGCGTCAAGTAGTAGCTTGTTTGATCTTGGCAGGTGGTGTTTGATCTTTTCAATTTCAGAAGCAGTAGCACTCGGAGCCCAGTATGAACAACAGCTCATTCAGATTTGACACATTGCTCAGATCAGGTATGATCTTGAATATTGTTGTTCCTTTGGATCTTCTTTCCTACAAAATACCAAATGATTTCTTTTTCCCATTTTTCAGTCTCCAGACTTGGATCTGACTGGTCAGTTTGTAGGAAGTATGTAATTCTCATGCTCCTAAGAATTATTCACTATGAATATGGCATTGCGAATCAACTATGACTATATGCACATGGTTATACACGGTTTTTGATAATGATAGGCATAGATAGCATGTAGACTATGAACATTGTGTGAAATTTCTTATAAGCCATATAATGTTCATATATATGATGCTTGATGTAAAATCTCAATAAGTCCATCTAACATTTGCATAGGAGATTTTACTATTGCATGCTTCAACCTTAAGTGATCCCTTCCTTACCCAAGGAGATCTTCTATACTTATCTTTGGCCTGAAGCACTTTCTTAGGAGAGACAGGATTCATAGGCTTTCTCCATGTTGATTGAGACATCCTCTCTCTCATGTTCTTCTCAGGATAGTTGAGTGGAACTCTGTGATAGCTCATCCTTGAGATAGAACCTTTGTTCCTAATGGTGGCGCACTGCTTCTTATGATTGAACCAGATGGTTGCAACAGTGATATCACCAAGAGTTCTTTTCTTTGGGGCAAGAGGAACTCTTGATCTTTCCTGCACAAGTAAGGCACTGGAAGGGAGTTTTGGTACCCATTTGTACTTGGGTCCTACATGGTTAGCGCTGGACCTTACTTGTCCTTTAGGGATCCATACAAATTTATTTCTCACATGCAAATTTTTCTTAAGACTACATGTGTGAGAAATATGACCTGATCTACCACAATAATGACAGATAATGGGATGATATTCAGAATGGGATTTCCTATCATTATCTTGGTCAGTTTTCTTTTCAAGGACTCTATCTTTATTTACTTTTGAAGTCTCAGAGTCTTTTGGAAACTCTTCCTTCAAGGATGGAACTTTGGACTCCTTGGTTGTAGAAGAAAGAATAAGTTCCTCAAGTTCCCTATTCCTTTTTCTCAAGCCTAGAACTTCTTTTGCAAGTTTACAGAATTCAATATGTAACTCATCATAAATGTCTTGCAATTCAGAAGGTTCAAGTTCAGGTACCTTATTTTCTTCAGTTTCTGAATCTTCTAGGCACAGATTGACACTCTCTTCACTGATGCTAGCTTCCTCTATATCACCATCCAGTAGCTCATCAAAGGTGGATTCACAGGGAGCACATAATGAGCTTTGGACAGCCTTAACTTCAAGAAATTGATTAGAAGCATATATTGTATCAAGAGTGTTCCAAATATCTCTAGCCCTAGAGCAATGTTTAATTTTCTGGAAATCATTGTCAGATAAACTTTTGTGCAAAATTTGCATTGCTCTAAGGTTTAAATAAAATAAATTTGTCTCCTCTTCAGTCCAATTTACTTTTGGTTTGAAATCAGAGTCCTTTTCAAAGACATCCCACATTTTGAAATCCGTGGATAGTATAAAACTTCTCATCCTTCCCTTCCATAAGTAAAAATCAGTATTTTCTAACACGGGTTGGATAGTATGATCAAAACCTTCAAAATACATTTTATATCCCAAGTCAGCCTAGGTCTTTGCACTTGAGATCGTTGGATCCTTTAAACAAGTGACCTGGCTCTGATACCAAATGAAATGCGTGGTTGTCACCCAAGGGGGGGTGAATTGGGTGGCAGAATAAAACTTATGATTTTCCCTTTTTAAAACTTTACTCCTTGTGCTTGATGAGAGTGACGATGAATCATCCCAAGCACAAGTGAGTATGCAGTGGTGTGGTGCTTGGTGTGGAGATTTAAATAAGCAGAATATGCACAAGCGAGTTTATCCTGGTTCGGTCACTCCCAGACCTACATCCAGTCCCCAGGCTCCACCTGAGATTTTCAATCCACTAAACTTCTTGTTTGAACCAGGCACAAGAAAGCCTTTACACTTTAGGTTTTACGAGCACGGGTTCACCTAACAACCCACAGGTTTTACCACGGGCTAACCTGCAAACCTTTACAACCACAGGTTTTACAACGGGATCACCTGCAACCTTACAACCACAAGTTTTGCGGGCTAACTTGCAACCTATGGAGATTTAGAAAACCTCTAAATGCTCCCCCTTACTATTGTAAGATAACAATTCTGTTCTTCAAGCACAAGCTTTAGAACAGCCTCTATTGATTAGAGGATTTGGTTATATGTTCACTCTATGAACTGATTGTGATAAACACTTAAGTACAAATGACTCTCTCTAAGAGTAGATGATGTTACTCACTTAAGTACAACTGAATTACTCTCTAATAATATTACAAATCTAAATCTGAGAGTAGAAGATGAGAGGAATGTAGAATACAGTGTTTCAGACAATAGGCTCTATTCTTCTTCACTTCTTTTCTTCTGAATGTAGATGTTCCTTTTATACTCGACTTCAAAGGCTTGGGTGGCAGGTTGAATATGTCCGTTTGAATATAGCCGTTAATCCCATGTTACCGTTGAGAAGTACATCTTCATTAATGCTTAGCAGGGTTGACTTGCTTTATCTCTGAAAAGTAGTCCTGACACCTTTGCTCTGACAAAAGCATTCTGACTTCTGAGTATGTGACGTTTACCCTTGTACTCTTGCTGACGGATGATCATCGTTCATCCGGAAGTGGCAATCTTGCTCTGCAAGTGTTAATCTCTGAATCCCAATGCCAAGAGTCTTTGCATCCGGAAGCTCATTTGCATCCGAAAGTGGCTAATTTCTGCACATACTGGTTAGCCCAACATAGCATTATATATAATCAAATATAGTAAGAACTATACATGCTGTGGGAAGTCATTTAGTCTAGGATGTATCCGGAAGCACTTCTACATCCGGAAGTAAGAACTACTGGATGAAGGATTTTGTTCACTGTTACTCACTCTCGCTCAGTGTCCTTCAATCTATCGGAAGCACTTTCACTTGACGTGGTAAACTCACTGACGCTTAGGGTTATATTTCTTCTATCAGCCTGTGCCAGTCTAAATCTAACAGGAAGCAATTTCACTTGACGAGGCTGATTCACTGACGCTTGGGGTTATTCTATTCTATCAGTCTGCGCCAGTCAAAATCTAACAGGAAGCAGTTTCACTTGACGTTGCATTTTCACTGACGCTTGGGGTTATATCTATTTTATCAACCTGCGCCAGTCTAAATCTAACAGGAAGCAATTTCACTTCCGGTTGAATCATAGCTTAGTCTTAAGGTTTTGTATACCTAATGCTCATGGACTAAGTTAATTCCCTAGTGAGTTACTCGCTGCCGCTGGGGGATAAATCATTCATCCGTGTGCGCGAGTCCTAGTCTATCCGGAAGTAAATCCACATCCGGTTGCACTCTTACTTGGGATCCTATGTTAACCTATTGCTCTCTAAGTACTTGGTCTATTCTTTTATATTTTAGTCTTCATCAAAACTTAAGATTCTAACAGGCATGACATTAATGGAGGCCAATAAAGTGATTAGACCGAATTTCATGTCTTTAAGCATGTGCAATTGAGGTTAATTAGTGTGATTTAATTGATATATTTGATCATTATTGGTATATTTTAATTGCGCATGCTTATTGGAATTAATTGGAGAATATTAGCCTTATTACTTGCATTTTAAGAACCCAAGGGTATTTTGGTCATTTCGATTATTTGGTGAGATTTTATGTTAGGGGGGTCCCACGTGGGCCCCACACATCCTTGGTGGAGCTTTGGTGGAGCTTATGTGGTAAGGAGGAGGCTAGTTGGTAAGGAAAGTGACATAAAGCAAACTTTACCACTTTTGGTAAAAAGAAGGAAAAGTGACATTTGAAGCATCTTTCCAAAAGGAGTAAATTTGGCTCCAACTTCAAATTCAAATTGGGAGCTTCAAAAAGGGCAAAATTGGACTTGAATGAAAGATCTTGAAGAGCAGAATAAGAGGAGAAAGCATGTGACAAGTGGAGGCATTCACACATTTTTCCCTACATTTCCAAAAATACCCCTCTTTTCCCTTACTACCCTAATTTGGCCAAAACCCATACATACACCCAAAAATCCCTACATGGCCGAATTATACCCATTTTTGACAGTTCATCAAGACCCAAATGAAGCTCATTAACTCACCTAAACACCTCACATAAATATCCTTAAGCTTCATTTATCACATATCATTCTCACTTTCACTTTTCTCTCTCTTCTCCATTTTCTCTCAACTCCATCTTCATCTTCTTCACCATTCTTCCACCATTTTTGTGATTCTCCCTCCATCCTCCATGAATCCCACGCAACTTCACCTCCATTTCCACATCTCCATGTGTGGCTAGGCTTCTTCATCTCTCTCTCCAAAGGAATGTGCTTGTAGATCTTCACATTTGGCCTCATGTATTTGTAATGTACTCTTTTAGGTTTGTAAGCTAGACTTATCTTTTTGCCTAATGTCTTCCTAGATTTAGGTTTCATTAGGTTAGGACATTTAGCTTTAAGTGTCCTACTTGATTTTGGCTTACAAATCTCTCTTTTAGGTTAAGTACATGAAAACCTATGCTTAAACTTTTGTAGTTTCATGAATGTATGTGTGTGTGATTAGCTCCTATTATGTTTGTGAAATGAATGTGTTTCTTAAGTGCTAGATTTAGTGCTTAATGTTAGCTTAAGGTATGTGCTAAGCTTGAAAGAGCTTTAGGCTTGGTTAACCTAATTAAACTCTTAAAGATTTCTTAGCTTTAAGAGGTCTCAAGGATTTAGTTAGATTATATCAAGTAATGCAAATATATGAGGTACAATTCACCAAAAGCACAAAGTACTTTGGAGAGGGAGATGCTTCCACTTGACTTTGTCACAACTCAATTTCGGTAATATAGCTCTAGTTAGGTTAAATTTGTAGTTGTTAATCATAAAAAATATTCTCAAACCATCTCTTAATTTGCGTGACAATTGGACCGTGAATTAGCAAGTTATAAACCTAGGTTGTGGATTTGACCCTTACTCACCACTACACTTTAGTGGAATTGAGTATTGAATTTGTTTTGATTAGCCAAGGCGACTTTAGGCTAAACCAAGTGGCGCCGTTGCCGATTTAGGTTGATTCTAGCTAGTTTTAGGTGTAGTAGTCACAAATTTAATTTGTTGCACATTTTGCTTACCATTCGGCTACTTCCTTGTTTGTGAACTTGAGTATAATTGTGATAAATCTTGATTTGCCTACTGTTAGTGCACATTTGGCTGGACATTTATTGGTATTTAGGCTGCTCTAGTTGGCCAAATACATTTTTGAAACTAATTTGGAAGTTGCTGGAAAAACAGTGAAGTGCTTAGTTTACTTAGGGCTCTAGTTCCTATTCTTGTGAATGAAGTACTTTGAATCTGGAAAAACTGTTTTAGAAGGACTTTGTGCTTGATTTTAGCTTGCTAAAGCTATTTTTACTTCCCTTAAACTCGCTGTATAACTGCTGGAATAAATTGTTGAATCTGACCTGTTTTGCTGGAAAGTCACTGTGTGACCAGTTTGCTTGCTGTTGCAACTGTAAATTGTGTAGCTGGAATTTGACCAAACGGTTTCTTGTGGCTAAACTACACATTGTAAGCTTTCCAGGAACATATTACTTGTTGCTAGACTCATTCTATATTGTCTGGAATTAATTTTTGAAATCTGCCCTGTGTGCTGGAAACTGTCTGGACAACACTGTACTTTCAGCGAACTTGTTTTCAAAACTGGTATTGACTCACAACGAATTTCTGGAAACTGTTTTAACTGGTAAAACTAGAAGATTCAAGCTTTATTGTGATATATAATTGGCCAGGAAACGCGTTTTCTACTGTCCAGGGTGAATTTTTGAAATTGCCCTGTTTTTCTGGAAATTGCCTGCGGAACTGCTGACTTTGGAGCCAATCTGTTTGATCTTATCCTGCGCTGTTTTGCATGATCTTTGGCTCATATTAACCCGTTTGGAATAAGCTTTGGATTGATATATTGTGCAAAATTTTTGGTGCAGTATTCGTTTGTCTAGAGGTCAACAACGTGCTGTAATTGTGCATTTTCCTGCTCAACTTTGAACCAAAACTGTTTGCATTCTACTTATCTATTTTGAGCAGTTTTTGGCTTGTTTGAAACCTGATTAATTGCACTTTTAATCTGCCTGGTTGTTCTGGAAAATTTGGTTAGAAATTACTGTGAAAAAGGTGCTCTAGTTGCCTTTATTTTCTAACCGGTACTTGGTGAATTTGCACTGTTTTTGTATCTCTTTTGCTGGATTGGTTGCAGGACTAATTTGACCACATTTGAAGCTGTTTGAAGTTCCCTGTGGTTAGCTGTAATTGTGCCATTTCTTTGGCGAATTTTTCTTCAAGTTTTGGAGGACTTAGTGAATTGATTTGGCAGCACTTTCTTGTGCTCAATTACTAGACTTTGCTGGATTTTTGATTCTGGATTTTGTTGGCTGGATAGACTGCTTATATACTGTTTGGCTGGCTGGATATTCTTGTTCTCTTTTGCAGGGGATTCTAAATAATTTTGCACACAATTTTCTGGATATTGTGTGGTAGTTTGAGCAGTGCTCCACTACTCTTGCAAGCACTCACTTAAGTCCTTTTAAGCCTTGTTTTTCTGGATTTTTCTGAATATTCTGGACTGCTTGGTATATTTGTGCTGGCTGGATTGTATTGATTTTCTTTGCAGGTCATGGCATACTATTCTTGCTTCATTGAAACTTGTTCACACCTCATAGGCCAATGAGGGAATCTTTAAGGCCATGTGCATTATTCTCACCTCATGGCATGGCCACCAATCCACAACCATTATATGGGAGGGATCACTTGAGTATGCGTGATAACTCTTATCTCTCTTATGATGAGAAGTTGGTCAACCTTGTTGACAAGATGCATGCTCTTTTGCCAACCATGGAGAAGACTATGAGCAATAATATTTCGACAATGCCTCCAAGACCTCCATTCCAAGAGCATAAGCCTTCTACCAACACATATAATCAAGGATGGATGGACCATCCAAGTTTCGAGTGGGGGGGAGGAGGTTATGCTACTCCTTCACATGCTTTTGAAGATCAACAAGGTTATGCTCCTCAATATCAAGATTATGACCCTTACCACATGAGGCCTAATTCTTCTTGTGCTCAAAGGCCGGATGTGTATGCTTGTCAAGAAGCTTCTCAATGTGAGCCTAATCCACCTCCTTATGGTTATGGGCAAAATTTTTATGATCACCAAGAGCCTCTACAAAGCTTTGTTCCTACACACATGGAGCAAAATGACTTCTTTCATGCTCAAGTGCCAAATGAGTATGCTCATCCAAAAGAAGATTCTTCTTTCTCTTCTAATTCATATGATTTGATGATGCAAATGTGTGCATCCATTATGGATAGGATGGAAGGGTTAGACTCTAAATTGAAAAGGAGGCAAGAGGACATTTATTCATTTGCTTCTCAATGGATGAATAAAAGGGCCGAGGAAGAGGCAAGGCAAGGTGACCTACCTTCCAATATGGTTATAAATCATAATTCTTTGAATGACATGGATTTGGAAGGAGGAGTTCAAGTTGAATCAATTCCCTACCTTGATGAAGAAGAGCATGCACCTCTAGAATGCCAAGAGGTTGATCCTAGGATTGAGATGAATGTTGATATTGATGATTCTATGACTTGTTCATGTGATGAGTTGAGCATATGTGTTGATTGTTATGAGGGTAAATCTTCTCTTCTCATGGAATTCCATAGAAAAAAATTGAAAGAATTGCAAACATCCCATAGTGATGTTGTATTGGGTAATGACACAATGGATGAGGCCACTTCTAGGGATGATATACATGTTGAACATCACTCAAATACCCTAGAAAACCATGAGGGGGGTGACAATGGTGAAGAGGCCAAGAGCTCTCTTCTCATGGAGCAAGAGGCCATGAAGGAGTTTATGCATGATATGGTGCACGAGACCAATTCTAAGGATGTTGTGCAAGATGGAAAGCATCCTAATACTCAAGTAACACATGTTCATGAGGAAGAACATGAAGAGGCCAAGAAGCATACTTTGAATATTGTGTTCCAAGAGGTCAAGTCTAAGGGTGTTGTGCTTGTTGGAGACCATCTTATCTCTTTTGAAATTAATAAGGAGACTAAGAATGTGGTAGAGGCCGAATGCCTCACTCCTAATGGTGAAAATGAGGAGAAAGCCAAGAGATCTACACCAAAGGAAGCAACAAAGAATGAAATTTTTAAAGAAGAATGCAAAGTTGAAGGGCGATTGGCACAAGAGCTTGGAGTTTCCTCTAATTCTCAAATCGTGCATCAACCATCTCAAGGTATAATTCTTGATTCTACACTTGTTACCTTTCCTATTCCATGTAACTTAGGGAAGAAGATATATCATGAGCTTGTTCAAAATTTAATCCTTGATTTGTTTTCGATGCTTGAATTTAATGTGCCATTGCTTGTTGTTCTTGAGCCAATGCCTACTTATGCTACGCCTTCATATAATCTTTGGATATATAAGGAAGCATGTAGGCCATATCCATTGTTGATTGAAAATGTGGTAGAACAACATGTAACTCCCTTGAGCTTGCTTTCACATGAGGATTTGCATACATCTTTAGGATCATTTGATTCTTGCTTGGTGAATGTTAATGATGCTTGCATGAATTCTCTTGATGATGATTCTATTATTGTGAGCATGTCTCTTGATCTTACTAGTCCCAAGCATGATGATTGTGATCTTAACGATGTTGGTACATTTACATACTCTTTGTCTAGCTACAACCCCTTGGAAAAGGGATGTTTGTTCAATTTTGTGGATAAAGCTAGGTTGGAAGGAGTCCTTGATCTCTTGATGGAGGCCGGATTACAATCGAAAGAAGACTTGCATTTCTATACCTCATATACAATCTTGGATTGGAGGAGCCGGTTGAGGAGCATACATGAAGAAAGTGCTTTGCAAGAAGAGTCCTCCAACTTGACTTTTGCTTTGAGGAGGGAGTCCACAAATTCCATTTGGAGGCCTAATGGTGATTATTGGTTGAGTGCTTTCAAGGGGCAAAATTTTGTTATGTTTAAAATGCCTAAATTGATCACCATATTTCATCATAGCCTCTTACCTAAGCATGTGCATATTGATTATCCTTGTGTTTCATTGAGTTTATCTTTGCAATCCTACAACCCCTTGCAAAAGGGAAGTTTGTTCTATGTGGTAGGATCTTTTAGGATGCACAAGGATTATTGGGAAAACAAGAAGGCCATGGTGGAACTTGTGGCGACTCCTAAGTTGGAGAAAGCCAACTTACACTTACTTGAGGCCGAAAAGCATCTCAAGAAAAGCTTGGAGCATGATGAAACAACGGCGGAATTGGACTTCTTTAATGGAAAGCTCACCAAGGATAACATCAAAGGGTTAGTGGTTCGGTTGAACATGCTTCAAAGGAACATGGAAGTGAAGGCCAAAGTTTTGCAAGCAACAGTGAATGAACCTACACTTCTAGTGTTCCTTGCCAAGAGAGTGCACAAATTGTTAATGAAGCTCCAAGCCCATTGGAGAGCTAGGAGGCCAAAGGAGAAGAAGAAGGGAGCAACACACAAAAATTCATCTAAGAACCTTCCTCTACTTAAAGTGGCCGAATTGAGTAAGAGAGATTATGAGGAGAAAGAGCTCAATGGTGTCCTTAATGGGAGTGGCCAAAATATGCTCATCAAAGGCCACAAAAATAAATTTTTCAAAGAGAATTTCAAGCCTCCCTAAAGGTTGTTTCTATCCTTTCCTCACTTGCTTTGCTTAGTTTAACATCTTAAGTGTGGGGGAAGATATTTGTTAAAACATAGGATTGTGTTTAGGTTTTATTTCTAGTTGTTGTTATAGGTTGTTAGAAAAAAAAACCAAGAAAAAAAAATTATAAACTTGTGTTAGGTTGTGTTTAGTGTTTGTTTTTGTGAATAATACATGATGGTCATTTGCATGCGTGGACTGCCCGGCCTTATTACTTTCTGCCTTGCCTTTGTTTATGCCTTCCTACTTGATTTGATTGGTCCCATTGAGGACAATGCATGCTTTAAGTGTGGGGGGGTGTATTATGATGCTTAAAAGGGGTTATTTCAAAGCTTTTACACTTGATTTTTGGACTTCTTGGGCATAATTGTGTAGCAAGGTTAACTTGATCATGGCTCTTGAAAGTAAATGGAATTGTCCTCTAGTGTTTAAGTAGAATTTTTGGAATGATTACTTAGGGCATTACATGGGGCACTTTTAAGGTACAAAGAGGAAGCTAGTTTCTCACTTAACTTTTCTTAGGGAGGAAGTGACTAATTAGAGTAAGCCATAAATGTGAGAAGCCTCCAACCAAATTGAGTGGGCCAATAGTTATTTCACCTCCTAGAACTTTTCCTAGTTCTTGTTCAAGATCACAATGCATGGTACAATTGAAAAGGAAAGGGGCATTTCATTTCTAAACCCTTTTTGACCCAAACACAAGCCAACCTAAATATCCTTTGATTCAACCCCTTTGGGCCATTCACTATTCTTTTCTATCACCTTGACCAATGTGTGAATAAGTGATTATATCATATGCTTGCATGTATATTAGGATTGTATTGTTGTATCTTGTGAAAGCATACTACATTAGAAAAAAATAAAAGAGGCCGAGAGCCCTTGAGTGAAAAAGAAGAAAAGAGAGGTGGCCAAAGGCCAAGAAAAAGCAAACGAAAAGAGAAAAAAAATAAGGCCGAAGGCCTAAGTAAAAAAAAAGAAAGAAAGAAAGCACAAAGTGCTTATGTATGCCAAAGGCATTTGAGTTAAAAGAAAAATTGAGAGAAGCACAAGGTGCTTGAAAAGGAAAAAAGAGAGTGATATGTAGCATGTTTGTTTGGATTGAGCTCATTGAATTGCATGCATATGTGGTGATTACTTGTTCATATTATTGGTCATTGACTACTATCCATCATTCACCATTCATTATTAGCCTTCCATTCAACCCCCAAAGTCCCCTAGATTTGATTGTGCCATGCATACTAATGGGTGGAGAACTAAGAACTATTACAAGCCTATGGTGAGGAAACACTTAAATCCGGTGATGCATTGAGCCAAAGAGTGAATTACAAAGACCCTAGTTAGGCATTATTCCTAACTTGAGAGATTGAGTGCAAACACTTAAATCCGGTGAGGAAAAATCTCTTTTAGCATTCCCTCCTAATTCTAGTTACTTGTTAAACTTGTTTCCACTTTGCATCCTTAAATTTGGCCCATGTGATAATCTAGGGAAAGTTTCAAAATAATCAACTTGTACACAATGACAATTCCAATTGCCTTCACTATGCTTAATAATTAAGTTAGTCTTTTTGGATGACTTTGCCCGGAGTTCAAAGATTAAGTGTGGGGGATTTGATTAGACCGAATTTCATGTCTTTAAGCATGTGCAATTGAGCTTAATTACTGTGATTTAATTGATATATTTGATCATTATTGGTATATTTTAATTGCGCATGCTTATTGGAATTAATTGGAGAATATTAGCCTTATTACTTGCATTTTAAAAACCCAAGGGTATTTTGGTCATTTTGACTATTTGGTGACATTTTTGTTAGGGGGGTCCCATGTGGGCCCCACACATCCTTGGTGGAGCTTTGGTGGAGCTTATGTGGCAAGGAGGAGGCTAGTTGGTAAGGAAAGTGACATAAAGCAAACTTTACCACTTTTGGTAAAAAGAAGGAAAAGTGACATTTGAAGCATCTTTCCAAAAGGAATAAATTTGGCTCCAACTTCAAATTCAAATTGGGAGCTTCAAAAAGGGCAAAATTGGACTTGAATGAAAGATCTTGAAGAGGAGAAAGCATGTGAAAAGTGGAGGCATTCATGTTAGAATCTTAAGTTTTGATGAAGACTAAAATATGAAAGAATAGGCCAAGTACTTAGAAAGCAATAGGTTAACATAGAATCCCAAGTAAGAGTGCAACCAGATGTGGATTTATTACCGGATAGACTAGGACTTGCGATCGCGGATGAATGTTTCATCCCCCAGCGGCAGCAAGTAATTCACTAGGGAATTAACTTAGTCCAGAAGCACTAGATACACAAAACCTTAAGACTAAGCTAGGATTCAACCGGAAGTGGAATTGCTTCCGATAGCTTTATGACTAGCGCTGGCTGTTGGTATAGATAAACACTAAGCGTCAGTGAACATGAGCCACGTCTAGTGGAATTGCTTCCGATAGCTTAGTGACTAGCGCTGGCTGTTGGAATAGGTAACACTGAGCGTCAGCAAACATGAGCCACGTCTAGTAGAATTGCTTCCGATTGCTTAGTGACTAGCGCTGACTGTTGGAATGAAGAACACTGAGCGAGAGTGAGTAAAAGTGAATATAACCGTTCATCCAGTAGTAGTGCTTCCGGATGTAGAGGTGCTTCCGGATCCAAGGAAGCCATCTTAGACTAAGTAAACTCCCACTACATGTGACTATGTGCTTATATTGCTAAATGTGCTTATATTGCTAAACTAACGTTCAAGTGCAGCACACTAAGTAGAGTTGCTTCCGGATGAGAATTTGCTTCCGCAAGCAATCAGAATGTCAGAACGTTCAGAAGTGCAGTGTCAGAATGCTTTTGTCAGAGCAGAGGTGTCAGGACTACTTTTCAGAGATAAAGCAAGTCAACCCTGCTATGCATTGATGAAACATTTATTGGGCAAACGGTAACATGGGAAAAACGGCCATATTCAAACGGCTAACCCACCTACCAAGAGTCAGAATGTTTGAAGACTATATAAAGGAGTTCAACTTCATTTATGAAGCAATCAATTATCTTTGACATACTTGAGAGAAGTTAGAGCGAGAAACCAAGAAAATCTTTAAGCATTCAAAGCTGCCCAGAAAAGAGAAAGAGCATTTAACTCATTGAGTGATCTTTTCATCTACATATCTTGTACTCATTGTAGTTAAGTCTCTTCGTGTTATAAGAGCATTAATTGTACTTAAGTGTGTAACACTATCTGTTCTTAAAGAGAACTTAGTTAGAAAGATCCTTTACTTGTAAAGGCTGAACCCTTGCTGGAAGTAAGGGGGAGCGAGTTAGAAAGGCAGCAAGTAAGCCTTGAGTAAAACTTGTGTTTGTGATTGAGCCTATTTTTATATATTTAAGCATGTGCAATTGAGCTTAATTAGTGAGGTTTAATTGATATATTTGATCATTTTTTGGAGAATTTTATTGCACATGCTTATATATATTAATTGGGAAATATTAGCCTTATTACTTGCATTTTAAGTAACCAAGGGTATTTTGGTCATTTTGACTATTTTGTGATTTTCTACATGTAGGGGGTCCCACGTGGGCCCCACAACCCTTTGGGATAGCTTGGAGTGCAAGGATTTGGCTTGGAGGGAAAGGCAAAGGCATAAGACAAAAATTACCTCATTTGTCAAAAAGAAGGGATTTTGATGTTACTAAAAGGGGTAATTTTGGCTCCACTTTCAAATTCAAATTTGGAGATGTTGAAGGCCTCATTAAGGGCATTTTTGGAAGCACAAGAAAGAGGAGAAAAAGGAGCAATCTTTGGAGATGAATCTAGACCTCATTTAGGTTCTATTCATATACATTTTCACCTAATACCCAAAATACCCTTCCTTTCACCTTATGACACCTCTTGGCCATTAACACCCACATACACCTAAAAATCACATTTTGGCCGACCTAATCCCCCCTTGGACAGCTCATTAACTTCCTTGACAGCTCATTAAACCCATAATCCAACCCATTCACTAAACTCCCACTTCATTTAATCCAACCCTAGCTCATAATCACTTCATTCCTCACTTTCCCATTCTCTCTCTTCTCCCAAATCCTCTCAATTTCTCTCTTCCCTTCCATCTTCATCTCCATTTTCGGCCAAACTTCACTCCTCACCATTCTCCATGATTTCTCACGGCCTCCTTCCTCCATCCATCATCTCCATGTGTGGCTAGGCTCCTCATCTTCTTCTCCAAAGGAAATGTGCTTGTAGATTCAACATTTGGCCTCATGTACTTGTGTTAGTTCTTTGTAGGTTTCAAACTATTTTCATCTTTTGTCTTGTGAATTCTTTGATTAAGACTCATTAGACTAGAGTATTTGTATTTTCAAGTATTCTACCTCACTTTAGTTTGAAATCTCTCTTTGAATTTTTGTATGTGAAAACCTAGGGTTTGATTCTTGTGTAGTTCTATGAGATCATATGTTGCGATTGCTTATGTATGTTTCTTGTTGAATGAATGATTTTCTTAGCTCTATGATTTAGAGTTAATGTTGCCTAAGGTACATTTGAAGGTTTCAAAGAGCTATTAGCTTGGTTGACCTAATTAAACTCTTGTAGATTTCTTAGCTTTAAGAATCTCAAGGATTTAGTTAGGTTATACTAAGAATAGCAAGTATATGAGGTCACATTTATCAGTAAGCACATAGTACTTTGGAGAGGGAGGTGTTTCTCACTTGATTTCTTGTGTTTCTCAATTCGGCTAGTGTTAAGTAATTTGAGATTTTAATTGTTCTTAGTAATTGATAATCAACACTTTCAACATCATTGTTAATTTGTGATTATTTGACCTAAGCAAGTGAATTAACCAAATTGTGAAATTGACCTAGGACTTGCTACTAGCTATTGTAGTTAATTCTAGTTTTTATTTGCTTAGCTCTTTTAGGCGACAAAAAGAGTTAATCAAATTGACGCCGTTGCCGGTTTGGTTAATTTCTTACTTGTCTTAGGTTTTTAGTTACATTTTCATAGTTGTAAGTGTTTTTGATTTCATTCGGTTACTCTAGGTGGATTTTTCTTTGACTACTAGAATTTGCTCACTGTTGGCTGAATTAATTGGACTGTTTGGTGATTATTTGGCTGCTCTAGTTAGCCAAAATATTGCTAGGAAGCTTGCTGAACATTTTGTTAAAGTTGCTGGAAAAACAGTTTTGTAATTGCTTGCAATTAGGGGCTCTAGTTTCCTAAGTTGACATAGGACAACTTGGAATTTTGCAAAACTGTTTTTGTCTGTTGTTATACCTATATTGAGCATCCTGGAATTGTTGTTATTGGTCTCAAATTGGTTGGAAATTTTCTGGAAAGTTTTGATAAAGTTGCTGGAAAAACTGCTTCAAAGTGCTGAAATTTTAGGTTCATTGTTTTGAAAACTGGGAGCAACGTATGACGAAGTTTCTGCAACTGTTTTAACTGGTAAAACTAGAAGATTCAAGCTTTAATTTTTTATATCATTTGCCAGAAAATTCGTTTTCTGCTGTCCGGGGTGAATTTTTGCAATTGCCCTGTTTTTCTGGAACTTGCATGCGGTACTGCTGACTTTGGAGCCAATCTGTTTGCTCTTACCCTGCGCTGTTTTGCATGATCTTTGGCTCATTTTACCCTGTTTTGAACAAGCTTTTGATTGATATATTGTGCAGAAATTGTGGTGCAGTATTCGCTTGTCAATTGGTCAAAAACCGCACCAATTTTGCATTTTGTTGCTCAACTTTGAACCAAAACAGTTTGCATTGTACTTATCAGTTTTGAGCAGTTTTTGGTTTGTTTGAAAGCTGGTTATTTGCACTTTATATCTGCCTGGTTATTCTGGAAAATTGGTTTGGAATTTGTGTGAGAAAGGTGCTCTAGTTACCTTCACATTTTCCTACTCGGCTAGTAGCACTATTTGTGTTTTTGTGTGGATTTCTTTGCTTCTTTTTGCAGGACTATTCTAGACTTTTTGGTGCATATTTGAAGGCTATTTGGAAGTTTTTTCTTGGCTGTTGTTGGTCCTTTTGCACAGGGCTACTATTGAGTCTAATTGCTTTGACTCTTGTTGGAGATTTAAGCACTCACTTTAGTGCTTTTTACCTTGATTTTTGCTGGACTTTCTTGGACTGTTTTGAAATGAATATATTTGCTGGCTGGCTGGTGGTTTTGTGCTTTGTTTTGCAGGACTAATTCTTCATTGTTTTGAGTTTTAAGTGGCTTCCTTGACATCTCACACCATCATACATTCATTGCATAAATCCACCTACTTTCACTTACATCCACCTAGGTCATTCTTGTGTGTTGTTGCATTGAGTTGCATTGATTGACATTACATAATGGCTGAGCGGCAAGGAGAGAATAATCATGATAGGGGTAGACATGTGAATGAAGATGATAGACCTATGAGGGAATTCACACAATCATATGCATCATTTTCACCTCAAGGTTTTTATGCTAACCCCGCTAACTTTGAGATCAAAGGGTCTCTTCTTGCTCATTTGCCTAAATTTACAGGATTATCTCATGAAGATGCCCATAAGCATTTGCTCGGTCTTTACCACACATGCTCATCAATGAAGCCACCTAATGCCTCTTTGGAAGATGTGCTCTTGAGAGTTTTCCAATTTTCCTTGGAGGGAAAAGCCAAAGAATGGCTCTTGAATCTTCCAACACATTATGCTACATTGTCTTGGGAAGAGTTGAAGAAGGTATTCTTGGATAGATACTTCTCATTCTCTAAGATCTCCAAGTTGAGGAAGGACATCACCGGGGTTCAACAATTACTACAAGAGAGTTTCTATGAGTATTGGACCCGGTTTAACACATTGATCAACTCTTGTCCGAATCATAGCATCTCAAAGGCAAACTTAGTGCAATATTTCTATGATGGCCTTCTACCTCACCTCAAGATGACCATTGATGCGGCCTCCAATGGTTCAATCTTTAACCTCTCGGCCAATGAGGGGTGGAACTTGTTTGACACTATGGCCAACAACCATCATCAATTCTATGCAAGAGACTCTTTGTGTATGAATGAAAAGCCTTCAATTTCCCATGAGGTGAAGTTGGCTAACCTCTTTGATAAGCTTTGTGATAGATTGGATAGAATGGAGGAGAAGCTTGAGAAGCCGGTGAATTCCATGGCTATGTCCAACTCCATGGCCATGGTGCATACCTTTTGTAAGTTTTGTGCATCTCCCATGCATGAATCCTCTAATTGTCCTATTCATTGTCAAGAGGAATTGACCATGTATTCTAACCCTAGCCATCAAGTTCAAATGAGGGATCCCACCTCACAAACCAATAATCAAGGATGGAGGGACCATCCAAGCTTCAAGTGGGGGGGAGGAGGAAATGCTAATACCTCACATGATTTTCAAGCTCAACAAGGGTATGTTCATCAACATCAAACACATATCCCTTACCAAATGAGGCCTAATTCGTGTTCCATCACTAAAGGGCCAAATATGTATGCTTATCAAGAAGCTCCTCAACAAGTGAAGCCTAATCCATATTTTCATGGATATAGGCCGAATTTCAAAGCTCCAAATGAGGTGCAACAAGCTTCTACATCCTTTCCAAGTGGAGGCAATGAGTTGGCCGAAATGGTGACACCTATATTGGACAACTTCAACAAGCTTGAAACTAGACAAGACACTCTTCAAACATTTGTGTCTAATTTTGCCAATTCTAAGAGTGAAGAGGAGGTTAAAAAGGGGGGTTCAACTTCAAATATTGTGGTACGTCCTAAAGACATGAATGTAGTCCAATTGATGGCCAAATATGATGATGAGGATGATGATGTTGCTATGGTTGTTGATTCCAATGATGAGCACGAATTTAATGATGAAATAATCATGGAGTTTCTTAATGCAATTGAGCAAAATGATGAATTGTGTGATGCTCCAAGGAAAGAGGCCGATTCTAAGGGTGAAGTGAACATAGGAAATCACCCTAGCACTCAAGCAAACAATGTACATGAAGAGAATCATGAAGAGACCAAATTGCCTCATTCAAATGATGAGAAACAAGCGGAGGCCGAGAGTCATACTCCCTTTGAAGCAAACAAGTTTGAAAATTCTAAAGGGAAATGTAATGTTGAAGAGCAATTGGCACAAGAACTTGGATCTTTCTCTACTTCACAAATCATGCATCAAATTGGGGAGGACACCTCCCAAGGTTCAATTCTTGATTCTTCACTTGTTTCCTTTCCTAGTTCATGTAACTTAGGAAAGAAGAAATATCATGAGCTAGACCAAGGTATGGTGCTTGATTTATTTTCTATGTTGGAATTTAATGTGCCATTGCTTGTGGTTCTTGAACAAATGAACACTTATGCTAAGCCTTTGAATGATCTTTGCATATACAAGGAAGCATGTAGGCCACATAAAATGTTGATTGAAAATGTGTTAGAACTACATGTAGGTCCCTCGAGATTGAATTCACATGATGTTGTGCACATATCTTTGAGATCATTTGATTCTTGCTTGGTGGATACTAAAGATGCTTGCATGATTCCTCTTGATGATAATTCTAGTCTTGTAAGCATGCCTCTTGATGTTACTAGGACCAAGCATGTTAATTATGACCTTGATGATGTTTGTACATTCATATCTTCTTTGTCTAGCTACAAACCCTTGGAAAAGGGGAATTTGTTCAATTGTGTTTATAAAGCTAGGGTGGAAGGATTGCTTGCTCTTATGAAAGGGGCCGGATTGCTCTTGGGAGAAGAGATGTTTTGCTACACCTCCCATGAAATCTTGAATTGGAAGAGCCGGTGGAGGAATACACAAGGAAAGAGTGCTTTGCAAGAGGATTTCCATCACAAAACTTTTAGTGCACCTACTTTGCTTGATGTGGACCACATACACCTTGCTTTGAGGGGCGGTACCACAAATTTCAAGAAGTGGCCGAATTGGGGACCTTGGCCAAATGCTTTAAAGGGGCAATTTTTTGCTAGATTTAGAGTGCCTTCTTTGGTTACCATATCTCATGCTAATGCTTCTTCTAAGCATTTAAATAAGTTCACTCTTGATGATCTTCCTAAGCATGTGCCTTTTGAGTCTTTTATTGCCATTTCTTGTATTCCTATGCATATATCTTTGAATGCACACAACCCCTTGCAAGAGGGATGTTTGCTCAATGTTGTAGGGAATCACAAGAAAGACCATTCATGCTTGGAATTGAAAAGGGCCGAAGAGAACCTTAAGAAGAGCTTGGAGCTTGATGTGTCACAAGAGGAGCAAGATTACTTTGATGGGAAGCTCACAAAAGAAGATTTAACAAGGCTTGTGGTTCGGTTAAGGATGCTCCAAAGGAATATTGAGTTGAAGGGAAAGGCTTTGGAAAGAGATATGTGTGAACCTTCATTACTTAGTGTTCTTAAGAGGAGAATTCAAAAGTTTCTTTTGAAACTACAAGCTTATGGAAGGGCTAGGAGGCCAAAAGAAAAGAAGAAGGGAACAACTCACAAAAATTCATCTAGAAAGCTTCTATTCTCTAAAGTGGCTGAATTGCTTAAGGAAGACTATGAGGAGAAAAAGCTCAATTGTGTCCTAAACAATAGTGGCCGAAACATGCTCATAAATGGCCACAACAAGAAGTTTTTCAAAGAGAATTTCAAGCCTCCATAAAAGGTTGTTTCTTTCCTTCCCTTATTTGCTTTAAATTGTTCTTATTCTAAGTGTGGGGGAAGATATTTGTTAGAAAAAAATAGAAATTTGTTTAGGTTTATTTTCTAGTGTGTTGTTATAGGTTGTTAGAAAAACCAAGAAAAAAAAATTATTAACTTGTGTTAGGTTGTGTTTAGTGTTTGTTTGTGAATAATACTTGCATAGGCCATTTGTATGCTTGGACTGCCCGGCCTTTTATTTTGCTGCATTGCCTTTGAAATGCATCTTCCTAATTGATTTTCTTGGTCCATTGAGGACAATGTATGGGGGGTGTATTATGATGCTTAAAAGGGGTTATTTCAAAGCTTTCACACTTGATTTTTGGACTTCTTAAGCATGATTGTGTAGGATGTTTAACTTGATCATGGCTCTTGAAAGTAAATGGAATTGTCCTCTAGTGTTTAAGTAGAATTTTTGGAATGACTACTTAGGGCATTACATTGGGCACTTTTAAGGTACAAAGACGAAGCTAGTTTCTCACTTAATTTTTCTTAGGGAGGAAGTGACTAATTAGAGTAAGCCATAAAAGTGAGAAGCCTCCAACCGAATTGAGTGGGCCAATAGTTATTTCATCTCCTAGAACTTGTCCTAGCTCTTGTTCAAGATCACAATGCATGGTACAATTGAAAAGGAAAGGGGCATTTCATTTCTAAACCCTTTTGACCCAAACACTAAGCCAACAAAAATTATCCTTTGATTAACCCCTTTGGGCCATTCACGTTTCTTTTCAACCACCTTGACCAATATGTGAATAAGTTACTTAAGCATATACTTGCATTTATATTAGTATTGTATTGTTGTATCTTGTGAAAGCATGCTACATGAAAAAAAATAGTGAGAGGCCGAGAGCTAGAAAGAAAAAAATGGCCAAAGGCCGAGAAACAAGAAAGAAAAGGAAAAAAAAAGAATAAGGCCAAAGGCCTAAGTAAAGAAAAAAATAGCACAAAGTGCTTGAGTATGCCAAAGGCATAAGAGCAAAAAGAAAAAAATGAGAGAAACACAAAGTGCTTGAAAAAAAAGAGTGATATGTAGCATGCTTGATTAGACTAAGCTCATTTTATTGCATTTATATGTGGTAGTTACTTGTTCACAATATTGGTCATTGACTATCTTCCATGATTCACCATTCATATTAGCCTTCCATCTAACCCCAAAGTCCCCTAGATTTGATTGTGCCATGCATAATAATGGGTGGAGAACTAAGAGCTATTACAAGCCTATTGAAAGGTGGGATGCATTGAGCCAAAGAGTGATCACAAAGACTCTAGTTAGGCATGATTTCTAACTTGAGAGATTGAGTGTAAACACTTAAATCCGGTGAGGAAAAATCTCTTTTAGCATTCCCTCCTAATTCTAGTTTCTTGTTTAACTTGTTTCCACTTTGTATTCTTAGATTTAGCCCATGTGATGTTCTAGGGAAAGGTTCAAAAAGATCAACTTGTACTCTATGATAATTCCAAGTGCCTTCACTATGCTTAATGATTAAGTTAGTCTTTTTACATGACTTTGCCCGGAGTGCAAAGATTAAGTGTGGGGGATTTGATTGAGCCTATTTTTATATATTTAAGCATGTGCAATTGAGCTTAATTAGTGAGGTTTAATTGATATATTTGATCATTTTTTGGAGAATTTTATTGCACATGCTTATATATATTAATTGGGAAATATTAGCCTTATTACTTGCATTTTAAGTAACCAAGGGTATTTTGGTCATTTTGACTATTTTGTGATTTTCTACATGTAGGGGGGTCCCACGTGGGCCCCACAACCCTTTGGGATAGCTTGGAGTGCAAGGATTTGGCTTGGAGGGAAAGGCAAAGGCATAAGACAAAAATTACCTCATTTGTCAAAAAGAAGGGATTTTGATGTTACTAAAAGGGGTAATTTTGGCTCCACTTTCAAATTCAAATTTGGAGATGTTGAAGGCCTCATTAAGGGCATTTTTGGAAGCACAAGAAAGAGGAGAAAAAGGAGCAATCTTTGGAGATGAATCTAGACCTCATTTAGGTTCTATTCATATACATTTTCACCTAATACCCAAAATACCCTTCCTTTCACCTTATGACACCTCTTGGCCATTAACACCCACATACACCTAAAAATCACATTTTGGCCGACCTAATCCCCCCTTGGACAGCTCATTAACTTCCTTGACAACTCATTAAACCCATAATCCAACCCATTCACTAAACGCCCACTTCATTTAATCCAACCCTAGCTCATAATCACTTCATTCCTCACTTTCCCATTCTCTCTCTTCTCCCAAATCCTCTCAATTTCTCTCTTCCCTTCCATCTTCATCTCCATTTTCGGCCAAACTTCACTCCTCACCATTCTCCATGATTTCTCACGGCCTCCTTCCTCCATCCATCATCTCCATGTGTGGCTAGGCTCCTCATCTTCTTCTCCAAAGGAAATGTGCTTGTAGATTCAACATTTGGCCTCATGTACTTGTGTTAGTTCTTTGTAGGTTTCAAACTATTTTCATCTTTTGTCTTGTGAATTCTTTGATTAAGACTCATTAGACTAGAGTATTTGTATTTTCAAGTATTCTACCTCACTTTAGTTTGAAATCTCTCTTTGAATCTTTGTATGTGAAAACCTAGGGTTTGATTCTTGTGTAGTTCTATGAGATCATATGTTGCGATTGCTTATGTATGTTTCTTGTTGAATGAATGATTTTCTTAGCTCTATGATTTAGAGTTAATGTTGCCTAAGGTACATTTGAAGGTTTCAAAGAGCTATTAGCTTGGTTGACCTAATTAAACTCTTGTAGATTTCTTAGCTTTAAGAATCTCAAGGATTTAGTTAGGTTATACTAAGAATAGCAAGTATATGAGGTCACATTTATCAGTAAGCACATAGTACTTTGGAGAGGGAGGTGTTTCTCACTTGATTTCTTGTGTTTCTCAATTCGGCTAGTGTTAAGTAATTTGAGATTTTAATTGTTCTTAGTAATTGATAATCAACACTCTCAACATCATTGTTAATTTGTGATTATTTGACCTAAGCAAGTGAATTAACCAAATTGTGAAATTGACCTAGGACTTGCTACTAGCTATTGTAGTTAATTCTAGTTTTTATTTGCTTAGCTCTTTTAGGCGACAAAAAGAGTTAATCAGTTTGTAAGGTTGCAAGTGATCCCGTTTAAAACTTGTGGTTGTAAAGGTTCCAGGTGCACCAGTTGTAAAACCTGGGGATAGTGGAACTCGGCCTGGGTGGTTGAGAACTGGACGTAGGTCAGGTAGACCGAACCAGTATAAACTCTGGTGTTGTTTTTATTTGAGCTTTTATTTTGTAGCACAATTCACCCCCCCTCTTGTGCATCCATTACCTTCAATTCACACATTTTTCCCCACATTTCCAAAAATACCCCTCTTTTCCCTTACTACCCTAATTTGGCCAAAACCCATACATACACCCAAAAATCCCTACATGGCCAAATTATACCCATTTTTGACAGCTCATCAAGACCCAAATGAAGCTCATTAACTCACCTAAACACCTCACATAAATATCCCTAAGCTTCATTTATCACATATCATTCCCACTTTCACTTTTCTCTCTCTTCTCCATTTTCTCTCAACTCCATCTTCATCTTCTTCACCATTCTTCCACCATTTTCGTGATTCTCCCTCCATCCTCCATGAATCCCACACAACTTCACCTCCATTTCCACATCTTCATGTGTGGCTAGGCTTCTTCATCTCTCTCTCCAAAGGAATGTGCTTGTAGATCTTCACATTTGGCCTCATGTATTTCTAATGTACTCTTTTAGGTTTGTAAGCTAGACTTATCTTTTTGCCTAATGTCTTCCTAGATTTAGGTTTCATTAGGTTAGGACATTTAGCTTTAAGTGTCCTACTTGATTTTGGCTTACAAATCTCTCTTTTAGGTTAAGTACATGAAAACCTATGCTTAAACTTTTGTAGTTTCATGAATGTATGTGTGTGTGATTAGCTCCTATTATGTTTGTGAAATGAATGTGTTTCTTAGTGCTAGATTTAGTGCTTATTGTTAGCTTAAGAACCCGGATCTCCACACTTTGGGGGCAAATGCCCCTTCAAGAGAGATGAAACATTAGTCCCAAGTTGGACTTTGTTACTTGAATGACTAGCTCTCTTATTAGTGCAAAGATCTTTGAGGAACTTAGCATATTTGGGCATTTGTTTCACAAGCACAAGCATGGGTACATTCACTTCAAGCTTAGAAAACAAATCAAGCATTTCCTTTTCTAATTCATCATCATGTTTCTTCTTAGCTAAAGCATATGAATTAGGAAAAGGAAGATGCTTAGGGTTAAGTGGTCTACCTTTAGGGAAATTATCCCCTTGTTGAGTAGATGGTGGATTTTGAGTGGTCTTTTGGAACATCACCAAGAGGAGGATGCAATTCGGTTTCCACATGCAAAGTACCATCAACAAAGTCATTTTGAAAGCTAGAGTGGCCTTCCTCATGCATAGCATCCTTCTCGGCCTTTTTCTCCTTTAGAATAGAGCTCTCGGCTTCATCATGTTTGTGTTGTTTTTTAAAAAAATACTTGTGTTGTTTTTAACCCTAAAACGCGCAAATGGGCTGAAAACGAGTTATGGTGAAATAATCGACAAACTTCTGGTCTTTTTTTACCAAAAGTACCACTTTCTTGAGATTCTTGACACTAAAACAAAAAAAACGAGATTAAAATCCATTAAAAAATACTTGTGTTGTTTTTAACCCTAAAACGCGTAAATTGGCTGAAAACGAGTTATGGTGAAATATGCGACAAATTTTTGGTCTTTTTTGACCAAAAGTACCACTTTCTTGAGATTTTTGACACTAAAACACAAAAACGAGAATAAAATTTATTAAAAAAATACTTGTGTTGTTTTTAACCCTAAAACGCCCAAATTGGCTGAAAATGAGTTATGGTGAAATAATCGACAAACTTTTGGTCTTTTTTGACCAAAAGTACCACTTTCTTGAGATTCTTGACACTAAAGCACTAAAACGAGATTAATATTTTTTAAGAAAATACTTGTGTTGTTTTTAACCTTAAAACGCGCAAATGGGCTGAAAACGAGTTATGGTGAAATATTCGACAAAACTTTGGTCTTTTTTTACCAAAATAACCAATTCCTTGAGATTCTTGATACTAAAACACTAAAACGAGATTAAAATTTTTTTAAAAAATACTTGTGTTTTTTTAACCCTAAAACGCGGAAATTGACTGAAAACGAGTTACGGTGAAATAATCGACAAACTTCTGGTCTTTTTTTATCAAAAGTACCACTTTCTTGAGATTCTTGACACTAAAATAAAAAACGAGATTAAAATTCATTAAAAAAATACTTGTGTTGTTTTTAACCCCAAAAAGCGTAAATGGGCTGAAAACCAGTTATGGTGAAATATTCGAATAACTTTTGGTCTTTTTTGACCAAAAGTACCATTTTCTTGAGATTCTTGACACTAAAACACAAAAACGAGAATAATTTTTTTTAAAAAAAATAGTTGTGTTATTTTTAACCCTAAAACGCGCAAATGGGCTGAAAACGAGTTATGGTGAAATAATCGACAAACTTTTGGTCTTTTTTCACTAAAAGTACCACTTTCTTGAGATTCTTGTCACTAAAACACTAAAACGAGATTAAAATTTAATTAAAAAAATACTTGTGTTATTTTTAACCCTAAAACGCGGAAATTAACTGAAAACGAGTTATGGTGAAATATTCGACAAACTTTTGGTCTTTTTTGACCAAAAGTACCACTTTCTTGAGATTCTTGACACTAAAACACAAAAACAAGATTAAATTTATTAAAAAAAATACTTGTGTTGTTTTTAACCCTAAAACGTGTAAATTGGCTGAAAACGAGTTATGGTGAAATATTCGACAAATTTTTGGTCTTTTTTGACCAAAAGTACCACTTTCTTGAGATTTTTGACACTAAAACACAAAAATAAGAATAAAATTTATTAAAAAAAATACTTGTGTTGTTTTTAACCCTAAAATGCGGAAATTAACTGAAAACGAGTTATGGTGAAATAATCAACAAACTTTTGTTCTTTTTTCACCAAAAGTACCACTTTCTTGAGATTCTTGACACTAAAACAAAAAAAACGAGATTAAAATTCATTAAAACAATACCTGTGTTGTTTTTAACCCCAAAAAGCGTAAGTGGGCTGAAAACGAGTTATGGTGAAATATTCGACAAACTTTTGGTCTTTTTTGACCAAAAGTACCACTTTCTTGAGATTCTTGACACTAAAGCACAAAAACGAGATTAAATTTTTTTAGAAAAAATAGTTGTGTTATTTTTAACCCTTAAACGCGCAAATTGGCTGAAAACGAGTTATGGTGAAATAATCGACAAACTTTTGGTCTTTTTTGACCAAAAGTACCACTATCTTGAGATTCTTGTCACTAAAGCACTAAAACGAGATTAAAATTTTTTTAAAAAATACTTGAGTTGTTTTTAACCCTAAAACGCGGAAATTAACTGAAAATGAGTTATGGTGAAATAATCGACAAACTTTTGTTCTTTTTTCACCAAAAGCACCACTTTCTAGAGATTCTTGACACTAAAACAAAAAAAACGAGATTAAAATTCATTAAAAAAATACTTGTGTTGTTTTTAACCCCAAAAAGCGTAAATGGGCTGAAAACGAGTTATGGTGAAATATTCGACAAACTTTTGGTCTTTTTTGACCAAAAGTACCACTTTCTTGAGATTCTTGACACTAAAGCACAAAAACGAGATTAATTTTTTTAAAAAAAAATAGTTGTGTTATTTTTAACCCTAAAACGCGCAAATGGGCTGAAAACGAGTTATGGTGAAATAATCGACAAACTTTTGGTCTTTTTTGACCAAAAGTACCACTTTCTTGAGATTCTTGTCACTAAAACACTAAAACGAGATTAAATATTTTTAAAAAAATAGTTGTGTTATTTTTAACCCTAAAACGAGCAAATGGGCTGAAAACGAGTTATGGTGAAATAATCGACAAACTTTTGGTCTTTTTTGACCAAAAGTACCACTTTCTTGAGATTCTTGTCACTAAAACACTAAAACGAGATTAAAATTTATTTAAAAAATACTTGTGTTGTTTTTAACCCTAAAACGCGGAAATTAACTGAAAACGAGTTATGGTGAAATATTCGTCAAACTTTTAGTCTTTTTTGACCAAAAGTACCACTTTCTTGAGATTCTTGACACTAAAACACAAAAACGAGATTAAATTTATTAAAAAAAATACTTGTGTTGTTTTTAACTCTAAAACGTGTCAATTGGCTGAAAAGAGTTATGGTGAAATAATCGACAAACTTTTGGTCTTTTTTGACCAAAAGTACCACTTTCTTGAGATTCTTGTCACTAAAGCACTAAAACGAGATTAAATTTTTTTTAAAAAATACTTGTGTTGTTTTTAACCCTAAAACGCGGACATTAACTGAAAACGAGTTATGGTGAAATAATCGACAAACTTTTGTTCTTTTTTCACCAAAAGTACCACTTTCTTGAGATTCTTGACACTAAAACAAAAAAAACGAGATTAAAATTCATTAAAAAAATACTTGTGTTGTTTTTAACCCCAAAAAGCGTAAATGGGCTGAAAACGAGTTATGGTGAAATATTCGACAAACTTTTGGTCTTTTTTGACCAAAAGTACCACTTTCTTGAGATTCTTGACACTAAAGCACAAAAACGAGATTAATTTTTTTTAAAAAAAATAGTTGTGTTATTTTTAACCCTAAAACGCGCAAATGGGCTGAAAACGAGTTATGGTGAAATAATCGACAAACTTTTGGTCTTTTTTGACCAAAAGTACCACTTTCTTGAGATTCTTGACACTAAAGCACAAAAACGAGATTAAATTTTTTTTTAAAAAAATAGTTGTGTTATTTTTAACCCTAAAACGCGCAAATTGGCTGAAAACGAGTTATGGTGAAATATTCGACAAAACTTTGGTCTTTTTTGACCAAAATAACCAATTCCTTGAGATTCTTGATACTAAAACACTAAAACGAGATTAAAATTTTTTTAAAAAATACTTGTGTTTTTTTAACCCTAAAACGCGGAAATTGACTGAAAACGAGTTACGGTGAAATAATCGACAAACTTCTGGTCTTTTTTTATCAAAAGTACCACTTTCTTGAGATTCTTGACACTAAAAGAAAAAACGAGATTAAAATTCATTAAAAAAATACTTGTGTTGTTTTTAACCCCAAAAAGCGTAAATGGGCTGAAAACCAGTTATGGTGAAATATTCGAATAACTTTTGGTCTTTTTTTACCAAAAGTACCATTTTCTTGAGATTCTTGACACTAAAACACACAAACGAGAATAATTTTTTTTAAAAAAAAAATAGTTGTGTTATTTTTAACCCTAAAACGCGCAAATGGGCTGAAAACGAGTTATGGTGAAATAATCGACAAACTTTTGGTCTTTTTTCACTAAAAGTACCACTTTCTTGAGATTCTTGTCACTAAAACACTAAAACGAGATTAAAATTTAATTAAAAAAATACTTGTGTTGTTTTTAACCCTAAAACGCGGAAATTAACTGAAAACGAGTTATGGTGAAATATTCGACAAACTTTTGGTCTTTTTTGACCAAAAGTACCACTTTCTTGAGATTCTTGACACTAAAACACAAAAACGAGATTAAATTTATTAAAAAAAATACTTGTGTTGTTTTTAACCCTAAAACGTGTAAATTGGCTGAAAACGAGTTATGGTGAAATATTCGACAAATTTTTGGTCTTTTTTGACCAAAAGTACCACTTTCTTGAGATTTTTGACACTAAAACACAAAAATAAGAATAAAATTTATTAAAAAAAATACTTGTGTTGTTTTTAACCCTAAAACGCGGAAATTAACTGAAAACGAGTTATGGTGAAATAATCAACAAACTTTTGTTCTTTTTTCACCAAAAGTACCACTTTCTTGAGATTCTTGACACTAAAACAAAAAAAACGAGATTAAAATTCATTAAAACAATACCTGTGTTGTTTTTAACCCCAAAAAGCGTAAGTGGGCTGAAAACGAGTTATGGTGAAATATTCGACAAACTTTTGGTCTTTTTTGACCAAAAGTACCACTTTCTTGAGATTCTTGACACTAAAGCACAAAAACGAGATTAAATTTTTTTAGAAAAAATAGTTGTGTTATTTTTAACCCTTAAACGCGCAAATTGGCTGAAAACGAGTTATGGTGAAATAATCGACAAACTTTTGGTCTTTTTTGACCAAAAGTACCACTATCTTGAGATTCTTGTCACTAAAGCACTAAAACGAGATTAAAATTTTTTTAAAAAATACTTGAGTTGTTTTTAACCCTAAAACGCGGAAATTAACTGAAAATGAGTTATGGTGAAATAATCGACAAACTTTTGTTCTTTTTTCACCAAAAGCACCACTTTCTAGAGATTCTTGACACTAAAACAAAAAAAACGAGATTAAAATTCATTAAAAAAATACTTGTGTTGTTTTTAACCCCAAAAAGCGTAAATGGGCTGAAAACGAGTTATGGTGAAATATTCGACAAACTTTTGGTCTTTTTTGACCAAAAGTACCACTTTCTTGAGATTCTTGACACTAAAGCACAAAAACGAGATTAATTTTTTTTAAAAAAAATAGTTGTGTTATTTTTAACCCTAAAACGCGCAAATGGGCTGAAAACGAGTTATGGTGAAATAATCGACAAACTTTTGGTCTTTTTTGACCAAAAGTACCACTTTCTTGAGATTCTTGACACTAAAGCACAAAAACGAGATTAAATTTTTTTTAAAAAAAATAGTTGTGTTATTTTTAACCCTAAAACGCGCAAATTGGCTGAAAACGAGTTATGGTGAAATATTCGACAAAACTTTGGTCTTTTTTTTTACCAAAATAACCAATTCCTTGAGATTCTTGATACTAAAACACTAAAACGAGATTAAAATTTTTTTAAAAAATACTTGTGTTTTTTTAACCCTAAAACGCGGAAATTGACTGAAAACGAGTTACGGTGAAATAATCGACAAACTTCTGGTCTTTTTTTATCAAAAGTACCACTTTCTTGAGATTCTTGACACTAAAAGAAAAAACGAGATTAAAATTCATTAAAAAAATACTTGTGTTGTTTTTAACCCCAAAAAGCGTAAATGGGCTGAAAACCAGTTATGGTGAAATATTCGAATAACTTTTGGTCTTTTTTGACCAAAAGTACCATTTTCTTGAGATTCTTGACACTAAAACACAAAAACGAGAATAATTTTTTTTAAAAAAAAAATAGTTGTGTTATTTTTAACCCTAAAACGCGCAAATGGGCTGAAAACGAGTTATGGTGAAATAATCGACAAACTTTTGGTCTTTTTTCACTAAAAGTACCACTTTCTTGAGATTCTTGTCACTAAAACACTAAAACGAGATTAAAATTTAATTAAAAAAATACTTGTGTTGTTTTTAACCCTAAAACGCGGAAATTAACTGAAAACGAGTTATGGTGAAATATTCGACAAACTTTTGGTCTTTTTTGACCAAAAGTACCACTTTCTTGAGATTCTTGACACTAAAACACAAAAACAAGATTAAATTTATTAAAAAAAATACTTGTGTTGTTTTTAACCCTAAAACGTGTAAATTGGCTGAAAACGAGTTATGGTGAAATATTCGACAAATTTTTGGTCTTTTTTGACCAAAAGTACCACTTTCTTGAGATTTTTGACACTAAAACACAAAAATAAGAATAAAATTTATTAAAAAAAATACTTGTGTTGTTTTTAACCCTAAAACGCGGAAATTAACTGAAAACGAGTTATGGTGAAATAATCAACAAACTTTTGTTCTTTTTTCACCAAAAGTACCACTTTCTTGAGATTCTTGACACTAAAACAAAAAAAACGAGATTAAAATTCATTAAAACAATACCTGTTTTGTTTTTAACCCCAAAAAGCGTAAGTGGGCTGAAAACGAGTTATGGTGAAATATTCGACAAACTTTTGGTCTTTTTTGACCAAAAGTACCACTTTCTTGAGATTCTTGACACTAAAGCACAAAAACGAGATTAAATTTTTTTAGAAAAAATAGTTGTGTTATTTTTAACCCTTAAACGCGCAAATTGGCTGAAAACGAGTTATGGTGAAATAATCGACAAACTTTTGGTCTTTTTTGACCAAAAGTACCACTATCTTGAGATTCTTGTCACTAAAGCACTAAAACGAGATTAAAATTTTTTTAAAAAATACTTGAGTTGTTTTTAACCCTAAAACGCGGAAATTAACTGAAAATGAGTTATGGTGAAATAATCGACAAACTTTTGTTCTTTTTTCACCAAAAGCACCACTTTCTAGAGATTCTTGACACTAAAACAAAAAAAACGAGATTAAAATTCATTAAAAAAATACTTGTGTTGTTTTTAACCCCAAAAAGCGTAAATGGGCTGAAAACGAGTTATGGTGAAATATTCGACAAACTTTTGGTCTTTTTTGACCAAAAGTACCACTTTCTTGAGATTCTTGACACTAAAGCACAAAAACGAGATTAATTTTTTTTTAAAAAAATAGTTGTGTTATTTTTAACCCTAAAACGCGCAAATGGGCTGAAAACGAGTTATGGTGAAATAATCGACAAACTTTTGGTCTTTTTTGACCAAAAGTACCACTTTCTTGAGATTCTTGTCACTAAAACACTAAAACGAGATTAAATATTTTTAAAAAAATAGTTGTGTTATTTTTAACCCTAAAACGAGCAAATGGGCTGAAAACGAGTTATGGTGAAATAATCGACAAACTTTTGGTCTTTTTTGACCAAAAGTACCACTTCCTTGAGATTCTTGTCACTAAAACACTAAAACGAGATTAAAATTTATTTAAAAAATACTTGTGTTGTTTTTAACCCTAAAACGCGGAAATTAACTGAAAACGAGTTATGGTGAAATATTCGACAAACTTTTGGTCTTTTTTGGCCAAAAGTACCACTTTCTTGAGATTCTTGTCACTAAAACACTAAAACGAGATTAAAATTTATTTAAAAAATACTTGTGTTGTTTTTAACCCTAAAACGCGGAAATTAACTGAAAACGAGTTATGGTGAAATATTCGACAAACTTTTGGTCTTTTTTGACCAAAAGTACCACTTTCTTGAGATTGTTGACACTAAAACACAGAAACGAGATTAAATTTATTAAAAAAAATACTTGTGTTGTTTTTAACCCTAAAACGTGTAAATTGGCTGAAAATGAGTTATGGTGAAATAATCGACAAACTTTTGGTCTTTTTTGACCAAAAGTACCACTTTCTTGAGATTCTTGTCACTAAAGCACTAAAACGAGATTAAAATTTTTTTAAAAAATACTTGTGTTGTTTTTAACCCTAAAACGCGGACATTAACTGAAAACGAGTTATGGTGAAATAATCGACAAACTTTTGTTCTTTTTTCACCAAAAGTACCACTTTCTTGAGATTCTTGACACTAAAACAAAAAAAACGAGATTAAAATTCATTAAAAAAATACTTGTGTTGTTTTTAACCCCAAAAAGCGTAAATGGGCTGAAACGAGTTATGGTGAAATATTCGACAAACTTTTGGTCTTTTTTGACCAAAAGTACCACTTTCTTGAGATTCTTGACACTAAAGCACAAAAACGAGATTCAATTTTTTTAGAAAAAATAGTTGTGTTATTTTTAACCCTTAAACGCGCAAATTGGCTGAAAACGAGTTATGGTGAAATAATCGACAAACTTTTGGTCTTTTTTGACCAAAAGTACCACTATCTTGAGATTCTTGTCACTAAAGCACTAAAACGAGATTAAAATTTTTTTAAAAAATACTTGTGTTGTTTTTAACCCTAAAACGCGGAAATTAACTGAAAACGAGTTATGGTGAAATATTCGACAAACTTTTGGTCTTTTTTGGCCAAAAGTACCACTTTCTTGAGATTCTTGTCACTAAAACACTAAAACGAGATTAAAATTTATTTAAAAAATACTTGTGTTGTTTTTAACCCTAAAACTTGGAAATTAACTGAAAACGAGTTATGGTGAAATATTCGACAAACTTTTGGTCTTTTTTGACCAAAAGTACCACTTTCTTGAGATTCTTGACACTAAAGCACAAAAACGAGATTAAATTTTTTTAGAAAAAATAGTTGTGTTATTTTTAACCCTTAAACGCGCAAATTGGCTGAAAACGAGTTATGGTGAAATAATCGACAAACTTTTGGTCTTTTTTGACCAAAAATACCACTATCTTGAGATTCTTGTCACTAAAGCACTAAAACGAGATTAAAATTTTTTTAAAAAATACTTGAGTTGTTTTTAACCCTAAAACGCGGAAATTAACTGAAAATGAGTTATGGTGAAATAATCGACAAACTTTTGTTCTTTTTTCACCAAAAGCACCACTTTCTAGAGATTCTTGACACTAAAACAAAAAAAACGAGATTAAAATTCATTAAAAAAATACTTGTGTTGTTTTTAACCCCAAAAAGCGTAAATGGGCTGAAAACGAGTTATGGTGAAATATTCGACAAACTTTTGGTCTTTTTTGACCAAAAGTACCACTTTCTTGAGATTCTTGACACTAAAGCACAAAAACGAGATTAATTTTTTTTTAAAAAAATAGTTGTGTTATTTTTAACCCTAAAACGCGCAAATGGGCTGAAAACGAGTTATGGTGAAATAATCGACAAACTTTTGGTCTTTTTTGACCAAAAGTACCACTTTCTTGAGATTCTTGTCACTAAAACACTAAAACGAGATTAAATATTTTTAAAAAAATAGTTGTGTTATTTTTAACCCTAAAACGAGCAAATGGGCTGAAAACGAGTTATGGTGAAATAATCGACAAACTTTTGGTCTTTTTTGACCAAAAGTACCACTTTCTTGAGATTCTTGTCACTAAAACACTAAAATGAGATTAAAATTTATTTAAAAAATACTTGTGTTGTTTTTAACCCTAAAACGCGGAAATTAACTGAAAACGAGTTATGGTGAAATATTCGACAAACTTTTGGTCTTTTTTGACCAAAAGTACCACTTTCTTGAGATTCTTGTCACTAAAACACTAAAACGAGATTAAAATTTATTTAAAAAATACTTGTGTTGTTTTTAACCCTAAAACGCGGAAATTAACTGAAAACGAGTTATGGTGAAATATTCGTCAAACTTTTGGTCTTTTTTGACCAAAAGTACCACTTTCTTGAGATTCTTGACACTAAAACACAAAAACGAGATTAAATTTATTAAAAAAAATACTTGTGTTGTTTTTAACTCTAAAACGTGTAAATTGGCTGAAAAGAGTTATGGTGAAATAATCGACAAACTTTTGGTCTTTTTTGACCAAAAGTACCACTTTCTTGAGATTCTTGTCACTAAAGCACTAAAACGAGATTAAATTTTTTTTAAAAAATACTTGTGTTGTTTTTAACCCTAAAACGCGGACATTAACTGAAAACGAGTTATGGTGAAATAATCGACAAACTTTTGTTCTTTTTTCACCAAAAGTACCACTTTCTTGAGATTCTTGACACTAAAACAAAAAAAATGAGATTAAAATTCATTAAAAAAATACTTGTGTTGTTTTTAACCCCAAAAAGCGTAAATGGGCTGAAACGAGTTATGGTGAAATATTCGACAAACTTTTGGTCTTTTTTGACCAAAAGTACCACTTTCTTGAGATTCTTGACACTAAAGCACAAAAACGAGATTAAATTTTTTTAGAAAAAATAGTTGTGTTATTTTTAACCCTTAAACGCGCAAATTGGCTGAAAACGAGTTATGGTGAAATAATCGACAAACTTTTGGTCTTTTTTGACCAAAAGTACCACTATCTTGAGATTCTTGTCACTAAAGCACTAAAACGAGATTAAAATTTTTTTAAAAAATACTTGAGTTGTTTTTAACCCTAAAACGCGGAAATTAACTGAAAATGAGTTATGGTGAAATAATCGACAAACTTTTGTTCTTTTTTCACCAAAAGCACCACTTTCTAGAGATTCTTGACACTAAAAAAAAAAAAAACGAGATTAAAATTCATTAAAAAAATACTTGTGTTGTTTTTAACCCCAAAAAGCGTAAATGGGCTGAAAACGAGTTATGGTGAAATATTCGACAAACTTTTGGTCTTTTTTGACCAAAAGTACCACTTTCTTGAGATTCTTGACACTAAAGCACAAAAACGAGATTAATTTTTTTTAAAAAAAATAGTTGTGTTATTTTTAACCCTAAAACGCGCAAATGGGCTGAAAACGAGTTATGGTGAAATAATCGACAAACTTTTGGTCTTTTTTGACCAAAAGTACCACTTTCTTGAGATTCTTGTCACTAAAACACTAAAACGAGATTAAATATTTTTAAAAAAATAGTTGTGTTATTTTTAACCCTAAAACGAGCAAATGGGCTGAAAACGAGTTATGGTGAAATAATCGACAAACTTTTGGTCTTTTTTGACCAAAAGTACCACTTTCTTGAGATTCTTGTCACTAAAACACTAAAACGAGATTAAAATTTATTTAAAAAATACTTGTGTTGTTTTTAACCCTAAAACGCGGAAATTAACTGAAAACGAGTTATGGTGAAATATTCGTCAAACTTTTAGTCTTTTTTGACCAAAAGTACCACTTTCTTGAGATTCTTGACACTAAAACACAAAAACGAGATTAAATTTATTAAAAAAAATACTTGTGTTGTTTTTAACTCTAAAACGTGTCAATGGCTGAAAAGAGTTATGGTGAAATAATCGACAAACTTTTGGTCTTTTTTGACCAAAAGTACCACTTTCTTGAGATTCTTGTCACTAAAGCACTAAAACGAGATTAAATTTTTTTTAAAAAATACTTGTGTTGTTTTTAACCCTAAAACGCGGACATTAACTGAAAACGAGTTATGGTGAAATAATCGACAAACTTTTGTTCTTTTTTCACCAAAAGTACCACTTTCTTGAGATTCTTGACACTAAAACAAAAAAAATGAGATTAAAATTCATTAAAAAAATACTTGTGTTGTTTTTAACCCCAAAAAGCGTAAATGGGCTGAAACGAGTTATGGTGAAATATTCGACAAACTTTTGGTCTTTTTTGACCAAAAGTACCACTTTCTTGAGATTCTTGACACTAAAGCACAAAAACGAGATTAAATTTTTTTAGAAAAAATAGTTGTGTTATTTTTAACCCTTAAACGCGCAAATTGGCTGAAAACGAGTTATGGTGAAATAATCGACAAACTTTTGGTCTTTTTTGACCAAAAGTACCACTATCTTGAGATTCTTGTCACTAAAGCACTAAAACGAGATTAAAATTTTTTTAAAAAATACTTGAGTTGTTTTTAACCCTAAAACGCGGAAATTAACTGAAAATGAGTTATGGTGAAATAATCGACAAACTTTTGTTCTTTTTTCACCAAAAGCACCACTTTCTAGAGATTCTTGACACTAAAACAAAAAAAACGAGATTAAAATTCATTAAAAAAATACTTGTGTTGTTTTTAACCCCAAAAAGCGTAAATGGGCTGAAAACGAGTTATGGTGAAATATTCGACAAACTTTTGGTCTTTTTTGACCAAAAGTACCACTTTCTTGAGATTCTTGACACTAAAGCACAAAAACGAGATTAATTTTTTTTAAAAAAATAGTTGTGTTATTTTTAACCCTAAAACACGCAAATGGGCTGAAAACGAGTTATGGTGAAATAATCGACAAACTTTTGGTCTTTTTTGACCAAAAGTACCACTTTCTTGAGATTCTTGTCACTAAAACACTAAAACGAGATTAAATATTTTTAAAAAATAGTTGTGTTATTTTTAACCCTAAAACGAGCAAATGGGCTGAAAACGAGTTATGGTGAAATAATCGACAAACTTTTGGTCTTTTTTGACCAAAAGTACCACTTTCTTGAGATTCTTGTCACTAAAACACTAAAACGAGATTAAAATTTATTTAAAAAATACTTGTGTTGTTTTTAACCCTAAAACGCGGAAATTAACTGAAAACGAGTTATGGTGAAATATTCGTCAAACTTTTAGTCTTTTTTGACCAAAAGTACCACTTTCTTGAGATTCTTGACACTAAAACACAAAAACGAGATTAAATTTATTAAAAAAATACTTGTGTTGTTTTTAACCCTAAAACGTGTCAATTGGCTGAAAAGAGTTATGGTGAAATAATCGACAAACTTTTGGTCTTTTTTGACCAAAAGTACCACTTTCTTGAGATTCTTGTCACTAAAGCACTAAAACGAGATTAAATTTTTTTTAAAAAATACTTGTGTTGTTTTTAACCCTAAAACGCGGACATTAACTGAAAACGAGTTATGGTGAAATAATCGACAAACTTTTGTTCTTTTTTCACCAAAAGTACCACTTTCTTGAGATTCTTGACACTAAAACAAAAAAAACGAGATTAAAATTCATTAAAAAAATACTTGTGTTGTTTTTAACCCCAAAAAGCGTAAATGGGCTGAAACGAGTTATGGTGAAATATTCGACAAACTTTTGGTCTTTTTTGACCAAAAGTACCACTTTCTTGAGATTCTTGACACTAAAGCACAAAAACGAGATTAAATTTTTTTAGAAAAAATAGTTGTGTTATTTTTAACCCTTAAACGCGCAAATTGGCTGAAAACGAGTTATGGTGAAATAATCGACAAACTTTTGGTCTTTTTTGACCAAAAGTACCACTATCTTGAGATTCTTGTCACTAAAGCACTAAAACGAGATTAAAATTTTTTTAAAAAATACTTGAGTTGTTTTTAACCCTAAAACGCGGAAATTAACTGAAAATGAGTTATGGTGAAATAATCGACAAACTTTTGTTCTTTTTTCACCAAAAGCACCACTTTCTAGAGATTCTTGACACTAAAACAAAAAAAACGAGATTAAAATTCATTAAAAAAATACTTGTGTTGTTTTTAACCCCAAAAAGCGTAAATGGGCTGAAAACGAGTTATGGTGAAATATTCGACAAACTTTTGGTCTTTTTTGACCAAAAGTACCACTTTCTTGAGATTCTTGACACTAAAGCACAAAAACGAGATTTTTTTTTAAAAAAATAGTTGTGTTATTTTTAACCCTAAAACGCGCAAATGGGCTGAAAACGAGTTATGGTGAAATAATCGACAAACTTTTGGTCTTTTTTGACCAAAAGTACCACTTTCTTGAGATTCTTGTCACTAAAACACTAAAACGAGATTAAATATTTTTAAAAAAATAGTTGTGTTATTTTAACCCTAAAACGAGCAAATGGGCTGAAAACGAGTTATGGTGAAATAATCGACAAACTATTGGTCTTTTTTGACCAAAAGTACCACTTTCTTGAGATTCTTGTCACTAAAACACTAAAACGAGATTAAAATTTATTTAAAAAATACTTGTGTTGTTTTTAACCCTAAAACGCGGAAATTAACTGAAAACGAGTTATGGTGAAATATTCGACAAACTTTTGGTCTTTTTTGGCCAAAAGTACCACTTTCTTGAGATTCTTGTCACTAAAACACTAAAATGAGATTAAAATTTATTTAAAAAATACTTGTGTTGTTTTTAACCCTAAAACGCGGAAATTAACTGAAAACGAGTTATGGTGAAATATTCGACAAACTTTTGGTCTTTTTTGACCAAAAGTACCACTTTCTTGAGATTCTTGACACTAAAACACAGAAACGAGATTAAATTTATTAAAAAAAATACTTGTGTTGTTTTTAACCCTAAAACGTGTAAATTGATAAACGTGGCTGTCACCCAAGAGGGGGGGGGGTGAATTGGGTGAGAGAATAAATTAAATCTTTTGATTCTTCTTTTCGAAAGACTGCTTGTGCTTGGTGATAATATTTACGAAGTAGTGATATGCACAAGTCAGTATGTTATGTGATGCAAAATTGAATATTTGAATGTAAATTTATGCACACATAAATTTATCCTGGTTCGGTCACCCAGACCTACATCCAGTCCCCAGGCTCCACCTGAGATTTTCAATCCACTATTCTTGTTTAAACCGGGCACAAGAGAAGCCTTTACACTTTAGGTTTTACGAGCACGGGTTCACCTAACAACCCACAGGTTTTACACCGGGTTCACCTGCAAACCTTACAAATGCAAGTTTTACGGGCTAACTTGCAACCTATGGAGATTTAGACAACCTCTAAATGCTCCCCCTTACAAATTGTAAGTTTACACTATGTTCACTCTATGAACTGATTGTGCTAAACACTTAAGCTCAAAACTAACTCTCTCTAAGAGTGGATGATGTTACTCACTTAAGTACAATAAAATCACTCTCGGAAAAATATCACAAATCTGGATCTGAGAGTAGTAGAAGATGTATAGGATGAAGAATATGATATATCAGATACTTTGCTCTGTTCTCTCTCTTTCTTCCATGTCTTCTCTTCTGAATGAATGTCTCTTTTATACTTGGCTTCATAGGCTTCGGTGGCAAGTTGAATATGAACGTTTGAATAGTGCCGTTAATCCTATGTTACCGTTGAGAAGTACATCTTCATTAATGCTTAGCAGGGTAGACTTGCTTTATCTCTGAAAAGTAGTCCTGACACCTCTGCTCTGACAAAAGCATTCTGACTTCTGAGTATGTGATGTTTACTCTTGCACTCTTGCTGACGGATGATCATCTTTCATCCGCAAGTGGTAATCTTGCTCTGCAAGTGTTAAGCTCTGAGTCCCAATGTCAAGAGTCTTTCCATCCGGAAGCTCATTTGCATCCGGAAGCGTGACCATGTTCTGCACATACTGGTTAGTCCAACATAGCAATATATATATATAAGAATTATACATGCTGTGGGAAGTTTGTTTGCTATGGGGAGTAGTTTACTTAGACTGTGTTCTGATTTGGTCTATGATGTATCTGGAAGCATTTTTACATCCGGAAGTAAAACTACTAGATGAAGGATCTTGGTTCACTATAACTCACTCTCACTTAGTGTATTTCATCCCAACACTCAGCGCTAGTCACTAAGCTATCGGAAGCACTTTTACTTGACGTAGTGAACTCACTGACGCTTAGGGTGAAATCTATTCTATCAATCTGCGCCAGTCTAAATCTAATAGGAAGTGCTTTCACTTGGCGAAGTAGACTTACTGACGCTTGGGGTAATAACTATTCTATTGCTCTGCGCCAGTCTGAGTCTAACAGGAAGCGCTTTCACTTGGGGAAGTAGACTTACTGACGCTTGGGGTAATATCTATTCTGTCGCTCTGCGCCAGTCTAATTTTAACAGGAAGCGCTTTCACTTGGGGAAGTAGACTCACTGTCGCTTGGAGTAATATCTATTCTATCGCTCTGCGCCAGTCTAAGTCTAACAGGAAGCAACTTCGCTTCCGATTGAATCATAGCTTAGTCTTAGGGTTTGTGCACCTAAAGTTCATGGACTAAGTTAAATTCCTAGTTATTTACTTGCTGACGCTGGGGGATGAAAACATTCATCCGCATGCGCAAGTCCTAATCTATCCGGAAGTAGATCTTCACCCGGAAGCACTCTTACTTGGGGTCCTATGTTATCCTATTGCTTCCTAGGCACTTGGTCTAATCCTCTACATTTTAGTCTTCATCAAAACTTAAGATTCTAACATTCTCCCCCTTTTTGATGATGACAAACCTAGTTCTATTAATTAAGTTCATATGAAAGGATTAGCTGAAGAATAAAAGCAATAGTTAAGAGCAAGTAACTCAGACAAATATTATTGACAAGCAGAAGTTACAAGTCAGAGTTATACAATCAAATAACATATACAAGTAAAGAATGTATACAAATAAATTTCACTAAGTATGAATGAAGATATGCATGAAAACAAAATCAACAAAAATATTTGGATTGGGGGTTAGAGTCTGTGTCTCTTTTTCTTTTCCCTCTCTTTCTGTCTCTCTTCATTTTCCTCACGCTCATTCTGGTTTATCTGGGCAATGATCTCTTGAAGCTCTTTTTCCTCTTTTTCCCTTCTGAGCCTTTCTGATTCAATGGACTCCTCGTATGCCCTTTTCATGTTCTCCACTTCTTCATACCCAGGGAAACCTGTAGCATCGTCGAAGTAGCAGACTTCTCCATTGGGATAGTGTACAGCCCGGATTCTTACATTCCATGCAGAGAAGTTGGAATCCTCTTCAACTTCTTGGGCTTTCCTTTTCCCTTTCCCTTTGCTCTTCCCTTTGCTTTTGCTAATTGGAGGAGTGGGCATGGCACTTGCTCTTTCAGCATCGAGGCAAGCCATCTGACCAAAGGATAGCTTGTCAGTGAATCCATACTTCTCAAATTCTTCAGGAGTCATGTCTTCAATTTCCAATTTGACTTCCTTCAGAATTGGAACCGCTTGGACCACTGGATTTTCTTGCACAACCTGAGCAGATGAAGTTCCTTGCTCAGGTAGGTCAGATGGAGTCTCCTCCTCAGACTCATCAGATTCAGTGGTGGCAATTAACTTTCTGGCACGTTTCCTAGCAACGGCCTTCTTTCTGGGTGCACTGAATCTGGCAGCTGGCTCAGACGAGGGAGGAGGATCAGAAGATTGCTCAGATGAAGGGATCTCAGACTCTTGCCCAGAGGATGCAGGAACAGGCTTGGCTATCACAATGGGAGGATGGTTGGGTCTCTTCAGTCCCCACTTCATTATGATCTCCTCAACCATCTCTCTACTTGTTTTATTTGGAGGAGGCTCTGATGATGACTCAGATTGTGAGGATTGTTCATTCTGCCCAAACACAACCATCTCCAAATGTGATCTTTGCTCAGCTGTTCTCTTCTGCTTCAGGAAACGGAGGGCCTCTCCTCTTATAAGGCTCTCTGCACCACTCAGCCTCTGAGACTCATATGCACGACGCAGGGCGGCCGTGATATCTTCATCAATCCAGAGTGAAGGCTGGCTGAGAACATCCCTTGTGGCCATACTTAGGCGAAGAGTAGACATAACATTTCTCCCCCTTTTGTCATCATCAACAGGGGTGAGTGCCAGGGATGGAGTGGATGTGGAGGAGGATGGAGGTGGTTCAGGACCAAATTGCTTGGGAGGAGAGGGTGAGAGGGTAGAGGTGGAGGATGTGGGAGAAGATAGGTGTTCAGGAGTTTGAGGAGGGTCGGGGAAGCAGCTGGTGGTGACAAAGATATCCCCATAAGGATGAGTGGAGGAGTATTCTTTGTAGTTGGCGGAGTCAGGGGTAAAGGGTAAATGGTCATCGGAGAGTGGTTGAAGGCGGGGATACTCGCCGTATGGTTGGCTGAGGGGGTGAATGGCTGTTTCAGATCCTATGGGTCTAGGGCTTGGATGGGTAGGGTTGGAGAAGCGGAGTGGAGAGCGTGTAGGGGCACCTGGTCGTGTGGGAATGGGTGAGGATGAGGATGAGGAAGGTGAGGATGAGAAGTTTCTAGGAGAATGGCGTGGAGAGTTGTGAGGTGAGTCTTGGGTTTGGTCGTCATGGGTAGGTGAAGGTTGGGATTGTTGGTCATTGTTGGGTGATGGTGGGGCTTGTTGGTCATTTTGTGGTGGAGGCTGAGGTTGTTGAGTGTTGGGCGGAGGAGGAGGAGGGTTTTGAGGAGGAGGAGGAGGAGGTGGTAAGTTACCTTGTGATGAGGGTTGGGGAATTTGTAGGTGCTGGAGGATGAGGTCTAATTTTGCATCCACCCTGGCAAGGTGATTCTCGAGTTGTCCTACTCTGTCCTCAAGTCGTTGGATTCGCTCCCCTTGGTGGTGGAAGCCAGCTTCACATTCAACACGGAGAGGACCCACTAAGGAATCAGTCAGTCTAAACAGAAGCTCTTCCTTTATGTCCTCTGCAAAGGCCCTAACAGAAGCTGGAACCCTTGCACTACGGCTTGGCCCAGCATGAGAGTCAACTTCCTGATCGCCTGCTCCAGATGCAGAGGGAGCTGAAGTACCAGAAGCACTACTGGCTTGTGAGCGTGAGCGAGTGGGCTTAGGGGGCTTGAGATACTTAATCCCCATCCTTGCCATATTAGTTGCTCCTACAGGCTTACATTTGACATTCTCTTCTTCCACAGCAGATGTAGCCTTGATCAGATGCTTCTCAAGAAGGAAGGCAATGATGGTGGGATAGGGAAGATAACCTGACTTGTCATTGCTTAGCCAGCGCTGAAGCTCTAGGCATATCAACTGCCCAGGGTTGAAAGGCTTGAGCGAGAGGAGTCTAGGAAACCAAGGGTTGTCTAGCAGTGTGAACTCGTTGAAGTTGCCTCCCTTATGAGTCATTATCCGGGAGTAGATGTAGTACAAGAGCCTGTTAGAATCAGACATCTTGGACACCTTCTTGCTGTTGGTGCCATACAACTCCTCGAGTTCCTCCTTGCTGTATTTGTGAGACTCAGGGTAGATCCATTCATTCATATCCTCTTCTGTGATTCCCATCATCTCATTCAAGGTTCTCCAAGTGAACCTGAAGGTTCTTCCTCTTACAGTGGCAGTGAAGGAGAGTTTGTGGACTTGCTCTTTCCCATCCACCTTCCTGTACTTTGCTCTGCCTGAGAGGGATTGGCAAAAGACTCGCAGGACGTTGACGTTGTAGTCCTGGTTGATGCCCAGCCAAGGCATATACTTTTCCAAGTAAGGGCGCAGATGAGCAAACCCTAGTTCATCCAACTTGTCCAGATTGATGAACAGTCCATGATTGAAGATGGGAATGGATGTCTCAAATTTGGCGGATACACCCTCCAATGCCCCATCTCTATAGACTGTGAGATCATCTTCTTCCTCAACCCTCTGTCTCTTGGAGGAAGGCTCCTCAGAAAATTGAACCTTCTTTTTCTTTCCCTTTCTCTGAGCATCCCGCTCTTGTTCAGAACCCACTGTCAGTTCTATTCTACCAGAGGTTTCAGGCTGACCCTGAATGTCTTCACCCTGTCCTCGTGATTGCCCAGAACCTTCTTGGCGTTCATGAAGTTCTTCATGTTGTTCTTCATAGTGCCCAGATTTACCAGAATGCTTGTGAGTGGATTTCCCAGATTTCGATTTAAGTTTCTTGGAAGAAGAGGTTTTCTGGATGACTGGGTTGGATTCATTCGTACCGGCCATTTTTGTATGAATGTTGTGTAAATAAAGATGAAATGCAAGAAGTGTGAAAAATAAAGAACACAATGGAGAAGATGAAAAGACTTTTCTGAGAAAATGATGCGAGTGAAAAAGATGTAGTAAAAAGTGAAAAGTGGAAAATGACTTCTATTTATAGGTAAAACTTCTGAGGATAGAATGGGCATACTCTTTCAAATTTTCACACATTGGTTAACGTAAGTTTTTAAGTTGGAACGACACACCTGATGACACGTGTTGCTTCAGAGAAGGCACAGCGTTTCATGGAGGAAGTTGAAATGTTTTCTGAAGTGATGTGTCCCTTGATCTGACACTGGCGCTCGTGATCATATTGAATTATCATCCAGCGCTAGCAAAAGAGTATTCGGAAGTGATTTTGCTTCCGGTTGGACAGACGCTCCTGGTTGCCTTGAGTAGTCATTCAGCGTCAGCACGAGAGCATCCGGAAGTAGTTTTGCTTCCGATGGTACTTACTTAAGATTTAACTTTGAGTGACTCGTTGATGTTCTCTCTTGTGCATCCACAGCGATCAAGCTTTCATAACTAAAGCCATATTTGCGTCAAGTAGAGTTTGTTTGATCTTCTTAATTTCAGGAGCAGTAGCTCTCGGAGCCCAGTATGAACAACAACTCATTCAGATTTGATACATTGCTCTGATCAGGTATGATCATGAAAATTGTTGTTCCTTCGTACCTTCTTTCCTACAAAATAGCAAATGATTTCTCTTTCCCATTTTTCAGTCTCCAAACTTGGATCTGACTGGTCAGTTTGTAGGAAGTATGTGATTCTTATGCACTTAAGAATTATTCACTATGGATATAGCATTGCGAATCAACTATGACTATATGCACATGGCTTCTGATAATGATAGTCATAGATAGCATATAGAGTATGAACATTGTGTGAAATATCTTATAAGCCATATCATGTTCATGCTTATGATGCTTAATGTAAAATCTCAATAAGTCCATCTTACATTTGCATAGGAGATTTTACTGTTGCATGCTTCAACCTTAAATAATCCCTTGCTTACCCAAGGAGATCTTTTATACTTATCCTTGGCCTGAAGCACTTTCTTAGAAGAGACAGGATTCGCAGGTTTTCTCCATGTGAGTTGAGACATCCTCTCTCTTTTGTCCTTCTCAGGATAGTTGAATGGAACTCTGTGATAGCTTATCCCTGAGACAAGGTCTTTGTTCCTTGTGGTAGCGCACTGCTTCTTATGATTGAACCAGGTAGTTGCAGTAGTGACATCACCACGAGTTCTCTTCTTTGGGACAAGAGGAACTCTTGATCTTTCCTGCACAGGTAAGGCACTAGAAGAGAGTTTTGGTACCCATTTGTACTTGGGTCCTACATAGTTAGCGCTGGACCTTACTTGTCCTTTGGGGATCCATATATATTTATTTCTCACATTTAAATTTCTCTTAAAATTGCATGTGTGAGAAATATGACCAGTTCTACCACAATAATGACAGATAATGGGATGATGTTCAGAATCAGATTTCTTATCACTATTATGGTGGTCAGTTTTCTTTTCAAAGACTCTATGTTTATTAACTTTTGAAATCTCAGGGTCTTTCGAAAAGTCTTCTTTTATGATTGGGACTTTGGACTCCTTGGTTGTAGAAGAAGGAATAAGTTCCTCAAGTTCCCTATTCCTTTTTCTTAAGCCTATAATTTCTTTTGCAAGTTTACAGAATTCAACATGTAGCTCATTATACATATCTTGCAATTCAGAAGTTTCAAGTTTAGGTACCTCATTTTCTTCAGCTTCTGAATCTACTAGGCGGAGATCCACTCTCTCTTTGCTGATACTAGCTTCTACTACATCACCATCCAGTAGCTCATCAACGGTGGATTCACAAGGAGCACATAGTGAGCTTTGGACAGCCTTATCATCAAGAAATTGGTTAGAAGCATACATAGTATCAAGAGTGTTCCAAATATCTATAGCCCTAGAGCAATGTTTAATTTTCTGATAATCATTGTCAGATAAACTTTTGTGCAAAATTTGCATTGCTCTAAGGTTTAAGTAAAATAAGCTTTTGTCCTCTTCTGTCCAATTTACTTTTGGTTTGAAATCAGAGTCCTTTTCAAAAACATCCCACATTTTGAAATCAGTGGATAGTATAAAACTTTTCATCCTTCCCTTCCATAAGTAAAAATCAGCATTTTCTAACACGGGTGGGATTGTATGATCAAAACCTTCAAAACACATTTTGTAACCCAAATCAGCCTAGGTCTTTGCACTTGAGATCGTTGGATCCTTTAAACAAGTGACCTTGCTCTGATACCAAATGATAAACGTGGCTGTCACCCAAGAGGGGGGGGTGAATTGGGTGAGAGAATAAATTAAATCTTTTGATTCTTCTTTTCGAAAGACTGCTTGTGCTTGGTGATAATATTTACGAAGTAGTGATATGCACAAGTCAGTATGTTATGTGATGCAAAATTGAATATTTGAATGTAAATTTATGCACACATAAATTTATCCTGGTTCGGTCACCCAGACCTACATCCAGTCCCCAGGCTCCACCTGAGATTTTCAATCCACTATTCTTGTTTAAACCGGGCACAAGAGAAGCCTTTACACTTTAGGTTTTACGAGCACGGGTTCACCTAACAACCCACAGGTTTTACACCGGGTTCACCTGCAAACCTTACAAATGCAAGTTTTACGGGCTAACTTGCAACCTATGGAGATTTAGACAACCTCTAAATGCTCCCCCTTACAAATTGTAAGTTTACACTATGTTCACTCTATGAACTGATTGTGCTAAACACTTAAGCTCAAAACTAACTCTCTCTAAGAGTGGATGATGTTACTCACTTAAGTACAATAAAATCACTCTCGGAAAAATATCACAAATCTGGATCTGAGAGTAGTAGAAGATGTATAGGATGAAGAATATGATATATCAGATACTTTGCTCTGTTCTCTCTCTTTCTTCCATGTCTTCTCTTCTGAATGAATGTCTCTTTTATACTTGGCTTCATAGGCTTCGGTGGCAAGTTGAATATGAACGTTTGAATAGTGCCGTTAATCCTATGTTACCGTTGAGAAGTACATCTTCATTAATGCTTAGCAGGGTAGACTTGCTTTATCTCTGAAAAGTAGTCCTGACACCTCTGCTCTGACAAAAGCATTCTGACTTCTGAGTATGTGATGTTTACTCTTGCACTCTTGCTGACGGATGATCATCTTTCATCCGCAAGTGGTAATCTTGCTCTGCAAGTGTTAAGCTCTGAGTCCCAATGTCAAGAGTCTTTCCATCCGGAAGCTCATTTGCATCCGGAAGCGTGACCATGTTCTGCACATACTGGTTAGTCCAACATAGCAATATATATATATAAGAATTATACATGCTGTGGGAAGTTTGTTTGCTATGGGGAGTAGTTTACTTAGACTGTGTTCTGATTTGGTCTATGATGTATCTGGAAGCATTTTTACATCCGGAAGTAAAACTACTAGATGAAGGATCTTGGTTCACTATAACTCACTCTCACTTAGTGTATTTCATCCCAACACTCAGCGCTAGTCACTAAGCTATCGGAAGCACTTTTACTTGACGTAGTGAACTCACTGACGCTTAGGGTGAAATCTATTCTATCAATCTGCGCCAGTCTAAATCTAATAGGAAGTGCTTTCACTTGGCGAAGTAGACTTACTGACGCTTGGGGTAATAACTATTCTATTGCTCTGCGCCAGTCTGAGTCTAACAGGAAGCGCTTTCACTTGGGGAAGTAGACTTACTGACGCTTGGGGTAATATCTATTCTGTCGCTCTGCGCCAGTCTAATTTTAACAGGAAGCGCTTTCACTTGGGGAAGTAGACTCACTGTCGCTTGGAGTAATATCTATTCTATCGCTCTGCGCCAGTCTAAGTCTAACAGGAAGCAACTTCGCTTCCGATTGAATCATAGCTTAGTCTTAGGGTTTGTGCACCTAAAGTTCATGGACTAAGTTAAATTCCTAGTTATTTACTTGCTGACGCTGGGGGATGAAAACATTCATCCGCATGCGCAAGTCCTAATCTATCCGGAAGTAGATCTTCACCCGGAAGCACTCTTACTTGGGGTCCTATGTTATCCTATTGCTTCCTAGGCACTTGGTCTAATCCTCTACATTTTAGTCTTCATCAAAACTTAAGATTCTAACATTCTCCCCCTTTTTGATGATGACAAACCTAGTTCTTATTAATTAAGTTCATATGAAAGGATTAGCTGAAGAATAAAGCAATAGTTAAGAGCAAGTAACTCAGACAAATATTATTGACAAGCAGAAGTTACAAGTCAGAGTTATACAATCAAATAACATATACAAGTAAAGAATGTATACAAAAAATTTCACTAAGTATGAATGAAGATATGCATGAAACAAAATCAACAAAAATATTTGGATTGGGGGTTAGAGTCTGTGTCTCTTTTTCTTTCCCTCTCTTTCTGTCTCTCTTCATTTTCCTCACGCTCATTCTGGTTTTATCTGGGCAATGATCTCTTGAAGCTCTTTTTCCTCTTTTCCCTTCTGAGCCTTTCTGATTCAATGGACTCCTCGTATGCCCTTTTCATGTTCTCCACTTCTTCATACCCAGGAAACCTGTAGCATCGTCGAAGTAGCAGACTTCTCCATTGGGATAGTGTACAGCCCGGATTCTTACATTCCATGCAGAGAAGTTGGAATCCTCTTCAACTTCTTGGGCTTTCCTTTTCCCTTTCCCTTTGCTCTTCCCTTTGCTTTTGCTAATTGGAGGAGTGGGCATGGCACTTGCTCTTTCAGCATCGAGGCAAGCCATCTGACCAAAGGATAGCTTGTCAGTGAATCCATACTTCTCAAATTCTTCAGGAGTCATGTCTTCAATTTCCAATTTGACTTCCTTCAGAATTGGAAACGCTTGGACCACTGGATTTTCTTGCACAACCTGAGCAGATGAAGTTCCTTGCTCAGGTAGGTCAGATGGAGTCTCCTCCTCAGACTCATCAGATTCAGTGGTGGCAATTAACTTTCTGGCACGTTTCCTAGCAACGGCCTTCTTTCTGGGTGCACTGAATCTGGCAGTGGCTCAGACGAGGGAGGAGGATCAGAAGATTGCTCAGATGAAGGGATCTCAACTCTTGCCCAGAGGATGCAGGAACAGGCTTGGCTATCACAATGGGAGGATGGTTGGGTCTCTTCAGTCCCCACTTCATTATGATCTCCTCAACCATCTCTCTACTTGTTTTATTTGGAGGAGCTCTGATGATGACTCAGATTGTGAGGATTGTTCATTCTGCCCAAAACACAACCATCTCCAAATGTGAGCTTTGCTCAGCTGTTCTATTCTGCTTCAGGAAACGGAGGGCCTCTCCTCTTATAAGGCTCTCTGCACCACTCAGCCTCTGAGACTCATATGCACGACGCAGGGCTGAAAATAGTTGTGTT
>JAKELP010000053.1:938733-1013480 GCA_029929735.1 Mimosa pudica
TTGTTTGCTATGGGGAGTAGTTTACTTAGACTGTGTTCTTATTGGTCTATGATGCATCCGGAAGCGTTCTTACATCCGAAGTAAACTCACTCTCGCTTGGTGTATTTCATTCCACCACTCAGCGCTAGTCACTGAGCTATCGGAAGCACTTTCACTTGACGTGGTGAATTTACTGACGCTTAGGGTTATATTTAGTTTATCAACCTGCCCCAGTCTAAATCTAATAGGAAGTGACACTTGGTGAAGTAGACTTACTGACGCTTGGGGTAATATCTATTCTGTCGCTCTGCGCCAGTTCTAAAAACCTAACAGGAAGCACTTCACTTGGGAAGTAGATTCACTGACGCTCGGGGTAATATCTATTCTGTCGTTCTGCGCCAGTCTAAACCTAACAGGAAGCGCTTCCACTTGGGGAAGTAGACTCACTGACGCTTGGGGTAATATCTATTTTGTTGCTCTGCGTCAGTCTAAATCTAACAGGAAGCAAACTCACTTCCGGTTGAGTCATATCTTAGTCTTAAGGTTTCGTGTATCTAATTCTCATGGACTAAGTTATTTCCCTAGTGATTTACTTGCTGATGCTGGGGGATGAAAACATTCATCCGCATGCGCAAGTCCTAATCTAACCGGAAGTCAATCTTCATCCGGAAGCACTCTTACTTGGGATCCTGAGTTATCCTATTGCTTCCTAGGCACTTGGTCTAATCCTCTATATTTTAGTCTTCATCAAAAAACTTAAGATTCTAACATTCTCCCCCTTTTTGATGATGACAAACCTAGTTTTATCGATTAAGTTCTAAGGAAGGATTAGCAAGAGAATTAAAGCAATGGATAAGAACAAGTAACTCAGACAATATTATTGACAAGCAGAGGTTACAAGTCAGAGTTATACAATCAATAACATATACAAGTAAGGAATGTATACAAATAAATTTTACTAAATGCGAGTGAAAATATGCATGAAAAACAAAATTAACAGAAATGTTTGGATGGGGGGTTATAGTTTGTGTCTCCTTTTCTTTCCCTCTCTTTCTGTCTCTCTTCATTTTCCTCACGCTCACTCTGGTTATCTTGGCAATGATCTCTTGAAGCTCTTTTTCCTCTTTTTCCCTCCTGAGTCTCTCTGATTCAATGGAATCCTGTATGCCCTTTTCATGTTCTCCACTTTCATACCCAGGGAAACCTGTAGCATCGTCGAAGTAGGTGACCTCTCCATTGGGATAGTGTACAGCCCGGATTCTCACATTCCATGCAGAGAAGTTGGGATCCTCCTCAACTTCATGGGCTTTCCTTTTCCCTTTCCTTTGCGCTCTTCCCTTGCTCTTGTTAATTGGAGGAGTGGGCATGGCACTTGCTCTTTCAGCATCGAGGCAAGCCATCTGACCAAAGGATAACTTGTCAGTGAATCCAAACCTCTCAAATTCATCAGGAGTCATGTCTTCAATTTCCAATTTGACCTCCTTCAGAATTGGAACTGCTTGAACCACTGGATTTTCTTGCTCAACCTGGGCAGATGAGTTCCCTTTGCTCAGGTGGGTCAGATGAAGTCTCTTCCTCAGACTCATCAGATTCAGTGGTGGCAACGAACTTCCTGGACGTCGTTCCTAGCAACGGCCTTCTTTCGGTGTGCACTGGAATCTGGCCTGGCTCAGACGAGGGAGGAGGATCAGAAGATTGCTCAGGTGAAGGACCTCAGGCTCTTGCTCAGAGAGTGTTAGGAACAGGCTTTGCAATCAAAATGGGAGAATGGTTGGGTTTTCGGAGTCCCCACTTCATCCTGATCTCCTCAACAATTTTATCACTTGTTTTAGTTGGAGGAGCTCTGATGATGACTCAGGTTGTGAAGATTGTTCATTCTGCCCAAACACAACCATATCCCATTGGGGTCCTTGCTTAGCCGCTCTCTTCTGCTTCATGAAGCGGATGGCCTCTCCTCTTATAAGGCTCTCTGCACCACTCAGCCTCTGAGACTCATATGCACGACGCAGGGGCGGACGTGACATCTTCATCAATCCAGAGTGATGGCTGGCTGAGGGCATCCCTTGTGGCCATACTAAGGCGAAGAGTAGACATAACATTTCTCCCCCTTTTGTCATCATCAACAGGGGTGAGTGCCAGGGATGGAGTGGATGTGGAGGAGGATGGAGGTGGTTCAGGGCCAAATTCTTGGGGAGGGGGAGGGTGAGAGGGTAGAGGTAGAGGATGTGGGAGAAGATAGGTGTTCAGGAGTTTGAGGAGGATTGGGAAACCATTTGGGGGTGACAAAGAGATCCTCATAAGGATGAGTGGAGGAGTATTCTTTGTTAGTTGGTGGAGTCAGGGGTAGGGTAAAGGGTAAAATGGTCATCGGTGAGTCGTTGAAGGCGGGGATACTCGCCGTATGGTTGGCTGAGGGGATGAATGGCTGTTTCAGATCCTATGGGTCTAGGGCTTGGATGGGTAGGGTTGGAGAAGCGGAGTGGAGAGCGTGTAGGGGGCACCTGGTCGTGTGGGAAATGGGCGAGGATGAGGATGATGGAAGGGAGAGGGGGATGAGAAGTTTCTAGGGGAATGGCGTGGAGAATTGTGAGGTGAGTCTTGGGTTTGGTGGTCATGGGTAGGTGAAGGTTGGATTGTGGTCATTGTTGGGTGATGGGGGGCTTGTGGTCATTTTGTGGTGGAGGCTGAGGTTGTTGAGTGTTAGCGGAGGAGGAGGAGGGTTTTGAGTAGGAGGAGGAGGAGGAGGATTTTGAGGAGGAGGAGGAGGAGGGGGAGGTGGTAAGTTACCTTGTGATGGAGGTTGGGTAATTTGTAGGTGCTGGAGGATTAGGTCTAATTTTGCATCGACCCTGGCAAGGTGATTCTCGAGTTGTCCTACTCTTTCCTCGAGCCGTTGGAAAACCAGCTTCACCTTCAGCACGGAGAGGGCCTACCAAGGACTCAGGCAATCTGAGGAGAAGCTCCTCCTTTACTTCTTCGGCAACAGCCCTAACAGCCGCTGGCACTCTCGCAATGCGACTTGGCCCAGCATGTGAGTCAACTTCCTGATCCCTGCTCCAGATGCAGAGGGGACTGAAGTTCCAGAAGCGCTACTGGCTTGTGAGCGTGAGCGAGTGGGCTTAGGAGGCTTGAAATATTTGATCCCCATCCTAGCCATATTGGTTGCTCCTACAGGCTTACATTTGACATTTTCTTCTTCCACAGCAGATGTAGCCCTGATCAAATGTTTCTCGAGGAGGAAGGCAATGATGGTGGGATAGGGAAGATAACCTGACTTGTCATGCTTAACCAGCGCTGTGAAGCTCTAGGCATATCAACTGCCCAGAGTTGAAAGGCTTGAGCGAGAGGAGTCTAGGGAACCAAGGGTTGTCCAGCAGTGTGAACTCGTTGAAGTTGCCTCCCTTATGAGTCATTATCCGGGAGTAGATGTAGTACAAGAGCCTGTTAGAGTCAGACATCTTGGACACCTTTTTGCTGTTGGTGCCATACAACTCCTTCGAGTTCCTCCTTGCTGTACTTGTGAGACTCAGGGTAGATCCATTCATTCATATCCTCTTCTGTGATTCCCATCATCTCATTCAAGGGTTCTCCAAGTGAACCTGAAGGTTCTTCCTCTTACAGTGGCAGTGAAGGAGAGTTTGTGGACTTGCTCTTTCCCATCCACCTTCCTGTACTTAGCTCTGCCAGAGAGGGATTGGCAAAAGACTCGCAGGACGTTGACGTTGTAGTCCTGGTTGATGCCCAGCCAAGGCATATACTTTTCCAAGTAAGGGCGCAAATGAGCAAACCCTAGTTCATCCAACTTGTCCAGATGATGAACAGGCCATGGTTGAAGATGGAATGGATGTCTCAAATTTGGCGGATACACTCTCCAAAGCCCCATCTCTATAAACTGTGAGATCATCTTCTTCCTCAACCCCTCTGCCTCTTGGAGGAAGGCTCCTCAGAAAAAATGAACCTTCTTCTTCTTTCCCTTTCCCTGAGCATCCCGCTCTTGTTCAGAACCCACTGCCTGTTCTATTCTACCAGAGGTTCCAGGCTGACCCTGAACGTCTTCACCCTGTCCCCGTGATTGCCCAGAACCTTCTTGGCGTTCATGAAGTTCTCATTGTGTTGTTTCATGGTGCCAGATTTACCAGAATGCTTGTGAGTGGATTTCCCAGATTTCGATTTATGTTTCTTGGAAGAAGAGGTTTTCTGAATGACTGGGTTGGATTCATTCGTTACCCGGCCATTTTTTTTTTGTATGAATGTTGTGTAAATGAGATGAAATGCAAGAAGTGTGAAAAAATAAAGAACACAATGGAGAAGATGAAAAGACTTTTCAGGAGAAAATGATGCGAGTGAAAAAGATGTAGTAAAAAGTGAAAATGGAAAATGACTTCTATTTATAGGTAAAACTTCTGAGGATAGAATGGGCATACTCTTTCAAATTTTCACACATTGGGTAACGTAAGTTTTTAAGTTGGAACGACACACCTGATGACACGTGTTGCTTCAGAGAAGGCACAGCGTTTCATAGAGGAAGTTGAAACGTTTTCTGAAGTGATGTGTCCCTTGATCTGACACTGGCGCTCTGATCATATTGAATTATATCCAGCGCTAGCAAAAGAGTATCCGGAAGTGATTTTGCTTCCGGTTGGACAGACGCTCCTGGTTGCCTTGAGTAGTCATTCAGCGTCAGCACGAGAGCATCGGAAGTAGTTTTGCTTCCGATTGTACTTACTTAAGATTTAACATTGAGTGACTCGTTTGATGTCCTCTTGTGCATCCACAGCGATCAAGCTTTCATAACTAAAGCCATATTTGCGTCAAGTAGTAGTTTGTTTGATCTTCTCAATTTCAGGAGCAGTAGCTCTCGGAGCCCAGTATGAACAACAACTCATTCAGATTTGATACATGCTCTGATCAGGTATGATCATGAAAATTGTTGTTCCTTCGTACCTCTTTCCTACAAAATAGAAGGGAGTTTTGGTACCATTTGTACTTGGGTCCTACATAGTTAGCGCTGGACCTTACTTGTCCTTTGGGGATCCATATATATTATTTCTCACATTTAAATTCTCTTAAAATTGCATGTGTGAGAAATATGACCAGTTCTACCACAATAATGACAGATAAGGGATGATGTTCAGAATCAGATTTCTTATCACTATTATGGTGGTCAGTTTTCTTTTCAAAAGACTCTATGTTTAACTTTTGAAATCTCAGGGTCTTTCGAAAAATCTTCTTTTATGAGTGGGACTTTGGACTCCTTGGTTGTAGAAGAAGGAATAAGTTCCTCAAGTTTCCTATTCCTTTTTCTTAAGCCTAGAATTTCTTTTGCAAGTTTACAGAATTCAACATGTAGCTCATATACATATCTTGCAATTCAGAAGTTTCAAGTTTAGGTACCTCATTTTCTTCAGCTTTGAATCTTCTAGGCGGAGATCCACTCTCTCTTTGCTGATATAGCTTCTACTACATCACCATCCAGTAGCTCATCAACGATGGATTCACAAGGAGCACATAGTGAGCTTTGGACAGCCTTAACATCAAGAAATGGTTAGAAGCATACATAGTATCAAGAGTGTTCCAAATATCTATAGCCTTAGAGCAATGTTTTAATTTTCTGGTAATCATTGTCAGATAAACTTTTGTGCAAAATTTGCATTGCTCTAAGGTTTAAGTAAAATAAGCTTTGTCCTCTTCTGTCCAATTTACTTTTGGTTTGAAATCAGAGTCCTTTTCAAAGACATCCCACATTTTGAAATCGGTGGATAGTATAAAACTTTTCATCCTTCCCTTCCATAAGTAAAAATCAGCATTTTCTAACACAGGTGGGATAGTATGATCAAAACCTTCAAAAACACATTTTGTAACCCAAATCAGCCTAGGTCTTTGCACTTGAGATCGTTGGATCCTTTAAACAAGTGACCTGGCTCTGATACCAAATGATAAACGTGGCTGTCACCCAAGAGGGGGGGGTGAATTGGGTGAGGGAATAAAATCTTTTAAATCTTCTTTTCGAAAGGACTGCTTGTGCTGGTGATAATATTTACGAAGTAGTGATATGCACAAGTCAGTATGTTATGTGATGCAAAATAGAATGTTTGAATGTAAATTTATGAACACATAAATTTATCCTGGTTCGGTCACCCAGACCTACATCCAGTCCCCAGGGCTCCACCTGAGATTTTCAATCCACTATTCTTGTTTAAAACCGGACACAAGAGAAGCCTTACACTTTAGGTTTTACGAGCACGGGTTCACCTAACAACCCACAGGTTTTACAACGGGTTCACCTGCAAACCTTACAAACGCAAGTTTTACGGGCTAACTTGCAAACTATTGGAGATTTAGACAACCTCTAAATGCTCCCCCTTACAAATTGGTAAGTTTAACACTATGTTCACTCTATGAACTGATTGTGCTAAACACTTAAGCTCAAAACTAAACTCTCTCTAAGAGTGGATGATGTACTCACTTAAGTACAATAAAATCACTCTCGGAAAAATATCACAAATCTGGATCTGAGAGTAGTAGAAGATGTGTAGGATGAAGAATATGATATATCAGAAACTTTGCTCTGTTCTCTCTTTTTTGCCATCATCTTCTCTTCTCAATGAATGTCTCTTTTATACTCGGCTTCATAGGCTTCTGTGGCAGGCTGAATATGAACGTTGGAATAAGCGTTAATCCTATGTTACCGTTGAGAAGTACATCTTCATTAATGCTTAGCAGGGTTGACTTGCTTTATCTCTGAAAAGTAGTCCTGACACCTCTGCTCTGACAAAAGCATTCTGACTTCTGAGTATGTGATGTTTACTCTTGTACTCTTGCTGACGGATGATCATCATTCATCCACAAGTGATAATGTTGCTCCGCAAGTGTTAAGCTCTGAGTCCCAATGTCAAGAGTCTTTCCATCCGGAAGCTCATTTGCATAGGAAGCGTGACCATGTTCTGCACATACTGGTTAGTTCAACATAGCAATACATATATAAGAATTATACATGCTGTGGGAAGCTTGTTTGCTATGGGGAGTAGTTTACTTAGACTGTGTTCTTATTTGGTCTATGATGCATCCGGAAGCGTTCTTACATCCGGAAGTAAAACTCACTCTCGCTGGTGTATTTCATTCCACCACTCAGCGCTAGTCACTGAGCTATCGGAAGCACTTTCACTTGACGTGGTGAATTACTGACGCTTAGGGTTATATTTAGTTTATCAACTGCCCCAGTCTAAATCTAATAGGAAGTGATTCCACTTGGTGAAGTAGACTTACTGACGCTTGGGTAATATCTATTCTGTCGCTCTGCGCCAGTCTAAAAACCTAACAGGAAGCACTTTCACTTGGGGAAGTAGATTCACTGACGCTCGGGGTAATATCTATTCTGTCGTTCTGCGCCAGTCTAAACCTAACAGGAAGCGCTTCCACTTGGGGAAGTAGACTCACTGACGCTTGGGGTAATATCTATTTTGTTGCTCTGCGTCAGTCTAAATCTAACAGGAAGCAAACAAACTACTTCCGGTTGAGTCATATCTTAGTCTTAAGGGTTTCGTGTATCTAATTCTCATGGACTAAGTTATTTCCCTAGTGATTTACTTGCTGATGCTGGGGGATGAAAACATCATCCGCATGCGCAAGTCCTAATCTAACGGAAGGAAATCTTCATCGGAAGCACTCTTACTTGGGATCCTGAGTTATCCTATTGCTTCCTAGGCACTTGGTCTAATCCTCTATATTTTAGTCTTCATCAAAACTTAAGATTCTAACATTCTTGACACTAAATCACAAAAACGAGATTAAATTTATTAAAAAATACTTGTGTTATTTTTAACCCTAAAACGCTCAAATGGGCTTGAAACGAGTTATGGTGAAATAATCGACAAACTTCTGGACTTTTTTTTTCAAAAGTACCACTTTCTGGAGATTCTTGACACTAAAACAAAAAACGAGATTAAAATTGATTAAAAAAATACTTGTGTAGTTTTTAACTCTAAAAGTCGTAAATGGGCTGAAAACGAGTTATGGTGAAATAATCGACAAACTTTTGGTCTTTTTTTTTTCCAAAAGTACCACATTCTTGAGATTCTTGACACTAAAACAAAAAAACGAGATTAAAACCTATTAAAAAATACTTGTGTTGTTTTTAACCCTAAAAAGCGTAAGTGGGCTGAAAACGAGTTATGGTGAAATATTCGACAAACTTTTGGTCTTTTTTGACCAAAAGTACCACTTTCTTGAGATTCTTGAGACTAAAACACAAAAACGAGATTAATTTTTTTTTTAAAATAGTTGTGTTATTTTTAACCCTAAAACGCTCAAATGGGCTGAAAACGAGTTATGGTGAAATAATCGACAAACTTTTGGTCTTTTTTGACCAAAAGTACCACTTTCTTGACCTTCTTGACACTAAAGCACAAAAACGAGATTAAAATTTTTTAAAAAAATACTTGTGTTGTTTTTAACCCTAAAACGCGGAAATTAACTGAAAACGAGTTATGGTGAAATAATCGACAAACTTCTGGTCTTTTTTTTCCAAAAGTACCACTTTCTTGATATTCTTGACACTAAAACAAAAAAACGAGATTAAAATTTATTAAAAAAATACTTGTGTTGTTTTTCACCCTAAAAAGGGTAAATGGGCTGAAAACGAGTTATGGTGAAATAATCGACAAACTTTTGGTCTTATTTGACCAAAAGTACCACTTTCTTGAGATTCTTGACACTAAAACAAAAAAACGAGATTAAAATTTATTAAAAAAATACTTGTGTTGTTTTTAACCCTAAAAAGCGTAAGTGTGCTGAAAACGAGTTATGGTGAAATATTCGACAAACTTTTGGTCTTTTTTGACCAAAAGTACCACTTTCTTGAGATTCTTGACACTAAAACACAAAAACAAGAATAAAATTTATGAAAAAAATACTTGTGTTGTTTTTAACCCTAAAACGCGCAAATTGGCTGAAAAGGAGTTATGGTGAAATAATCGACAAACTTTTAGTCTTATTTGACCAAAAGTACCACTTTCTTGAGATTCTTGACACTAAAGCACTAAAACGAGATTAAAATTTTTTTAAAAAATACTTGTGTTGTTTTTAACCCTAAAACTCGGAAATTAACTGAAAACGAGTTATGGTGAAATAATCGACAAACTTCTGTTCTTTTTTTTACCAAAAGTACCACTTTCTTGAGATTCTTGCACTAAAACAAAAAAACGAGATTAAAATTCATTAAAAAAATACTTGTGTTGTTTTTAACCCCAAAAAGCGGAAATGGGCTGAAAACGAGTTATGGTGAAATATTCGACAAACTTTTGGTCTTTTTCGACCAAAAGTACCACTTACTTGAGATTCTTGACACTAAAACACAAAAACGAGATTAATTTTTTTTAAAAAACTAGTTGTGTTATTTTTAACCATAAAACGCTCAAATGGGCTGAAAACGAGTTATGGTGAAATAATCGACAAACTTCTGGTTTTTTTTTTTTCAAAAGTACCACTTTCTTGAGATTCTTGACACTAAAACAAAAAAATGAGATTAAAATTTACTAAAAAAATACTTGTGTTGTTTTTAACCCTAAAAAGCGTAAATGCGCTGAAAACGAGTTATGGTGAAATAATCGACGAACTTCTGGTCTTTTTTTTCCAAAAGTACCACTTTCTTGAGATTCTTGACACTAAAACAAAAAAACGAGATTAAAACTTATTAAAAAATACTTGTGTTGTTTTTAACCCTAAAAAGCGTAAGTGGGCTGAAAACGAGTTATGGTTAAATATTCGACAAACTTTTGGTCTTTTTTGACCAAAAGTACCACTTTCTTGAGATTCTTGATACTAAAACACAAAAACGAGATTAATTTTTTTTTAAAATAGTTGTGTTATTTTTAACCGTAAAACGCTCAAACGGGCTGAAAACGAGTTATGGTGAAATAATCGACAAACTTCTGGTCTTTTTTTTCAAAAGTACCACTTTCTTGAGATTCTTGACACTAAAACAAAAAAATGAGATTAAAATTTATTAAAAAAATACTTGTGTTGTTTTTAACTTTAAAAAGCGTGAATGAGCTGAAAACGAGTTATGGTGAAATAATCGACGAACTTCTGGTCTTTTTTTTCAAAAGTACCACTTTCTTGAGATTCTTGACACTAAAACAAAAAAACGAGATTAAAATTTATTAAAAAAATACTTGTATTATTTTTAACCCTAAAAAGCGTAAATGAGCTGAAAACGAGTTATGGTGAAATAATCGACGAACTTCTGGTCTTTTTTTTCCAAAAGTACCACTTTCTTGAGATTCTTGACACTAAAACAAAAAAACGAGATTAAAACTTATTAAAAAAATACTTGTGTTGTTTTTAACCCTAAAAAGCGTAAGTGGGCTAAAAACGAGTTATGGTGAAATATTCGACAAACTTTTGGTCTTTTTTGACCAAAAGTACCACTTTCTTGAGATTCTTGACACTAAAACACAAAAATGAGATTAATTTTTTTAAAAAAACTAGTTGTGTTATTTTTAACCCTAAAACGCTCAAATGGGCTGAAAACGAGTTATGGTGAAATAATCGACAAACTTCTGGTTTTTTTTTTCAAAAGTACCACTTTCTTGAGATTCTTGACACTAAAACAAAAAAATGAGATTAAAATTTATTAAAAAAATACTTGTGTTGTTTTTAACCCTAAAAAGCGTAAATGCGCTGAAAACGAGTTATGGTGAAATAATCGACGAACTTCTGGTCTTTTTTTTTCCAAAAGTACCACTTTCTTGAGATTCTTGACACTAAAACAAAAAAACGAGATTAAAACTTATTAAAAAATACTTGTGTTGTTTTTAACCCTAAAAAGCGTAAGTGGGCTGAAAACGAGTTATGGTTAAATATTCGACAAACTTTTGGTCTTTTTTGACCAAAAGTACCACTTTCTTGAGATTCTTGATACTAAAACACAAAAACGAGATTAATTTTTTTTTAAAATAGTTGTGTTATTTTTAACCCTAAAACGCTCAAACGGGCTGAAAACGAGTTATGGTGAAATAATCGACAAACTTCTGGTTTTTTTTTTCAAAAGTACCACTTTCTTGAGATTCTTGACACTAAAACAAAAAAATGAGATTAAAATTTATTAAACAAATACTTGTGTTGTTTTTAACCCTAAAAAGCGTAAATGCGCTGAAAACGAGTTATGGTGAAATAATCGACGAACTTCTGGTCTTTTTTTTTCCAAAAGTACCACTTTCTTGAGATTCTTGACACTAAAACAAAAAAACGAGATTAAAACTTATTAAAAAATACTTGTGTTGTTTTTAACCCTAAAAAGCGTAAGTGGGCTGAAAACGAGTTATGGTTAAATATTCGACAAACTTTTGGTCTTTCTTGACCAAAAGTACCACTTTCTTGAGATTCTTGATACTAAAACACAAAAACGAGATTAATTTTTTTTTAAAATAGTTGTGTTATTTTTAACCCTAAAACGCTCAAACGGGCTGAAAACGAGTTATGGTGAAATAATCGACAAACTTTTGGTCTTTTTTTTCAAAAGTACCACTTTCTTGAGATTCTTGACACTAAAACAAAAAAACGAGATTAAAATTGATTAAAAAATACTTGTGTTGTTTTTAACCCTAAAACGCGCAAATTGGTTGAAAAGGAGTTATGGTGAAATAATCGACAAACTTTTGGTCTTATTTGACCAAAAGTACCACTTTCTTGAGATTCTTGACACTAAAGCACTAAAACGAGATTAAAATTTTTTTAAAAAATACTTGTGTTGTTTTTAACCCTAAAACTCGGAAATTAACTGAAAACGAGTTATGGTGAAATAATCGACAAACTTCTGTTCTTTTTTTTACCAAAAGTACCACTTTCTTGAGATTCTTGCACTAAAACAAAAAAACGAGATTAAAATTCATTAAAAAAATACTTGTGTTGTTTTTAACCCCAAAAAGCGGAAATGGGCTGAAAACGAGTTATGGTGAAATATTCGACAAACTTTTGGTCTTTTTTGACCAAAAGTACCACTTTCTTGAGATCCTTGACACTAAAACACAAAAACGAGATTAATTTTTTTAAAAAACTAGTTGTGTTATTTTTAACCCTAAAACGCTCAAATGGGCTGAAAACGAGTTATGGTGAAATAATCGACAAACTTCTGGTTTTTTTTTTTCAAAAGTACCACTTTCTTGAGATTCTTGACACTAAAACAAAAAAATGAGATTAAAATTTATTAAAAAAATACTTGTGTTGTTTTTAACCTTTAAAAAGCGTGAATGAGCTGAAAACGAGTTATGGTGAAATAATCGACGAACTTCTGGTCTTTTTTTTCAAAAGTACCACTTTCTTGAGATTCTTGACACTAAAACAAAAAAACGAGATTAAAATTTATTAAAAAAATACTTGTGTTATTTTTAACCCTAAAAAGCGTAAATGAGCTGAAAACGAGTTATGGTGAAATAATCGACGAACTTCTGGTCTTTTTTTTCCAAAAGTACCACTTTCTTGAGATTCTTGACACTAAAACAAAAAACGAGATTAAAACTTATTAAAAAAATACTTGTGTTGTTTTTAACCCTAAAAAGCGTAAGTGGGCTCAAAACGAGTTATGGTGAAATATTCGACAAACTTTTGGTCTTTTTTGACCAAAAGTACCACTTTCTTGAGATTCTTAACACTAAAACACAAAAACGAGATTAATTTTTTTAAAAAAACTAGTTGTGTTATTTTTAACCCTAAAACGCTCAAATGGGCTGAAAACGAGTTATGGTGAAATAATCGACAAACTTCTGGTTTTTTTTTTTCAAAAGTACCACTTTCTTGAGATTCTTGACACTAAAACAAAAAAATGAGATTAAAATTTATTAAAAAAATACTTGTGTTGTTTTTAACCCTAAAAAGCGTAAATGCGCTGAAAACGAGTTATGGTGAAATAATCGACGAACTTCTGGTCTTTTTTTTTCCAAAAGTACCACTTTCTTGAGATTCTTGACACTAAAACAAAAAAACGAGATTAAAACTTATTAAAAAATACTTGTGTTGTTTTTAACCCTAAAAAGCGTAAGTGGGCTGAAAACGAGTTATGGTTAAATATTCGACAAACTTTTGGTCTTTTTTGACCAAAAGTACCACTTTCTTGAGATTCTTGATACTAAAACACAAAAACGAGATTAATTTTTTTTTTCAAATAGTTGTGTTATTTTTAACCCTAAAACGCTCAAACGGGCTGAAAACGAGTTATGGTGAAATAATCGACAAACTTCTGGTCTTTTTTTTCAAAAGTACCACATTCTTGAGATCCTTGACACTAAAACACAAAAACGAGATTAATTTTTTTAAAAAACTAGTTGTGTTATTTTTAACCCTAAAACGCTCAAATGGGCTGAAAACGAGTTATGGTGAAATAATCGACAAACTTCTGGTTTTTTTTTTTCAAAAGTACCACTTTCTTGAGATTCTTGACACTAAAACAAAAAAATGAGATTAAAATTTATTAAAAAAATACTTGTGTTGTTTTTAACTTTAAAAAGCGTGAATGAGCTGAAAACGAGTTATGGTGAAATAATCGACGAACTTCTGGTCTTTTTTTTCAAAAGTACCACTTTCTTGAGATTCTTGACACTAAAACAAAAAAACGAGATTAAAATTTATTAAAAAAATACTTGTGTTATTTTTAACCCTAAAAAGCGTAAATGAGCTGAAAACGAGTTATGGTGAAATAATCGACGAACTTCTGGTCTTTTTTTTCCAAAAGTACCACTTTCTTGAGATTCTTGACACTAAAACAAAAAACGAGATTAAAACTTATTAAAAAAATACTTGTGTTGTTTTTAACCCTAAAAAGCGTAAGTGGGCTCAAAACGAGTTATGGTGAAATATTCGACAAACTTTTGGTCTTTTTTGACCAAAAGTACCACTTTCTTGAGATTCTTAACACTAAAACACAAAAACGAGATTAATTTTTTTAAAAAAACTAGTTGTGTTATTTTTAACCCTAAAACGCTCAAATGGGCTGAAAACGAGTTATGGTGAAATAATCGACAAACTTCTGGTTTTTTTTTTCAAAAGTACCACTTTCTTGAGATTCTTGACACTAAAACAAAAAAATGAGATTAAAATTTATTAAAAAAATACTTGTGTTGTTTTTAACCCTAAAAAGCGTAAATGCGCTGAAAACGAGTTATGGTGAAATAATCGACGAACTTCTGGTCTTTTTTTTTCCAAAAGTACCACTTTCTTGAGATTCTTGACACTAAAACAAAAAAACGAGATTAAAACTTATTAAAAAATACTTGTGTTGTTTTTAACCCTAAAAAGCGTAAGTGGGCTGAAAACGAGTTATGGTTAAATATTCGACAAACTTTTGGTCTTTTTTGACCAAAAGTACCACTTTCTTGAGATTCTTGATACTAAAACACAAAAACGAGATTAATTTTTTTTTTCAAATAGTAGTGTTATTTTTAACCCTAAAACGCTCAAACGGGCTGAAAACGAGTTATGGTGAAATAATCGACAAACTTCTGGTCTTTTTTTTCAAAAGTACCACTTTCTTGAGATTCTTGACACTAAAACAAAAAAACGAGATTAAAATTGTTTAAAAAATACTTGTGTTGTTTTTAACCCTAAAACGCGCAAATTGGTTGAAAAGGAGTTATGGTGAAATAATCGACAAACTTTTGGTCTTATTTGACCAAAAGTACCACTTTCTTGAGATTCTTGACACTAAAGCACTAAAACGAGATTAAAATTTTTTTAAAAAATACTTGTGTTGTTTTTAACCCTAAAACTCGGAAATTAACTGAAAACGAGTTATGGTGAAATAATCGACAAACTTCTGTTCTTTTTTTTACCAAAAGTACCACTTTCTTGAGATTCTTGCACTAAAACAAAAAAACGAGATTAAAATTCATTAAAAAAATACTTGTGTTGTTTTTAACCCCAAAAAGCGGAAATGGGCTGAAAACGAGTTATGGTGAAATATTCGACAAACTTTTGGTCTTTTTTGACCAAAAGTACCACTTTCTTGAGATCCTTGACACTAAAACACAAAAACGAGATTAATTTTTTTAAAAAACTAGTTGTGTTATTTTTAACCCTAAAACACTCAAATGGGCTGAAAACGAGTTATGGTGAAATAATCGACAAACTTCTGGTTTTTTTTTTCAAAAGTACCACTTTCTTGAGATTCTTGACACTAAAACAAAAAAATGAGATTAAAATTTATTAAAAAAATACTTGTGTTGTTTTTAACTTTAAAAAGCGTGAATGAGCTGAAAACGAGTTATGGTGAAATAATCGACGAACTTCTGGTCTTTTTTTTCAAAAGTACCACTTTCTTGAGATTCTTGACACTAAAACAAAAAAACGAGATTAAAATTTATTAAAAAAATACTTGTGTTATTTTTAACCCTAAAAAGCGTAAATGAGCTGAAAACGAGTTATGGTGAAATAATCGACGAACTTCTGGTCTTTTTTTTCCAAAAGTACCACTTTCTTGAGATTCTTGACACTAAAACAAAAAAACGAGATTAAAACTTATTAAAAAAATACTTGTGTTGTTTTTAACCCTAAAAAGCGTAAGTGGGCTCAAAACGAGTTATGGTGAAATATTCGACAAACTTTTGGTCTTTTTTGACCAAAAGTACCACTTTCTTGAGATTCTTGACACTAAAACACAAAAACGAGATTAATTTTTTTAAAAAAACTAGTTGTGTTATTTTTAACCCTAAAACGCTCAAATGGGCTGAAAACGAGTTATGGTGTAATAATCGACAAACTTCTGGTCTTTTTTTTTCAAAAGTACCACTTTCTTGAGATTCTTGACACTAAAACAAAAAATGAGATTAAAATTTATTAAAAAAATACTTGTGTTGTTTTTAACCCTAAAAAGCGTAAATGAGCTGAAAACGAGTTATGGTGAAATAATCGACGAACTTCTGGTCTTTTTTTTTCAAAAGTACCACTTTCTTTAGATTCTTGACACTAAAACAAAAAAACGAGATTAAAATTCATTAAAAAAATACTTGTGTTGTTTTTAACCCTAAAAAGCGTAAATGAGCTGAAAACGAGTTATGGTGAAATAATCGACGAACTTCTGGTCTTTTTTTTCCAAAAGTACCACTTTCTTGAGATTCTTGACACTAAAACAAAAAAACGAGATTAAAACTTATTAAAAAAATACTTGTGTTGTTTTTAACCCTAAAAAGCGTAAGTGGGCTAAAAACGAGTTATGGTGAAATATTCGACAAACTTTTGGTCTTTTTTGACCAAAAGTACCACTTTCTTGAGATTCTTAACACTAAAACACAAAAACGAGATTAATTTTTTTAAAAAAACTAGTTGTGTTATTTTTAACCCTAAACCGCTCAAATGGGCTGAAAACGAGTTATGGTGAAATAATCGACAAACTTCTGGTCTTTTTTTTTCAAAAGTACCACTTTCTTGAGATTCTTGACACTAAAACAAAAAAATGAGATTAAAATTTATTAAAAAAATACTTGTGTTGTTTTTAACCCTAAAAAGCGTAAATGAGCTGAAAACGAGTTATGGTGAAATAATCGACGAACTTCTGGTCTTTTTTCTTCAAAAGTACCACTTTCTTGAGATTCTTGACACTAAAACAAAAAAACGAGATTAAAATTTATTAAAAAAATACTTGTGTTGTTTTTAACCCTAAAAAGCGTAAGTGGGCTGAAAACGAGTTATGGTGAAATATTCGACAAACTTTTGGTCTTTTTTGACCTAAAGTACCACTTTCTTGAGATTCTTGACACTAAAACACAAAAACGAGATTAATTTTTTTTAAAAAACTAGTTGTGTTATTTTTAACCCTAAAACGCTCAAATGGGCTGAAAACGAGTTATGGTGAAATAATCGACAAACTTCTGGTTTTTTTTTTCAAAAGTACCACTTTCTTGAGATTCTTGACACTAAAACAAAAAAACGAGATTAAAATTTATTAAAAAAATACTTGTGTTATTTTTAACCCTAAAAAGCGTAAATGAGCTGAAAACGAGTTATGGTGAAATAATCGACGAACTTCTGGTCTTTTTTTTCCAAAAGTACCACTTTCTTGAGATTCTTGACACTAAAACAAAAAAACGAGATTAAAACTTATTAAAAAAATACTTGTGTTGTTTTTAACCCTAAAAAGCGTAAGTGGGCTCAAAACGAGTTATGGTGAAATAATCGACGAACTTCTGGTCTTTTTTTTTCCAAAAGTACCACTTTCTTGAGATTCTTGACACTAAAACAAAAAAACGAGATTAAAACTTATTAAAAAATACTTGTGTTGTTTTTAACCCTAAAAAGCGTAAGTGGGCTGAAAACGAGTTATGGTTAAATATTCGACAAACTTTTGGTCTTTTTTGACCAAAAGTACCACTTTCTTGAGATTCTTGATACTAAAACAAAAAAACGAGATTAATTTTTTTTTAAAATAGTTGTGTTATTTTTAACCCTAAAACGCTCAAACGGGCTGAAAACGAGTTATGGTGAAATAATCGACAAACTTCTGGTCTTTTTTTTTTTCAAAAGTACCACTTTCTTGAGATTCTTGACACTAAAACAAAAAAACGAGATTAAAATTTATTAAAAAAATACTTGTGTTATTTTTAACCCTAAAAAGCGTAAATGAGCTGAAAACGACTTATGGTGAAATAATCGACGAACTTCTGGTCTTTTTTTTCCAAAAGTACCACTTTCTTGAGATTCATGACACTAAAACAAAAAAACGAGATTAAAACTTATTAAAAAAATACTTGTGTTGTTTTTAACCCTAAAAAGCGTAAGTGGGCTCAAAACGAGTTATGGTGAAATATTCGACAAACTTTTGGTCTTTTTTGACCAAAAGTACCACTTTCTTGAGATTCTTGACACTAAAACACAAAAACGAGATTAATTTTTTAAAAAAACTAGTTGTGTTATTTTTAACCCTAAAACGCTCAAATGGGCTGAAAACGAGTTATGGTGTAATAATCGACAAACTTCTGGTCTTTTTTTTTCAAAAGTACCACTTTCTTGAGATTCTTGACACTAAAACAAAAAAATGAGATTAAAATTTATTAAAAAAATACTTGTGTTGTTTTTAACCCTAAAAAGCGTAAGTGGGCTCAAAACGAGTTATGGTGAAATATTCGACAAACTTTTGGTCTTTTTTGACCAAAAGTACCACTTTCTTGAGATTCTTGACACTAAAACACAAAAACGAGATTAATTTTTTTAAAAAAACTAGTTGTGTTATTTTTAACCCTAAAACGCTCAAATGGGCTGAAAACGAGTTATGGTGTAATAATCGACAAACTTCTGGTCTTTTTTTTCAAAAGTACCACTTTCTTGAGATTCTTGACACTAAAACAAAAAATGAGATTAAAATTTATTAAAAAAATACTTGTGTTGTTTTTAACCCTAAAAAGCGTAAATGAGCTGAAAACGAGTTATGGTGAAATAATCGACGAACTTCTGGTCTTTTTTTTCAAAAGTACCACTTTCTTTAGATTCTTGACACTAAAACAAAAAAACGAGATTAAAATTCATTAAAAAAATACTTGTGTTGTTTTTAACCCTAAAAAGCGTAAATGAGCTGAAAACGAGTTATGGTGAAATAATCGACGAACTTCTGGTCTTTTTTTTCCAAAAGTACCACTTTCTTGAGATTCTTGACACTAAAACAAAAAAACGAGATTAAAACTTATTAAAAAAATACTTGTGTTGTTTTTAACCCTAAAAAGCGTAAGTGGGCTAAAAACGAGTTATGGTGAAATATTCGACAAACTTTTGGTCTTTTTTGACCAAAAGTACCACTTTCTTGAGATTCTTAACACTAAAACACAAAAACGAGATTAATTTTTTTAAAAAAACTAGTTGTGTTATTTTTAACCCTAAAACGCTCAAATGGGCTGAAAACGAGTTATGGTGAAATAATCGACAAACTTCTGGTCTTTTTTTTTCAAAAGTACCACTTTCTTGAGATTCTTGACACTAAAACAAAAAAATGAGATTAAAATTTATTAAAAAAATACTTGTGTTGTTTTTAACCCTAAAAAGCGTAAATGAGCTGAAAACGAGTTATGGTGAAATAATCGACGAACTTCTGGTCTTTTTTTTCCAAAAGTACCACTTTCTTGAGATTCTTGACACTAAAACAAAAAAACGAGATTAAAACTTATTAAAAAAATACTTGTGTTGTTTTTAACCCTAAAAAGCGTAAGTGGGCTAAAAACGAGTTATGGTGAAATATTCGACAAACTTTTGGTCTTTTTTGACCAAAAGTACCACTTTCTTGAGATTCTTAACACTAAAACACAAAAACGAGATTAATTTTTTTAAAAAAACTAGTTGTGTTATTTTTAACCCTAAAACGCTCAAATGGGCTGAAAACGAGTTATGGTGAAATAATCGACAAACTTCTGGTCTTTTTTTTTCAAAAGTACCACTTTCTTGAGATTCTTGACACTAAAACAAAAAAATGAGATTAAAATTTATTAAAAAAATACTTGTGTTGTTTTTAACCCTAAAAAGCGTAAATGAGCTGAAAACGAGTTATGGTGAAATAATCGACGAACTTCTGGTCTTTTTTCTTCAAAAGTACCACTTTCTTGAGATTCTTGACACTAAAACAAAAAAACGAGATTAAAATTTATTAAAAAAATACTTGTGTTGTTTTTAACCCTAAAAAGCGTAAGTGGGCTGAAAACGAGTTATGGTGAAATATTCGACAAACTTTTGGTCTTTTTTGACCAAAAGTACCACTTTCTTGAGATTCTTGACACTAAAACACAAAAACGAGATTAATTTTTTTTAAAAAACTAGTTGTGTTATTTTTAACCCTAAAACGCTCAAATGGGCTGAAAACGAGTTATGGTGAAATAATCGACAAACTTCTGGTTTTTTTTTTCAAAAGTACCACTTTCTTGAGATTCTTGACACTAAAACAAAAAAACGAGATTAAAATTTATTAAAAAAATACTTGTGTTATTTTTAACCCTAAAAAGCGTAAATGAGCTGAAAACGAGTTATGGTGAAATAATCGACGAACTTCTGGTCTTTTTTTTCCAAAAGTACCACTTTCTTGAGATTCTTGACACTAAAACAAAAAAACGAGATTAAAACTTATTAAAAAAATACTTGTGTTGTTTTTAACCCTAAAAAGCGTAAGTGGGCTCAAAACGAGTTATGGTGAAATAATCGACGAACTTCTGGTCTTTTTTTTTCCAAAAGTACCACTTTCTTGAGATTCTTGACACTAAAACAAAAAAACGAGATTAAAACTTATTAAAAAATACTTGTGTTGTTTTTAACCCTAAAAAGCGTAAGTGGGCTGAAAACGAGTTATGGTTAAATATTCGACAAACTTTTGGTCTTTTTTGACCAAAAGTACCACTTTCTTGAGATTCTTGATACTAAAACAAAAAAACGAGATTAATTTTTTTTTAAAATAGTTGTGTTATTTTTAACCCTAAAACGCTCAAACGGGCTGAAAACGAGTTATGGTGAAATAATCGACAAACTTCTGGTCTTTTTTTTTTTCAAAAGTACCACTTTCTTGAGATTCTTGACACTAAAACAAAAAAACGAGATTAAAATTTATTAAAAAAATACTTGTGTTATTTTTAACCCTAAAAAGCGTAAATGAGCTGAAAACGACTTATGGTGAAATAATCGACGAACTTCTGGTCTTTTTTTTCCAAAAGTACCACTTTCTTGAGATTCATGACACTAAAACAAAAAAACGAGATTAAAACTTATTAAAAAAATACTTGTGTTGTTTTTAACCCTAAAAAGCGTAAGTGGGCTCAAAACGAGTTATGGTGAAATATTCGACAAACTTTTGGTCTTTTTTGACCAAAAGTACCACTTTCTTGAGATTCTTGACACTAAAACACAAAAACGAGATTAATTTTTTTAAAAAAACTAGTTGTGTTATTTTTAACCCTAAAACGCTCAAATGGGCTGAAAACGAGTTATGGTGTAATAATCGACAAACTTCTGGTCTTTTTTTTTCAAAAGTACCACTTTCTTGAGATTCTTGACACTAAAACAAAAAAATGAGATTAAAATTTATTAAAAAAATACTTGTGTTGTTTTTAACCCTAAAAAGCGTAAATGAGCTGAAAACGAGTTATGGTGAAATAATCGACGAACTTCTGGTCTTTTTCTTCAAAAGTACCACTTTCTTGAGATTCTTGACACTAAAAAAAACGAGATTAAAATTTATTAAAAAAATACTTGTGTTGTTTTTAACCCTAAAAAGCGTAAGTGGGCTGAAAACGAGTTATGGTGAAATATTCGACAAACTTTTGGTCTTTTTTGACCAAAGTACTGTTAGAATCTTAAGTTTTGATGAAGACTAAAATATAGAGAATTAGACCAAGTGCCTAGGAAGCAATAGGATAACATAGGATCCCAAGTAAGAGTCCTTCCGGATGAGGATTTACTTCCGGATAGATTAGGACTTGCGCATGCGGATGAATGTTTTCATCCCCAGCGTCAGTGAGTCTACTTCCCCAGTTGAAAGCGCTTCCTGTTAGGCTTAGACTGGCGCAGAGCGACAGACTAGATATAACCCCAAGCGTCAGCGGAAATGCAACATCAAGTGAAGTTGCTTCCTGTTAGATCTTGACTGGCGCAGACTGATAGAATAGATTTCACCCTAAGCGTCAGTGAATTCACCACGTCAAGTAAAAGTGCTTCCGATAGCTCAGTGACTAGCGCTGAGTGGTGGAATGAAATAGACTAAGCAAGAGCGAGTCATGGTGAACTAGATCCCTCATCAGGTAAAATTACTTCCGGATGTAGAAGTGCTTCCGGATACACCTTAGACTTAGGGAACCCCCACTGCATGAGACTATATGATTATATTGCTAAACTAACGTTCAAGTGCAGCACACTCAGTAAGGTTGCTTCCGGATGAGAAGTTACTTCCGCAAGCAAAAAGAATGTCTGAACGTTCAAAGAGATGCAGTGTCAGGATGCTTATGTCAGAGCAGAGGTGTCAGGACTACTTTTCAGAGATAAAGCAAGACAACCCTGCTAAGCATTAATGAAGATGTACTTCTCAACGGTAACATAGGATTAACGGCTTTATTCAAACGTTCATATTCAACCTGCCCCAGAAGCCTATGAAGCCGAGTATAAAAGAGACATTCATTAAGAAAAAAAAAAAGGTATGGAAGAAAAAAAGGGAAAAGAGCAAAGTATCTGAAATATCATATTCTTCATCCTACACATCTTCTACTACTCTCAGATCCAGATTTGTGATAATTTTTCAGAGAGTGATTTTATTGTACTTAAGTGAGTAACATCATTCACTCTTAGAGAGAGTTAGTTTTGACCTTAAGTGTTTAGCATAATCAGTTCATAGAGTGAACATAGTGTAAACTTACAATTTGTAAGGGGGAGCATTTAGAGATTGTCTAAATCTCCATAGGTTGCAAGTTAGCCCGTAAAACTTGCATTTGTAAGGTTTGCAGGTGAACCCGGTGTAAAACCTGTGGGTTGTTAGGTGAACCCGTGGTCGTAAAACCTAAAGTGTAAAGGCTTCTCTTGTGCCCGGTTTAAACAAGAATAGTGGATTGAAAATCTCAGGTGGAGCCTGGGGACTGGATGTAGGTCTGGGTGACCGAACCAGGATAAATTTATGTGTGCATAAATTTACATTCAAACATTCTATTTTGCATCACATAACATACTGACTTGTGCATATCACTACTTCGTAAATATTATCACCAAGCACAAGCAGTCTTTCGTAAAGAAGATTTAAAAGTTTTTTATTCCCTCACCCAATTCACCCCCCCCCTCTTGGGTGACAGCCACGTTTATCATTTGGTATCAGAGCCAGGTCACTTGTTTAAAGGATCCAACGATCTCAAGTGCAAAGACCTAGGCTGATTTGGGTTACAAAATGTGTTTTGAAGGTTTTGATCATACTATCCCACCTGTGTTAGAAAATGCTGATTTTTACTTATGGAAGGGAAGGATGAAAAGTTTTATACTATCCACTGATTTCAAAATGTGGGATGTCTTTGAAAAGGACTCTGATTTCAAACCAAAAGTAAATTGGACAGAAGAGGACAAAAGTTTATTTTACTTAAACCTTAGAGCAATGCAAATTTTGCACAAAAGCTTATCTGACAATGATTACCAGAAAATTAAACATTGCTCTAGGGCTATAGATATTTGGAACACTCTTGATACTATGTATGCTTCTAACCAATTTCTTGAAGTTAAGACTGTCCAAAGCTCACTATGTGCTCCCTGTGAATCCACTTTTGATGAGCTACTGGATGGTGATGTAGTGGAAGCTAGTATCAGCAAAGAGAGTGTGGATCTCTGCCTAGAAGATTCAGAAGCTGAAGAAAATGAGGTACCTAAACTTGAAACTTCTGAATTGCAAGATATGTATAATGAGCTACATAATGAATTCTGTAAACTTGCAAAAGAAGTTCTAGGCTTAAGAAAAAGGAATAGGGAACTTGAGGAACTTATTCCTTCCTCTACAACCAAGGAGTCCAAAGTCCCACTCATAAGAGAAGACTTTTCAAAAGACCCTGAGATTTCAAAAGTTAATAAACATAGTGTCTTTGAAAAGAAAACTGACCACCATAATAGTGATAAGAAATCTGATTCTGAACATCATCCCATTATCTGTCATTATTGTGGTAGAACTGGACACATTTCTCACACATGTAATTTTAAGAGAAATTTAAATGTGAGGAATAAGTATATATGGATCCCCAAAGGACAAGTAAGGTCCAGCACTAACTATGTAGGACCCAAGTACAAATGGGTACCAAAACTCCCTTCTAGAGCCTTACTTGTGCAGGAAAGATCAAGAGTTCCTCTTGTCCCAAAGAAGAGAACTCGTGGTGATGTTACTGCTGCAACTGCCTGGTTCAATCATAAAAAGCAGTGCGCTACCACAAGGAACAAAGACCTTGTCTCAGGGATAAGCTATCACAGAGTTCCATTCAACTATCCTGAGAAGGACAAGAGAGAGAGGATGTCTCAACTCACATGGAGAAAACCTGCGAATCCTGTCTCTCCTAAGAAAGTGCTTCAGGCCAAGGATAAGTATAAAAGATCTCCTTGGGTAAGCAAGGGATTATTTAAGGATTGAAGCATGCAACAGTAAAATCTCCTATGCAAATGTTAGATGGACTTATTGAGATTTTACATTAAGCATCATAAGCATGAACTTGATATGGCTTATAAGATATTTCACACAAAGTTCATACTCTACATGCTATCTATGACTATCATTATCAGAAACCATGTGCATATAGTCATAGTTGATTCGCAATACTATATTCATAGTGAATAATTCTTAAGTGCATAAGAATCACATACTTCCTACAAACTGACCAGTCAGATCCAAGTTTGGAGACTGAAAAATGGGAAAGAGGAATCATTTGCTATTTTGTAGGAAAGAAGGTACGAAGGAACAACAATTCTCATGATCATACCTGATCAGAGCAATGTATCAAATCTGAATGAGCTGTTGTTCATACTGGGCTCCGAGTGCTACTGCTCCGGAAATTGAAAAGATCAAACACCACATGCCAAGATCAAACAAACTACTACTTGACGCAAATATAGCTTTAATTATGAAAGCTTGATCGCTGTGGATGCAAAAGAGAGAACATCAACAAGTCCCTCAATGTTAAATCTTAAGCAACCAGGAGCGCCTGTCCAACCGGAAGCAAAATCACTTCCGGATACTCTTTTGCTGGCGCTGGATGATAATTCAATATGATCAAGAGCGCCAGTGCCAGATCAAGGGACACATCACTTCAGAAAACGTTTCAACTTCCTCTATGAAACGTTGTGCCTTCTCTGAAGCAACACGTGTCATCAGGTGTGTCGTTCCAACTTAAAAACTTACGTTACCCAATGTGTGAAAATTTGAAAGAGTATGCCCATTCTATCCTCAGAAGCTTTACCTATAAATAGATGTAACTTTTCACCTTCACTTTTTACTTGCATTATTTTCACTCGCATCTTTTCTCTGAAAAAATTCACTTCATCTTCTTCATTGCGTTCCTCATTTTTACACACTTCTCGCATTTCACCTTTATTTTCACAACATTCATACAAAAAAAATGGCCGGTACGAATGAATCCAACCCAGTCATCCAGAAAACCTCGTCTTCCAAGAAACATAAATCGAAATCTGGGAAATCCACTCACAAGCATTCTGATAAATCTGGGCACCATGAAGAACATCATGAACGCCATGAAGGTTCTGAGCAATCACGGGGACAGGATGAAAACGTCCAGGGTCAGCCTGGAACTTCTGAACAAGAGAGGGATGCTCAGGGAAAGGGAAAGAAGAAGAAGGTTCAGTTTTCTGAGGAGCCTTCCTCCAAGAGGCAGAGGGTTGAGGAAGAAGATGATCCCACAGTTTATAGAGATGGGGCATTGGAGAGTGTATCCTCCAAATTTGAGACATCTATTCCCATCTTCAACCATGGCCTGTTCATCAATCTGGACAAGTTGGATGAACTAGGGTTTGCTCATCTGCGCCCTTATTTGGAAAAGTATATGCCTTGGCTGGGCATCAACCAGGACTACAACGTCAACGTCCTGCGAGTCTTTTGCCAATCCCTCTCAGGCAGAGCTAAATACAGGAAGGTGGATGGAAAAGAGCAAGTCCACAAACTCTCCTTCACTGCCACTGTAAGAGGAAGAACCTTCAGGTTCACTTGGAGAACCTTGAATGAGATGATGGGAATCACAGAAGAGGATATGAATGAATGGATCTACCCTGAGTCTCACAAGTACAGCAAGGAGGAACTCGAGGAGTTGTATGGCACCAACAGCAAGAAGGTGTCCAAGATGTCTGATTCTAACAGGCTCTTGTACTAAGTCTACTCCCGGATAATGACTCATAAGGGAGGCAACTTCAACGAGTTCACACTGCTGGACAACCCTTGGTTCCCCAGACTCCTCTCGCGCAAGCCTTTCAATCCGGGGCAGTTGATATGCCTAGAGCTTCAGCGCTGGTTAAACAATGACAAGTCAGGTTATCTTCCCTATCCCACCATCATTGCCTTCCTCCTTGAGAAGCATCTGATCAAGGCTACATCTGCTGTGGAAGAAGAGAATGTCCAGTGTAAGCCTGTGGGAGCAACCAATATGGCAAGGATGGGGATCAAGTATTTCAAGCCTCCTAAGCCCACTCGCTCACGCTCACAAGCCAGTAGTGCTTCTGGTACTTCAGTCCCCTCTACATCTGGTGCAGGGGATCAAGAAGTGGACTCACATGCCCCGCCAAGTCGTGTTGCAAGAGTGCCAGCCTCTGTTAGGGCCTTTGCCGAGGAAGTAAAGGAAGAGCTCCTCCTCAGATTAACTGAATCCTTGGTGGGACCTCTCCGTGTTGAATGTGAAGCTGGCTTCCACCACCAAGGGGAGCGAACCCAACGGCTTGAGGACAGAGTAGGACAACTCGAGAATCACCTTGCCAGGGTGGATGCAAAATTAGACCTCATTCTCCAGCACCTACAAATTCCCCAACCCTCATCACAAGGTAACTTACCACCTCCTCCTCCTCCTCAAAACCCCCCTCCTCCTCCTAATCACCCTCAACTACCACCTCCTCCTCCGCCCAACACTCAACAACCTCAGCCTCCACCACAAAATGACCAACAATCCCAACCTTCACCTACCCATGACCACCAAACCCAAAACTCACCTCACAACTCTCCACGCCATTCTCCTAGAAACTTCTCATCCTCACCTTCCTCATCCTCATCCTCGCCCATTCCCACACGACCTGGTGCCCCTACACGCTCTCCACTCCGCTTCTCCAACCCTACCCATCCAAACCCTAGATCCATAGGATCTGAAACAGCCATTCACCCCCTCAGCCAACCATACGGCGAGTATCCCCACCTTCAACCACTCTCCGATGACCACTTACCCTTTACCCCAGACTCCGCCAATTACAAAGAATACTCCTCCACTTATCCCTATACGGATCTCTTTGTCACCTCCAGTTGCTTCCCAGACCCTCCTCAAACTCCTGAACACCCATCTTCTCCCACATCCTCTACCTCTACACTCTCACCCTCCCCTCCCAAGAAATTTGGCCCTGAACCACCTCCATCCTCCTCCACATCCACTCCATCCCTGGCATTCACCCCTGTTGATGATGACAAAAGGGGGAGAAATATTATGTCTACTCTTACCTAAGTATGGCCACAAGGGATGCCCTCAGCCAGCCATCACTCTGGATTGATGAAGATGTCACGGCCGCCCTGCGTCGTGCATATGAGTCTCAGAGGCTGAGTGGTGCAGAGAGCCTTATAAGAGGAGAGGCCATCCGTTTCATGGAGCAGAAGAGAGCGGCTAAGCAAGGACCCCAATGGGATATGGTTGTGTATGAGCAGAATGAACAATCTTCACAACCTGAGTCAACATCAGAGCCTCCTCCAACTAAAACAAGTAGAGAAATTGTTGAGGAGATCAGGTTGAAGTGGGGACTCGAAAAACCCAACCATCCTCCCATTGTGATAGCCAAGCCTGTTCCTACACTCTCTGAGCAAGAGTCTGAGGTCCCTTCATCTGAGCCATCTTCTGATCCTCCTCCCTCGTCTGAGCCAGCAGCCAGATTCAGTGCACCCAGAAAGAAGGCCGTTGCTAGGAAACGTGCCAGGAAGTTCGTTGCCACCACTGAATCTGATGAGTCTGAGGAAGAGACTCCATCTGACCCACCTGAGCAAGGAACATCATCTGCCCAGGTTGAGCAAGAAAATCCAGTGGTTCAAGCAGTTCCAATTCTGAAGGAGGTCAAATTGGAAATTGAAGACATGACTCCTGATGAATTTGAGAGGTTTGGATTCACTGACAAATTATCCTTTGGTCAGATGGCTTGCCTCGATGCTGAAAGAGCAAGTGCCATGCCCACTCCTCCAATTAACAAAAGCAAAGGGAAGAGCAAAGGGAAAGGGAAAAGGAAAGCCCAGAAAGTTGAAGAGGATCCCAACTTCTCTGCATGGAATGTGAGAATCCGGGCTGTACACTATCCCAATGGAGAAGTCTCCTACTTCGACGATGCTACAGGTTTCCCTGGGTATGAAGAAGTGGAGAACATGAAAAGGGCATACGAGGAGTCCATTGAATCAGAAAGGCTCAGAAGGGAAAAAGAGGAAAAAGAGCTTCAAGAAATCATTGCCCAGATAAACCAGAGTGAGCGTGAGGAAAATGAAGAGAGACAGAAAGAGAGGGAAAAGAAAAAGAGACACAAACTATAACCCCCAATCCAAACATTTCTGTTAATTTTGTTTTTCATGCATATTTTCATTCGCATTTAGTGAAATTTATTTGTATACATTCCTTACTTGTATATGTTATTTGATTGTATAACTCTGACTTGTAACCTCTGCTTGTCAATAATATTTGTCTGAGTTACTTGTTCTTATCCATTGCTTTTATTCTCTTGCTAATCCTTCCTTAGGAACTTAATCGATAAAACTAGGTTTGTCATCATCAAAAAGGGGGAGAATGTTAGAATCTTAAGTTTTGATGAAGACTAAAATATAGAGAATTAGACCAAGTGCCTAGGAAGCAATAGGATAACATAGGATCCCAAGTAAGAGTCCTTCCGGATGAGGATTTACTTCCGGATAGATTAGGACTTGCGCATGCGGATGAATGTTTTCATCCCCCAGCGTCAGTGAGTCTACTTCCCCAGGTGAAAGCGCTTCCTGTTAAGCTTAGACTGGCGCAGAGCGACAGACTAGATATAACCCCAAGCGTCAGCGGAAATGCAACATCAAGTGAAGTTGCTTCCTGTTAGATCTTGACTGGCGCAGACTGATAGAATAGATTTCACCCTAAGCGTCAGTGAATTCACCACGTCAAGTAAAAGTGCTTCCGATAGCTCAGTGACTAGCGCTGAGTGGTGGAATGAAATAGACTAAGCAAGAGCGAGTCATGGTGAACTAGATCCCTCATCAGGTAAAATTACTTCCGGATGTAGAAGTGCTTCCGGATACACCTTAGACTTAGGGAACCCCCACTGCATGAGACTATATGATTATATTGCTAAACTAACGTTCAAGTGCAGCACACTCAGTAAGGTTGCTTCCGGATGAGAAGTTACTTCCGCAAGCAAAAAGAATGTCTGAACGTTCAAAGAGATGCAGTGTCAGGATGCTTATGTCAGAGCAGAGGTGTCAGGACTACTTTTCAGAGATAAAGCAAGACAACCCTGCTAAGCATTAATGAAGATGTACTTCTCAACGGTAACATAGGATTAACGGCTTTATTCAAACGTTCATATTCAACCTGCCCCAGAAGCCTATGAAGCCGAGTATAAAAGAGACATTCATTAAGAAAAAAAAAAAAGGTATGGAAGAAAAAAAGGGAAAAGAGCAAAGTATCTGAAATATCATATTCTTCATCCTACACATCTTCTACTACTCTCAGATCCAGATTTGTGATAATTTTTCAGAGAGTGATTTTATTGTACTTAAGTGAGTAACATCATACACTCTTAGAGAGAGTTAGTTTTGACCTTAAGTGTTTAGCACAATCAGTTCATAGAGTGAACATAGTGTAAACTTACAATTTGTAAGGGGGAGCATTTAGAGATTGTCTAAATCTCCATAGGTTGCAAGTTAGCCCGTAAAACTTGCATTTGTAAGGTTTGCAGGTGAACCCGGTGTAAAACCTGTGGGTTGTTAGGTGAACCCGTGGTCGTAAAACCTAAAGTGTAAAGGCTTCTCTTGTGCCCGGTTTAAACAAGAATAGTGGATTGAAAATCTCAGGTGGAGCCTGGGGACTGGATGTAGGTCTGGGTGACCGAACCAGGATAAATTTATGTGTGCATAAATTTACATTCAAACATTCTATTTTGCATCACATAACATACTGACTTGTGCATATCACTACTTCGTAAATATTATCACCAAGCACAAGCAGTCTTTCGTAAAGAAGATTTAAAAGTTTTTTATTCCCTCACCCAATTCACCCCCCCCTCTTGGGTGACAGCCACGTTTATCAAGTACCACTTTCTTGAGATTCTTGACACTAAAACACAAAAATGAGATTAATTTTTTTTAAAAAACTAGTTGTGTTATTTTTAACCCTAAAACGCTCAAATGGGCTGAAAACGAGTTATGGTGAAATAATCGACAAACTTCTGGTTTTTTTTTTTCAAAAGTACCACTTTCTTGAGATTCTTGACACTAAAACAAAAAAATGAGATTAAAATTTATTAAAAAAATACTTGTGTTGTTTTTAACCCTAAAAAGCGTAAATGCGCTGAAAACGAGTTATGGTGAAATAATCGACGAACTTCTGGTCTTTTTTTTTCCAAAAGTACCACTTTCTTGAGATTCTTGACACTAAAACAAAAAAACGAGATTAAAACTTATTAAAAAATACTTGTGTTGTTTTTAACCCTAAAAAGCGTAAGTGGGCTGAAAACGAGTTATGGTTAAATATTCGACAAACTTTTGGTCTTTTTTGACCAAAAGTACCACTTTCTTGAGATTCTTGATACTAAAACACAAAAACGAGATTAATTTTTTTTTAAAATAGTTGTGTTATTTTTAACCCTAAAACGCTCAAACGGGCTGAAAACGAGTTATGGTGAAATAATCGACAAACTTCTGGTCTTTTTTTTTCAAAAGTACCACTTTCTTGAGATTCTTGACACTAAAACAAAAAAACGAGATTAAAATTGATTAAAAAATACTTGTGTTGTTTTTAACCCTAAAACGCGCAAATTGGTTGAAAAGGAGTTATGGTGAAATAATCGACAAACTTTTGGTCTTATTTGACCAAAAGTACCACTTTCTTGAGATTCTTGACACTAAAGTACTAAAACGAGATTAAAATTTTTTTAAAAAATACTTGTGTTGTTTTTAACCCTAAAACTCGGAAATTAGCTGAAAACGAGTTATGGTGAAATAATCGACAAACTTCTGTTCTTTTTTTTCCCAAAAGTACCACTTTCTTGAGATTCTTGCACTAAAACAAAAAAACGAGATTAAAATTCATTTAAAAAATACTTGTGTTGTTTTTAACCCCAAAAAGCGGAAATGGGCTGAAAACGAGTTATGGTGAAATATTCGACAAACTTTTGGTCTTTTTTGACCAAAAGTACCACTTTCTTGAGATTCTTGACACTAAAACAAAAAAACGAGATTAAAATTTATTAAAAAAATACTTGTGTTGTTTTTAACCTTAAAAAGCGTAAATGAGCTGAAAACGAGTTATGGTGAAATAATCGACGTGAACGTAATGGATGCACAAGAGAGGGGGGTGAATTGTGCTTCAAAAATAAATACTCAATGTAAACAACACAGGATTTATACTGGTTCGGTCTACCTGACCTACGTCCAGTCCTCAACCACCCAGGCCGAGAGTTTCACTATAACTCAGGTTTTAAATCGGGTTCACCTGAAACCTTACAACCGCAAGTTTTACGGGCTCACTTGCAACCTTACAACAAGTTTTACACTGGCTCACTTGTAACCTATCTAACTATCTCCCCTCACACCAAGCAAGGGTTTGAAGTTTACACTTGAAGGCTTTTCTGACTAAGTTCTCTTAAAGAACGGATGGTGTTACACACTTAAGTTCAATAAATGCTCTTATAACAGAAAGAGACTTAACTACTGTGAGTACAGAATAAGAAGATGAAAAATCACTCAAAGTGTTAAATGCTCTTCTCTTTTCTGGGCAGCTTGAATGAATAAAGATTTTCTCGCTCTAACTTCTCTCAAGAATATTTGAAGATCATTAACTGCTTCATAAATGAAGTTGAGCTCCCTTATATAGTCTTCAAGCATTTTGAGCTCTTGGTAGGTGGGCTAGCCGTTTGAATATGTCCGTTTTTCCCATGTTACCGTTTGCCCATTAATTGCTTCATCAATGCATAGCAGGGTTGACTTGCTTTATCTCTGAAAAGTAGTCCTGACACCTCTGCTCTGACATAAGCATTCTGACACTGCATCTCTTGAACGTTCAGACATTCTGATTGCTTGCGGAAGCAACTTCTCATCCGGAAGCAACCTTACTGAGTGTGCTGCACTTGAACGTTAGTTTAGCAATATAATCATATAGTCTCATGCAGTGGGTGTTCCCTAAGTCTAAGGTGTATCCGGAAGCACTTCTACATCCGGAAGTAAATTCAACTGGATGAGGGATCTAGTTCATCATGACTTGCTCTCGCTTAGTCTATTTCATTCCTAACAGTCAGCGCTAGTCACTGAGCTATCGGAAGCACTTTTACTTGATGAGGTAAACGTACTGACGCTTGGGGTGAAATCTATTCTATCAGTCTGCGCCAGTCAAGATCTAACAGGAAGCAACTTCACTTGATGTTGCATTTTCACTGACGCTCGGGGTTATATCTAGTTTATCAACCTGCGCCAGTCTAAATCTAATAGGAAGTGCTTTCACTTGGTGAAGTAGACTCACTGACGCTTGGGGTAATATCTATTCTGTCGCTCTGCGCCAGTCTAAGTCTAACAGGAAGCAAACTCACTTTCGGTTGAGTCATAGCTTAGACTTAAGGTTTTGTGTACCTAATTCTCATGGACTAAGTTATTTCCTCAGTGATTTACTTGCTGACGCTGGGGGATGAAAGCATTCATCTGTTAGAATCTTAAGTTTTGATGGTGACTAAGGTATGATATGGTCTAGTACTTAAGAGAACATAATCAACACTTAGGAGGGATTAGATGACATGGTTAGAATCCTGAGTTAGATCACTTAAGAATGCAAGATCACTTCCGGTTAGATTAGGACTTGCGCATGCGGATGAATGCTTTCATCCCCCAGCGTCAGCAAGTAAATCACTAGGGATTTAACTTAGTCCATGAGAATTAGGTACACAAAACCTTAAGACTAAGCTATGTTTCAATCGGAAGTGAGTTTGCTTCCTGTTAGAATTAGACTGGCGCAGAGCGACAGAATAGATATTACCCCAAGCGTCAGTAAGTCTACTTCCCCAAGTGAAAGCGCTTCCTGTTAGACTTAGACTGGCGCAGAGCAATCGAATAGTTAGTACCCCAAGCGTCAGTAAGTCTACTTCCCCAAGTGAAAGCGCTTCCTGTTAGACTTAGACTGGCGCAGAGCAATAGAATAGTTAGTACCCCAAGCGTCAGTAAGTCTACTTCGCCAAGTGAAAGCACTTCCTATTAGATTTAGACTGGCGCAGGTTGATAGACTAGATATAACCCCGAGCGTCAGCGGAAATGCAACATCAAGTGAAGTTGCTTCCTATTAGATCTTGACTGGCGCAGACTGATAGAATAGATTTCACCCTGAGCGTCAGTGAATTCACCACGTCAAGTAAAAGTGCTTCCGATAGCTCAGTGACTAGCGCTGAGTGGTGGAATGAAATAGACTAAGCGAGAGCAAGTCATGGTGAACTAAATCCCTCATCAAGTGAATTTACTTCCGGATGTAGAAGTGCTTCCGGATACACCTTAGATTTAGGATCACCCACTGCATGAGACTATATGATTATATTGCTAAACTAACGTTCAAGTGCAGCACACTCAGTAAGGTTGCTTCCGGATGAGAAGTTGCTTCCGCAAGCAATCAGGATGTCTGAACGTTCAAAGAGATGCAGTGTCAGAATGCTTTTAACAGAGCAGAGGTGTCAGGACTACTTTTCAGAGATAAAGCAAGTCAACCCTGCTGAAGCATTTAAGAAGATGTTCCTTCCAACGGTAACAAGAGGATAACAGACACATTCAAACAACATTGTTACCTACCAAGCATGAGGAGTATGAGAACATAATCTGAAGATTCACTCAAGGTGTCAAAGCTCATACTGCCCACAAAAGTCAGAGTTCATAAGAGAGCTTCTGATAGCAAGAGAGGATCCAAAAGCAAAGCACTCTTATCATTCATGGACAAGTGCTTGGAAGACAAAAGTTCCTCTATGTGATAGCAAGCAAAATGTTAGAATCCACGAGCTTCAGATAGCAAGAGAGCTTCCGATAATGAGTCTCTTAACATCCTGGACTTATGCTTGAGGAACGAAGTCCTCTCTGACAGCAAGCAAGAGTCGGACCGTACAAAATGTTCAGATGTCAGAACGACTTTTGTCAGAATAATATTGCCAGAACAGTGTTGACAGAACAGCTTGGTCAGAGCACCTTTTTGGATAAAGCAAAGTCAACCCTGCTGTGCACTAATGAGGACAACGTAAACAAGGCCCCAACGTCTATAATCAAACGGTCTTATTGCCTCTCCAACGGTTAGATATTCAGAGGCTGGTATAAAAGGGATGTTCTTCATTTCTGAAGAAGAGGGCTTGAAAAAGAGAGAGAGAACAGAGCTTATTGTCAAAACACTATTCTACATTCCTCTCATCTTCTACTCTCGGACTTTGATATGTAATATTCTTAGAGAGTGATTTATTTGTACTTAAGTGAGTAACATCATCCACTCTTTGAGAGAGTTAGTTTTGAGCTTAAGTGTTTAGCACAATCAGTTCATAGAGTGAACATAGTGTAAACTTACAATTTGTAAGGGGGAGCATTTAGAGGTTGTCTAAATCTCCATAGGTTGCAAGTTAGCCCGTAAAACTTGCATTTGTAAGGTTTGCAGGTGAACCCGGTGTAAAACCTGTGGGTTGTTAGGTGAACCCGTGCTCGTAAAACCTAAAGTGTAAAGGCTTCTCTTGTGCCCGGTTTAAACAAGAATAGTGGATTGGAAATCTCAGGTGTAGCCTGGGGACTGGATGTAGGTCTGGGTGACCGAACCAGGATAAATTTATGTGTGCATATATTTATACTTGATCATTCTATTTTTGCATCACATAGCATACTGACTTGTGCATAGCATTATTTATTATCATCATCACCGAGCACAAGCAGTCTTTCGAAAAGAGTTTAAGTTTTATTCCCTCACCCAATTCACCCCCCCCCCCTCTTGGGTGACAGCCACGAATTTCATTTGGTATCAGAGCAGGTCACTTGTTTAAAGGATCAAACGATCTCAAGTGCAAAGACCTTGGCTGATTTGGGTTAAAATGTTTTCCAAAGGCCTTGATCATACCATTCCACCTGTGTTAGAAAATATTGATTTTTGTTGGTGGAAAGCAAGAATGGAAAGTTTTATAAAATCCACTAGTTTGAAAATGTGGGATATTTTTGAAAATGATTTTGATTTCAAACCAAGAGGAAACTGGACTGAAAAGGAGAAAAATTTGTTTTTCTTAAACATTCGAGCAATGCAAATTTTATACAAAGGCTTAACTGAAAATGATTTCCAGAAAATCAAACATTGCTCTAGTGCTAGAGATATTTGGAATACTCTTGATATGATATATGCTTCTAACCCATCTCTTGAAAGCACAGCTGTCCAAAGCTCAACTCGTGCTCTTTGTGGATCATCTACTGATGAGCTTCTGGAAGCTGATATTGAGGAAGCAGGCTTCAGTGAAGAGAGTATCCATTTCTGCCTAGAAGATTCAGAAAGTGAGGTATCTGAATCTGAACTTGAACTCTCTGAATTGCAAGATGCATACAATGAGTTATATACCGAATATTGTAAACTTGCAAAAGAACTTCTAGGCTTAAAAGAAAAAGATAGGAAACTTGAAAAACTAATTTCTTCTTCTACATCTAAAGTTTCCGAGGGTTCTTTTAAAGAACTAGTGGTTCCGATAGCTAGCCCACTATCGGTAGGGAAAACTTCAACATGTCTTGAAAAATGTTTTGATTGTAAACACGTGTTGAAGGAAAAAGAAAAGCTTTCAAAAGAAACTGAAATTTCAAAGGAACAAAAAGCTTTTCTAAAGAAAACTAATCATGATAATGATAGGAAGCCTCATTTTGATTATCATTCCATTATCTGTCATTATTGTGGTAGATTAGGACATATTTCTCACACATGCAGTCTTAGAAGAAATTCAAATGTGAGAAATAAGTTTGTATGGATTCCTAAAGGACAAGTAAGGTCTAGTGCTAACCATGTAGGACCCAAGTACAAATGGGTACCAAAACATCCTCCTAGTGCCTTACTTGTGCAGGATAGATCAAGAGTTCCTCTTATCCCAAAGAAGAGAACTCGTGGTGATGCAACTGCTGAAACCCACTGGTACAATCATAAGAAGCTGTCGGCCACCACAAGGGACAATGGTTCTGTCTCAAGGATGAGCTATCACAAAGTTCCACTCAACTATCCTGAGAAGAACAAGAGAGAGTGGATTCCTCGATCATCATTGAAAAAGCTCTTGAATCCTACCTCTCAGAAGAAAGTGCTTCGAACCAAGGATAAGTATAGAAGATCTCCTTGGGTAAGCAAGGGATCACTTAGCAACGAAGCATTTGATAGTAAAATCTCCTATGCTAATGTTAGATGGACTTATTGAGATTTTACATTAAGCATCCTAAGATGTGAACATTATATTCATCATAGAAGAAAGCTTGAAGAAATAAATAATGTTCATAATCTACATACTGCCCATGACTATCTTGATCAAAAACCTTGTATATCCTTGTGCATATAGTCATGAAAGATTCACCATGCCATACACATAGGACGTAATCTAAATGCATGTGAACTATATATAGCCTACAAACTGACCTTCAGATCCAGACTTGGATACAAAAGGAAGGAAATATCTGGTATTTTGTAGGAAGGGCAATCCGAAGGTTCAGCAAGACAAGGGTGAAGAAGACCCTTGCTAAAAGGAAAATCTCCTCCCCCCACAGTGAGCCATCTGATTCATGTGCCCCCAACAATCTGCTAGCTCAGAGGCAAACTTGAGATAGCGCTGAGTGATCAACCTGCGGAGACACCTTCTGCTGAACCTGTGTCTCCCTCTGCGCCAGCACCCAATCTGAGTGAAGAGCTGTGTATGAAGTATGGGTTCAAGAGGCCAGAGATGCCAGTGGTAGTGATCACAAAGTAAATTCATCCCTCTGCACCAGCTCCAATCCATCCTATTAGCCTCAGCAAGACTCAGGACTGTACCTCATCTGAACAATTAGTCAAGTCTTGATAAGCATTCGTCACGCATAGATTTTGGTACTGCTCTAAATATAGATTCCATACATTGCCAACCAAAATCAAGCGAGCTACTGCTAGATGCGAATGGAGCTATGGTGATATCATTCTTACCTTCCTCTTTACTTGAATAATCACTTGGCTAGTAAATGTATGATGGGCTCAACAACTCTTATTTCTCTGAAACTGATATGATTTCCCTTATCTGTGATGAACACTTATTTTCTGTAAAAACGACCCTATCATATCAAATTCATTTTCTGATATAATGCATACAGATTTTACAAATTCAAGAAGTCCGACACCTTGAAACTGAACCTTCTTCAAAACCTTCTGAATTTGTGCATGTTGAATCATTGTGTTCTAAGATTTCTGACATTGTTAAGATGATTCGGAACTAGTTTCAGAATTTTGACACTAAAACTAAAAATCTTCCTCAGAGTTTTTTCATATGGTGTCTAAATCATTTTACTCATATATGCTTAGTGAATTCTTTTAAGGGCACCTCTCATGGAAGAAAATGGTTTATGCATTCACCTTGATTTTTGAAAGATCCTTTTGAAATACAAACTTTCAAAACAGATTCTACATGACAACCGTACCTCATGATAGCACTCAAAAGCTATTTCTGATTTTCCATTTCATGTGGTATCTCTTGCATCAACTTTTTCAATGCATAAGCAGCTATGGTTTCGAGAACAATACATCCCTCTTAATTACATCTTTAAGTTCTCAATCTACTAATGATCTCAGTTCAAGTTTGTGGTTTAAGAATGTTGACACAGATTATTGAAGCTTGAACAATGAATATAACCAAGAGAGAATGACAACGAAAATGTCTCTTATCAAGATGTGTGGAATGGCTATACCAAACCTGAGAAACTTTCGCCAATACACATGAGCATTTCTATCCCTTACATATTCTGTTGTGAAATTAAATGGATAGTCTCTCTCTTGTCTGACATGCATTAGAAATCTTAGGAAATGCCTTGAATTAAACCTTGCTAGATCTGTAAAACATGGCATAGTATCACAAGCATGCTATAATCTGTATTAATTTCAAGCTTGTTGATATCCTAAGAACAATGAGATCACATTGAGCATATCTAGAAGAACTCGAGCTAATATTTGGAAATTATTCTCGTAATCATATGCTGAAATTTGGTTGTTTTTGTAAAACGAATTCAATCCTAATCAAATTATTTTGTGAGGATGAAGATTCTCTTTTTCAAAATCTCATTATATTATTAATTCACATGTCTTCATGATCTAACATGAACATCCTTGAGGCATATGTATTGAACTATACTTGCTTATGAAACTCTGAAAATATGCCACCTGTTTGATACTCTTTGTACTATTACATTGATATTTATCTATGAGAGTAAATAGAGTTCATGTCTTGATAGTGAAACTATGTGAACGTATAGACAATTTCAAAATTAGTTTTCACATAATCATTGCTCATATTTTCTTAAACCAATTAGCAAGCATGATTTCTTAAAATTATTAACGTGTGCTGATTAACACAGATTGACTTGAATGTCCTGAGGATGGTCTTCAATGTTAAATCTTAAGTTCTTTCACTGACCATCAGAAAGCATTTGTTTCCTCAAGAATATGCAGGACCAATCATCAAGTTTGAGCAAGGTTGCTTTCACAACAATCAGCGCCTTCGATAGCAGGCCAACTATTGAACCATGGGAAGAGTAGAGTGACTGCCCAGTCATGTCTGCTTGTGGTTGTAGCTCAGCTTGCCGAAGCGAATCATCAAAGCACTTGCGCTAGGGGTTTCCACTTGAGATAGCACATCTCTTGAAGATGTCAGGAAGCATGCTTATCTGCGTATGATTCAGATTCCTGAGTCTAATAGAATATGAGTACCCCTCATCTGTGGTAACATCTACACCTTACCATCTCTTACATATGATGCATACATGGCATTGGTAAGGGTGTCAACTTAGGATGTTTCTCTCAATCTGCATTGACTTCAAAATCATTCACTGTCTTAGAAAATCATCCTAGCTCACACATCTGTATCCTCTAAATGACATGCTGGAAAGTAATTGATAACATACCTCTCTTATATGCTTCCCTTCTTGATTTAATGATGATTAATCTTAATATAGAAGAGAAGTAAGTGGACATTACCTGTTAATGATCCCTTGAAAATAGAGAGTCACATGCTGTCATCGATAATAAACTTTTAAGATGCTGTGATGAAATTTGTTTGGAAATTATTTTTGGCACTTTTAAAATCACAAATTTCATTTGATTTCATTTCATCTCATATGGTATCACAAATTTCATTCGGCATTCAATTATTTCATTTGATACCACAGGTTCAAACTCACAGATCTCATTTGATTACATTTGGTATCAGATTTCATCTCATTTGAATTTTAAAATCACATATTGCATTTGATATCATAATCATCATTTTTAAACACATCAAAATTACTTTTGATATCATGTTAATCAATTCGAGAGGATCAAAATTACATTTGGAAAGAATTTTCACCTTCAAAAAGAAAACTGTTTTGTATGTTTTGATCTTAATTTAATTATGATTAGATTTGATGTATCAATATCTCCTTTGAAAAACATGTTTAACTATCCTACATAGTGTTTAGGGAATATACAATCATTTAGGATCATGAGCCATTATTGCTGTTCCTTGTTAATTCTCGTACATTGTATTGAATAGTCTAGAACAAATCTTTATTAGCGATACATAGGGAGAAAAGTAATGTTAGGTAGAAAGCCCATTCCTAGGAGAACGATAAAAGTATCCCCATCCCTAAGGCTAGCTTGCACCTGTTGGATTTTGATGAAGCCAAAAGGGGGGGAGAGATGAGATGTCTAGAGATGAGATGAGATGTCTAGAGATGAGATATAAGATGTCTAGCGAGAGATGAGACATGAGATGTCTCTGTCTAGCGAGAGATGAGACATGAGATGTCTAGCGAGAAATGAGACATGAGATGTCTAGAGCTGAGAGATAGATAAGATGCCTAGATTTTTGGGGAGAGAACTGGGGAAAGGAATATAGCTCTAGGATGAGTGATCTAAGTTTAATTATGTTCTCTAGTCATCTATTGGGTTTGTCATCATCAAAAAGGGGGAGAATGTTAGAATCTTAAGTTTTGATGGTGACTAAGGTATGATATGGTCTAGTACTTAAGAGAACATAATCAACACTTAGGAGGGATTAGATGACATGGTTAGAATCCTGAGTTAGATCACTTGAGAATGCAAGATCACTTCCGGTTAGATTAGGACTTGCGCATGCGGATGAATGCTTTCATCCCCCAGCGTCAGCAAGTAAATCACTAGGGATTTAACTTAGTCCATGAGAATTAGGTACACAAAACCTTAAGACTAAGCTATGTTTCAATCGGAAGTGAGTTTGCTTCCTGTTAGAATTAGACTGGCGCAGAGCGACAGAATAGATATTACCCCAAGCGTCAGTAAGTCTACTTCCCCAAGTGAAAGCGCTTCCTGTTAGACTTAGACTGGCGCAGAGCAATCGAATAGTTAGTACCCCAAGCGTCAGTAAGTCTACTTCCCCAAGTGAAAGCGCTTCCTGTTAGACTTAGACTGGCGCAGAGCAATAGAATAGTTAGTACCCCAAGCGTCAGTAAGTCTACTTCGCCAAGTGAAAGCACTTCCTATTAGATTTAGACTGGCGCAGGTTGATAGACTAGATATAACCCCGAGCGTCAGCGGAAATGCAACATCAAGTGAAGTTGCTTCCTATTAGATCTTGACTGGCGCAGACTGATAGAATAGATTTCACCCTGAGCGTCAGTGAATTCACCACGTCAAGTAAAAGTGCTTCCGATAGCTCAGTGACTAGCGCTGAGTGGTGGAATGAAATAGACTAAGCGAGAGCAAGTCATGGTGAACTAAATCCCTCATCAAGTGAATTTACTTCCGGATGTAGAAGTGCTTCCGGATACACCTTAGATTTAGGATCACCCACTGCATGAGACTATATGATTATATTGCTAAACTAACGTTCAAGTGCAGCACACTCAGTAAGGTTGCTTCCGGATGAGAAGTTGCATCCGCAAGCAATCAGGATGTCTGAACGTTCAAAGAGATGCAGTGTCAGAATGCTTTTAACAGAGCAGAGGTGTCAGGACTACTTTTCAGAGATAAAGCAAGTCAACCCTGCTGAAGCATTTAAGAAGATGTTCCTTCCAACGGTAACAAGAGGATAACAGACACATTCAAACAACATTGTTACCTACCAAGCATGAGGAGTATGAGAACATAATCTGAAGATTCACTCAAGGTGTCAAAGCTCATACTGCCCACAAAAGTCAGAGTTCATAAGAGAGCTTCTGATAGCAAGAGAGGATCCAAAAGCAAAGCACTCTTATCATTCATGGACAAGTGCTTGGAAGACAAAAGTTCCTCTATGTGATAGCAAGCAAAATGTTAGAATCCACGAGCTTCAGATAGCAAGAGAGCTTCCGATAATGAGTCTCTTAACATCCTGGACTTATGCTTGAGGAACGAAGTCCTCTCTGACAGCAAGCAAGAGTCGGACCGTACAAAATGTTCAGATGTCAGAACGACTTTTGTCAGAATAATATTGCCAGAACAGTGTTGACAGAACAGCTTGGTCAGAGCACCTTTTTGGATAAAGCAAAGTCAACCCTGCTGTGCACTAATGAGGACAACGTAAACAAGGCCCCAACGTCTATAATCAAACGGTCTTATTGCCTCTCCAACGGTTAGATATTCAGAGGCTGGTATAAAAGGGATGTTCTTCATTTCTGAAGAAGAGGGCTTGAAAAAGAGAGAGAGAACAGAGCTTATTGTCAAAACACTATTCTACATTCCTCTCATCTTCTACTCTCGGACTTTGATATGTAATATTCTTAGAGAGTGATTTATTTGTACTTAAGTGAGTAACATCATCCACTCTTTGAGAGAGTTAGTTTTGAGCTTAAGTGTTTAGCACAATCAGTTCATAGAGTGAACATAGTGTAAACTTACAATTTGTAAGGGGGAGCATTTAGAGGTTGTCTAAATCTCCATAGGTTGCAAGTTAGCCCGTAAAACTTGCATTTGTAAGGTTTGCAGGTGAACCCGGTGTAAAACCTGTGGGTTGTTAGGTGAACCCGTGCTCGTAAAACCTAAAGTGTAAAGGCTTCTCTTGTGCCCGGTTTAAACAAGAATAGTGGATTGGAAATCTCAGGTGTAGCCTGGGGACTGGATGTAGGTCTGGGTGACCGAACCAGGATAAATTTATGTGTGCATATATTTATACTTGATCATTCTATTTTTGCATCACATAGCATACTGACTTGTGCATAGCATTATTTATTATCATCATCACCGAGCACAAGCAGTCTTTCGAAAAGAGTTTAAGTTTTATTCCCTCACCCAATTCACCCCCCCCCCCCTCTTGGGTGACAGCCACGAATTTCATCATCCGCATGCGCAAGTCCTAATCTATCCGGAAGTAAATCCTTATCCGGAAGCACTCTAACTTGGGATCCTATGTTATCCTATTGCTTCCTAGGCACTTGGTCTAATCCTCTATATTTTAGTCTTCATCAAAACTTAAGATTCTAACATTCTCCCCCTTTTTGATGATGACAAACTTAGCTTTATCGATTAAGTTCATATGAAAGGATTAGCTGAAGAATAAAAGCAATAGTTCAGAACAAGTAACTTAGACAAATATTATTGATAAGCATAGGTTACAAGTCAGAACTTATAATCAAATAACATTTACAAGTAACGAGCATATAGTAGGCAGATATGAAAACATGCATGAAAAGGTGAACATTTCTAAGTAAACAAAAAAAAAATTTTGGGCTGGGAGTTTAGGGTTTTTGTTTCTTCTTCCTCTCCCTCACGCTGAAGCTCTTCTTCATCAAGGAACTCCCAGGATAGCAAGGCTAGTGGTCAATGCATCCTTCCAGGATAGCAAGGCTAGTGGTCAATGCATCTCTCCCCCTTTTGGCATCATCAAAGAGGGTTTTCCGTATTTGATCGCCGCAGTCTCCTCCTTAGGGATGGGCTTCCTCCTCTCATCAAGCTTCTCTTGCTTAGAACCCACTAACAGTTCTGCCATTCTACCAGAAGTTTCAGGCTGACCTTGAATATTTTCATCCTGCCCTAGTGCAGTTTGCCCAGAAACTTCATGGTGTTCTTGATGTTCTTCACGATGCCCAGATTTTCCAGAATGTTGATGACTTGATTTCCCAGATTTTGACTTGTGTTTCTTAGATGAGGAGGGTTTCCTCGAAACTGGGTTTGTTTCAGAGGATTCGGCCATTTTTGTGGGGTTGATGAAACGTTTATATGAAGAGAATGAAGAACATAGATGAAGATGAAAAGTGAAGTGAAAAGAGATGTCCTTTTTATAGGTAAAGTCACTAAGGGCAAAAAGGTCATGCTTCTTCACATTATCACACATTGGGTAGCGTAAACGACTTAAGTTGGAACGACACACCTGATGACACGTGTAGCTGCATATTACCAGAGAAGTCGAAACGTCTCATTTGGAAGTTGAAGCGTTTCCTGAAGTGACGTGTCTTCTTGGACTTGTGCTGGCGCTCTCTTGGTTTGATCATCCAGCGTCAGTGAGTGATTATCCGGAAGTGGTTTTGCTTCCGGTTGCACTTGCTTAAGATTTAACATTTGAGTACCTGCAAAAACATATATTGGCACTCCGATGCCTAAGTTAGTATTACTGCAAGTGATGAACAATCAAGTACAATGAATAGAATTTATACTTCATTTGGGTTTACCATTCCCAAATCACCTCTAATGAAAGTAAATTGATCAAGCCCTAGAGGCTTGGTGAAGATGTCAGCAAGCTGTTGTTGTGTGGGGACAAACTGCACCTTGACATCCTTCTTTTGAACATGGTCTCTGATGAAGTGATGTCGGACGTCAATGTGCTTAGTCCTTGTGTGCTGAACTGGATTCTTGGCAAGGCTAATTGTGCTTGTGTTATCACAGAGGATGGGTGCCTCAGGGAACTCCAAGCCAAGATCTCTCAACTGGTTTTTCAGCCATAGCACTTGTGCACAACAACTTGCAGCAGCAATGTATTCTGCCTCAGTGGATGACAAGGACACGCAGGTTTGCTTCTTGCTAGCCCAAGACACCAGACAACCACCAAGGAAGGCGCATTGTCCACTGGTGCTCTTTCTATCTGTTTTATAACCTGCATGGTCAGAGTCAGAGTAAGCCCACAAGAACTCTTGGTTACCTCTGGGATACCAAAGACCAAGTTCTTGTGTTCCCTCAAGGTATCTCAGAATACGTTTAACACATGTTAAGTGTGATTCCTTGGGATTGGCTTGAAACCTAGCACACATGCCTACACTAAATTGAATGTCAGGCCTACTCGCAGTTAAGTATAAGAGGGAACCTATCATTCCCCTATACATGGGCAGGCTGACAGATTTACCCTTTGCGTCAGCGTCGAGTGCGGCAGTGGTGCTCATAGGGGTGTCATACTCCTTGCATTCATCCATCCCAAACTTTTTGAGTAGTTCTCTGCAGTACTTAGTTTGGGAGATGAAGATTCCATTCCTTTTCTGTTTGATTTGCAGGCCTAGGAAGAATGTTAGTTCTCCCATCATTGACATCTCAAATTCACCCTGCATAGTCTTAGAGAAATCTTCACAAAGCTTCTCGTTAGTTGCCCCAAATATAATATCATCAACATAAATTTGGACAATTAACATATCTCTATCTTTGTGAAGGATAAACAGTGTATTATCTAATTTGCCTCTTGAGAAACCCTTGCCCAGCAAAAAGCTGCTGAGTCTCTCATACCAAGCTCGAGGAGCTTGTTTTAGGCCATATAAAGCTTTCTTTAATCTATACACATGTTCGGGGTGCTTATGATCCTCAAAGCCAGGAGGTTGTTCTACATATACCTCTTCTTTAATATAACCATTAAGAAATGCACTCTTTACATCCATTTGATATAATCTAAAACCTTTCATGGATGCAAAGGCTAGAAGAATCCTTATTGCTTCTAGTCTAGCGACTGGAGCAAAAGTTTCTTCATAGTCAATGCCTTCTTCTTGGTTGTATCCTTTGGCTACTAATCTGGCTTTGTTTCTGGTGATTTGACCTGTCTCATCCAGTTTGTTTTTGAAGACCCACTTGGTCCCCACTATGGATTGATGAGACGGCCTTGGGACTAGTTCCCACACTTGACTTCTCTCAAATTGATTTAGCTCTTCCTGCATGGCAATAATCCAGTCGCAGTCCTCAAGAGCTTGTTCAACTGAAATTGGTTCGATTTGAGATAGGAATGCTCCAAACTCAACTTTATTTTGAACTTGTCTTCTAGTTCTGACACCAGAAGAAACATCACCAAGCACTTGATCAAGAGGATGATCCCTGTGATGTCTCCTAGCTATTGGCAGCTGTGCCTCCTCAGGCATGGGTTGCCCTCTAGGTACATCACTGAGTTCACCTTCTTCTTTGGGATAGCTTGTTGTTGTTTCTTTTGGTGGTGAGGAAGATGATGGAAGATTTGGAAGATTAAGTGCTTCATCATCTTCTGTGGATTGTCCCCATGTAGGAGTTTCATCAAATACAACATGCATGGACTCTTCTACAGTTTTAGTTCTCATGTTGTATATCCTATATGCTTTGCTCCTAAGGGAATATCCTATGAATATACCTACATCAGCCTTTGGATCAAACTTACCCAAATTTACCTTTCCATTGTTATGCACGTAGCATTTTGATCCAAATATTCTGAGATGGCTGATGTTGGGCTTCCTTCCTTTGTATAGTTCGTATGGAGTCTTATCCAAGCCCTTGCGAACATAAGCTCTGTTGGAGATATAGCAAGCAGTGCTCATAGCGTCCGCCCAGAACACTTGAGAAACCTCTTTCTCGTTGAGCATGCTTCTAGCCATCTCCGTCAGAACCCTGTTCTTTCTCTCGACTACTCCATTTTGTTGAGGAGTTCTCGGAGCTGAGAAGTTATGCTCAATGCCGTTTTGCTCACATAGCTCAGTGAAGCTATGGTTCTCAAACTCTCCTCCATGGTCTGTCCTTATGGCTGTGATTTTAAGCTCCTTCTCATTCTGCACTTTCTTAGCCAGGACAACAAAAGCATCAAAAGCATCTTGCTTAGAGGCAAGAAACATAGTCCATGTGAACCTTGAATAGTCATCCACCACGACTAAAGCATATAGGTTTCCACCCAAGCTCTTTACTCTTGCTGGCCCAACCAAATCCATGTGGATTAGTTCCAAAGGCCTGCTGGTGGAGACTCTCTTCTTGGTTTTAAACGAGGACTTTGTTTGCTTCCCTCGTTGGCAGGATTCACAGATAAAATCATGCTTGACTTTGAAAGAGGGAATACCTATAGCTAGCTCATTTTTAATTAGCATGTCCAATTGAGTAAAGTTAACATGAGCTAGTCTCTTATGCCAAAGCCAGCTATTCTCGTCACTAGATATTAAACATTTTTCTTCTAGCTGTTGACATAAATCTAAGGTATATAGATTCCCATTTCTAATTGCCTTAATCTTGCATTTTAAGTTGGCCTTATCTATATTCAGATCCTGCTTATCAACTATTAAGCACTCATTTGAATCAAATATTACCCAGTTTCCTTTGTCCGTGCTCTGGCTCACGCTCAGCAGGTTGTGACAGAGACCGTCCACTAGATAGACATCTTTGACTGGTCCAACTTCTCCAACTCCAGTGATCTTACCACTCTGATTTCCTCCAAAGGTCACCGTGGCTCCATCTTTGATCACCAGAGATTTGAACTTGTCTCTGTCTCCAGTCATATGTCTCGAGCATCCGCTATCGATGTACCATTTTTTGTTCTTGGATGACTTGAGACACACCTAACACAATCAAGCAACTTTAGGTACCCAATCTTTCATGGGTCCTTTGTTATTAGTGTCTAGTACCCTGTGCCTATTATTGGGCTTACCCGTGGGCTTACGAACATTTGAAGCCTCTGGCCTAGTGCTGGCTCTAGGCTCTTGGGTTTTCCCTGTGGAATGATTCCAGGCTCGGGATCCTTGTCCTTTCTTGGTATCCTTTGCAGGTGGAGGATCCTGGGTAGCCTTGGTTCCTTTAGGAACCCATTTGTAAGAGCTGTTAGCTCCATGCTTCTTGGCATTACAGGTGGACGTGGAGTGTCCTTTCCTGTTGCAGTAATTACAGAAGCTAAAGGGTGAGGAGTCATGACTGGTGGCTTTATGGAAGAACTTCAGGTAAGGCTTTACCTTTGGTTCTACCCACCTTTTCAACTTAGGGGTATACCCCAAGCCAGTTCTATCCCTATATGCCCTTTGGTTCATTAAGATTACATTTAGCATTTCTGAACCATTGGTAAACTTTTCCAGGGCATTTTGTAGCTTATTATTTTCCTTTGAGATTTTGCTGCAATTAGGGCAGCTCTCAGGTGTTGGGGCGTTGGGTTCTACTTGGGGAGAACCCTAGCCATCCACTATCGGAAGTCTTCTAGCTTCCGCTAGTTCCTCACTTAGTGAGTCCACCTTGGACTCAAGTGATTCCTTTTTGGTTTTCAACACCTTATAGGCTTTACATAATCTAGAGAATTCTTCATGAACCTCATTGTAAGCCTCTTGGAGTTCAGAAAGAGTTACCTCATGTTCTTCGTTTGTGAGGTCAACATCTGAAGGTGCTTCTTCATCCTCCTCTCTAGCTACCAGGCAAAGGTTGGCAACTTCTTCTTCATCACTCGCTTCCTCATCTGAGCTATTTACCCAAATGGAGGAAACAAGTGCTTTCCTTTTGTCTTTGCCTTTTGACCTCTGCAAGCTGGGGCACTCAGCCTTGAAGTGACCAGGCTTATTGCATTCAAAGCACACAGGGACCTTCTCTTTCTTGTATCCCTTCTTCTCACTGGTATCACCTCTCTGATAGCCTCCCTTCTTTCTGAAGAATTTTCTAAATTTCCTCACCATCATAGCCATCTCCTCATCGTCCATCTCCTCCTCATCATCCTCATCATTGTCATTGATCCCTTTGCTGGGAGCAACGAGAGCAAGATTTTTGTTTTTGGATGAAGGTTGAGGAGCTCTCATAGCCAGCAAGGTAGGTTCATATTCAGCAAGAGAGCCAAATAGGGCGGTGATGGAGCTGGTTGATTCACCTTGCACTTCTTGCAAAATAGTTACTTTGGTGATCCAGTCACCCTTCAAGATCTTTAGGATCTTGCTCACTTGCTCTCCTTCAGGGATATCCTTACCCAGCGAGGCCAAATTATTGATGAGATGGGTGAACCTGAGCTCCAGCTCTCTGATAGGCTCGGTGGGACTTAGCATGGCGAATTTATGAAATTCTTCAACCAGCATTTCAATACGTCTCGCCTTTACTCCCCTGGTTCCAGAGTGTGCAGCCTCAAGAGCCTCCCACATATCCTTTGCATTTTTGTGGTGGCTGATTCTGTGGAATTCTTTGTGGGTGAGAGCACATTGGATGTAGTGCATGGCCCGATGGTTTAGTTGGACTAGAGCATAGTCCTCAGCAGTGTATCTGGCTCGCACTTTTGCAAATCCATCTTCATCTAGTGGAACATTATCCCTCGTTCTATGACATCCCAGAGTCTTAAGTCGCTTGACTTGATATATGTCTCCATTCTGAACTTCCAGAACGTATAGTTGTACCCATCAAAACCTGGGGGCTTGTTGGGTTGAGCAGCGACATCTGGTAGGGCATAGTCTGTATCCATTACTTGATCTTTGCTTTCTGATTCGTTGGAACCGAGTGAGAAAGACCTTGCTCTAATACCAAATGAACGTAATGGATGCACAAGAGGGGGGGTGAATTGTGCTTCAAAAATAAATACTCAATGTAAACAACACAGGATTTATACTGGTTCGGTCTACCTGACCTACGTCCAGTCCTCAACCACCCAGGCCGAGAGTTTCACTATAACTCAGGTTTTAAATCGGGTTCACCTGAAACCTTACAACCGCAAGTTTTACGAGCTCACTTGCAACCTTACAACAAGTTTTACACTGGCTCACTTGTAACCTATCTAACTATCTCCCCCTCACACCAAGCAAGGGTTTGAAGTTTACACTTGAAGGCTTTTCTGACTAAGTTCTCTTAAAGAACGGATGGTGTTACACACTTAAGTTCAATAAATGCTCTTATAACAGAAAGAGACTTAACTACTGTGAGTACAGAATAAGTAGATGAAAAATCACTCAAAGTGTTAAATGCTCTTCTCTTTTCTGGGCAGCTTGAATGAATAAAGATTTTCTCGCTCTAACTTCTCTCAAGAATATTTGAAGATCATTAACTGCTTCATAAATGAAGTTGAGCTCCCTTATATAGTCTTCAAGCATTTTGAGCTCTTGGTAGGTGGGCTAGCCGTTTGAATATGTCCGTTTTTCCCATGTTACCGTTTGCCCATTAATTGCTTCATCAATGCATAGCAGGGTTGACTTGCTTTATCTCTGAAAAGTAGTCTTGACACCTCTGCTCTGACATAAGCATTCTGACACTGCATCTCTTGAACGTTCAGACATTCTGATTGCTTGCGGAAGCAACTTCACATCCGGAAGCAACCTTACTGAGTGTGCTGCACTTGAACGTTAGTTTAGCAATATAATCATATAGTCTCATGCAGTGGGTGTTCCCTAAGTCTAAGGTGTATCCGGAAGCACTTCTACATCCGGAAGTAAATTCAACTGGATGAGGGATCTAGTTCATCATGACTTGCTCTCGCTTAGTCTATTTCATTCCTAACAGTCAGCGCTAGTCACTGAGCTATCGGAAGCACTTTTACTTGATGAGGTAAACGTACTGACGCTTGGGGTGAAATCTATTCTATCAGTCTGCGCCAGTCAAGATCTAACAGGAAGCAACTTCACTTGATGTTGCATTTTCACTGACGCTCGGGGTTATATCTAGTTTATCAACCTGCGCCAGTCTAAATCTAATAGGAAGTGCTTTCACTTGGCGAAGTAGACTCACTGACGCTTGGGGTAATATCTATTCTGTCGCTCTGCGCCAGTCTAAGTCTAACAGGAAGCAAACTCACTTTCGGTTGAGTCATAGCTTAGACTTAAGGTTTTGTGTACCTAATTCTCATGGACTAAGTTATTTCCCCAGTGATTTACTTGCTGACGCTGGGGGATGAAAGCATTCATCCGCATGCGCAAGTCCTAATCTATCCGGAAGTAAATCCTCATCCGGAAGCACTCTTACTTGGGATCCTATGTTATCCTATTGCTTCCTAGGCACTTGGTCTAATCCTCTATATTTTAGTCTTCATCAAAACTTAAGATTCTAACACGACGAACTTCTGGTCTTTTTTTTTCCAAAAGTACCACTTTCTTGAGATTCTTGACACTAAAACAAAAAAACGAGATTAAAACTTATTAAAAAATACTTGTGTTGTTTTTAACCCTAAAAAGCGTAAGTGGGCTGAAAACGAGTTATGGTTAAATATTCGACAAACTTTTGGTCTTTTTTGACCAAAAGTACCACTTTCTTGAGATTCTTGATACTAAAACACAAAAACGAGATTAATTTTTTTTTAAAATAGTTGTGTTATTTTTAACCCTAAAACGCTCAAACGGGCTGAAAACGAGTTATGGTGAAATAATCGACAAACTTCTGGTCTTTTTTTTCAAAAGTACCACTTTCTTGAGATTGTTGACACTAAAACAAAAAAACGAGATTAAAATTGATTAAAAAATACTTGTGTTGTTTTTAACCCTAAAACGCGCAAATTGGTTGAAAAGGAGTTATGGTGAAATAATCGACAAACTTTTGGTCTTATTTGACCAAAAGTACCACTTTCTTGAGATTCTTGACACTAAAGTACTAAAACGAGATTAAAATTTTTTTAAAAAATACTTGTGTTGTTTTTAACCCTAAAACTCGGAAATTAGCTGAAAACGAGTTATGGTGAAATAATCGACAAACTTCTGTTCTTTTTTTTCCCAAAAGTACCACTTTCTTGAGATTCTTGCACTAAAACAAAAAAACGAGATTAAAATTCATTTAAAAAATACTTGTGTTGTTTTTAACCCCAAAAAGCGGAAATGGGCTGAAAACGAGTTATGGTGAAATATTCGACAAACTTTTGGTCTTTTTTGACCAAAAGTACCACTTTCTTGAGATTCTTGACACTAAAACAAAAAAACGAGATTAAAATTTATTAAAAAAATACTTGTGTTGTTTTTAACCCTAAAAAGCTTAAATGAGCTGAAAACGAGTTATGGTGAAATAATCGACGAACTTCTGGTCTTTTTTTTCAAAAGTACCACTTTCTTGAGATTCTTGACACTAAAACAAAAAAACGAGATTAAAATTCATTAAAAAAAATACTTGTGTTGTTTTTAACCCTAAAAAGCGTAAATGAGCTGAAAACGAGTTATGGTGAAATAATCGACGAACTTCTGGTCTTTTTTTTTCAAAAGTACCACTTTCTTGAGATTCTTGACACTAAAACAAAAGAACGAGATTAAAATCCATTAAAAAAATACTTGTGTTGTTTTTAACCCTAAAAAGCGTAAATGAGCTGAAAACGAGTTATGGTGAAATAATCGACGAACTTCTGGTCTTTTTTTTCCAAAAGTACCACTTTCTTGAGATTCTTGACACTAAAACAAAAAAACGAGATTAAAATTGATTAAAAAATACTTGTGTTGTTTTTAACCCTAAAACGCGCAAATTGGTTGAAAAGGAGTTATGGTGAAATAATCGACAAACTTTTGGTCTTTTTTGACCAAAAGTACCACTTTCTTGAGATTCTTGACACTAAAACACAAAAACGAGATTAATTTTTTTTAAAAAACTAGTTGTGTTATTTTTAACCCTAAAACGCTCAAATGGGCTGAAAACGAGTTATGGTGAAATAATCGACAAACTTCTGGTCTTTTTTTTTCAAAAGTACCACTTTCTTGAGATTCTTGACACTAAAACAAAAAAATGAGATTAAAATTTATTAAAAAAATACTTGTGTTGTTTTTAACCCTAAAAAGCGTAAATGAGCTGAAAACGAGTTATGGTGAAATAATCGACGAACTTCTGGTCTTTTTTCTTCAAAAGTACCACTTTCTTGAGATTCTTGACACTAAAACAAAAAAACGAGATTAAAATTTATTAAAAAAATACTTGTGTTGTTTTTAACCCCAAAAAGCGGAAATGAGCTGAAAACGAGTTATGGTGAAATAATCGACGAACTTCTGGTCTTTTTTTTTCCAAAAGTACCACTTTCTTGAGATTCTTGACACTAAAACAAAAAAACGAGATTAAAACTTATTAAAAAATACTTGTGTTGTTTTTAACCCTAAAAAGCGTAAGTGGGCTGAAAACGAGTTATGGTGAAATATTCGACAAACTTGTGGTCTTTTTTGACCAAAAGTACCACTTTCTTGAGATTCTTGATACTAAAACACAAAAACAAGATTAATTTTTTTTTTTAAAATAGTCGTGTTATTTTTAACCCTAAAACGCTCAAACGGGCTGAAACCGAGTTATGGTGAAATAATCGACAAACTTCTGGTCTTTTTTTTTCAAAAGTACCACTTTCTTGAGATTCTTGACACTAAAACAAAAAAACGAGATTAAAATTGATTAAAAAATACTTGTGTTGTTTTTAACCCTAAAACGCGCAAATTGGTTGAAAAGGAGTTATGGTGAAATAATCGACAAACTTTTGGTCTTATTTGACCAAAAGTACCACTTTCTTGAGATTCTTGACACTAAAACACAAAAACGAGATTAATTTTTTTAAAAAAACTAGTTGTGTTATTTTTAACCCTAAAAAGCGTAAATGTGCTGAAAACGAGTTATGGTGAAATAATCGACAAACTTCTGTTCTTTTTTTTACCAAAAGTACCACTTTCTTGAGATTCTTGCACTAAAACAAAAAAACGAGATTAAAATTCATTAAAAAAATACTTGTGTTGTTTTTAACCCCAAAAAGCGGAAATGGGCTGAAAACGAGTTATGGTGAAATAATCGACAAACTTTTGGTCTTATTTGACCAAAAGTACCACTTTCTTGAGATTCTTGACACTAAAGTACTAAAACGAGATTAAAATTTTTTTAAAAAATACTTGTGTTGTTTTTAACCCTAAAACTCGGAAATTAGCTGAAAACGAGTTATGGTGAAATAATCGACAAACTTCTGTTCTTTTTTTTCCCAAAAGTACCACTTTCTTGAGATTCTTGCACTAAAACAAAAAAACGAGATTAAAATTCATTTAAAAAATACTTGTGTTGTTTTTAACCCCAAAAAGCGGAAATGGGCTGAAAACGAGTTATGGTGAAATATTCGACAAACTTTTGGTCTTTTTTGACCAAAAGTACCACTTTCTTGAGATTCTTGACACTAAAACACAAAAACGAGACTAATTTTTTTAAAAAAACTAGTTGTGTTATTTTTAACCCTGAAACGCTCAAACGGGCTGAAAACGAGTTATGGTGAAATAATCGACGAACTTCTGGTCTTTTTTTTTCAAAAGTACCACTTTCTTGAGTTTCTTGACACTAAAACAAAAAAACGAGATTAAAATTGATTAAAAAAATACTTGTGTTGTTTTTAACCCTAAAACGCGCAAATTGGCTGAAAAGGAGTTATGGTGAAATAATCGACAAACTTTTGGTCTTATTTGACCAAAAGTACCACTTTCTTGAGATTCTTGACACTAAAGCAATAAAACGAGATTAAAATTTTTTAAAAAAATACTTGTGTTGTTTTTAACCCTAAAACTCGGAAATTAACTGAAAACGAGTTATGGTGAAATAATCGACAAACTTCTGTTCTTTTTTTCCCAAAAGTACCACTTTCTTGAGATTCTTGCACTAAAACAAAAAAACGAGATTAAAATTCATTTAAAAAATACTTGTGTTGTTTTTAACCCCAAAAAGCGGAAATGGGCTGAAAACGAGTTATGGTGAAATATTCGACAAACTTTTGGTCTTTTTTGACCAAAAGTACCACTTTCTTGAGATTCTTGACACTAAAACACAAAAACGAGATTAATTTTTTTAAAAAAACTAGTTGTGTTATTTTTAACCCTAAAACGCTCAAATGGGCTGAAAACGAGTTATGGTGAAATAATCGACAAACTTCTGGTCTTTTTTTTCAAAAGTACCACTTTCTTGAGATTCTTGACACTAAAACAAAAAAATGAGATTAAAATTTATTAAAAAAATACTTGTGTTGTTTTTAACCCTAAAAAGCGTAAATGAGCTGAAAACGAGTTATGGTGAAATAATCGACGAACTTCTGGTCTTTTTTCTTCAAAAGTACCACTTTCTTGAGATTCTTGACACTAAAACAAAAAAACGAGATTAAAATTTATTAAAAAAATACTTGTGTTGTTTTTAACCCTAAAAAGCGTAAATGAGCTGAAAACGAGTTATGGTGAAATAATCGACGAACTTCTGGTCTTTTTTTTTCCAAAAGTACCACTTTCTTGAGATTCTTGACACTAAAACAAAAAAACGAGATTAAAACTTATTAAAAAATACTTGTGTTGTTTTTAACCCTAAAAAGCGTAAGTGGGCTGAAAACGAGTTATGGTTAAATATTCGACAAACTTTTGGTCTTTTTTGACCAAAAGTACCACTTTCTTGAGATTCTTGATACTAAAACACAAAAACGAGATTAATTTTTTTTTAAAATAGTTGTGTTATTTTTAACCCTAAAACGCTCAAACGGGCTGAAAACGAGTTATGGTGAAATAATCGACAAACTTCTGGTCTTTTTTTTCAAAAGTACCACTTTCTTGAGATTGTTGACACTAAAACAAAAAAACGAGATTAAAATTGATTAAAAAATACTTGTGTTGTTTTTAACCCTAAAACGCGCAAATTGGTTGAAAAGGAGTTATGGTGAAATAATCGACAAACTTTTGGTCTTATTTGACCAAAAGTACCACTTTCTTGAGATTCTTGACACTAAAGTACTAAAACGAGATTAAAATTTTTTTAAAAAATACTTGTGTTGTTTTTAACCCTAAAACTCGGAAATTAGCTGAAAACGAGTTATGGTGAAATAATCGACAAACTTCTGTTCTTTTTTTTCCCAAAAGTACCACTTTCTTGAGATTCTTGCACTAAAACAAAAAAACGAGATTAAAATTCATTTAAAAAATACTTGTGTTGTTTTTAACCCCAAAAAGCGGAAATGGGCTGAAAACGAGTTATGGTGAAATATTCGACAAACTTTTGGTCTTTTTTGACCAAAAGTACCACTTTCTTGAGATTCTTGACACTAAAACAAAAAAACGAGATTAAAATTTATTAAAAAAATACTTGTGTTGTTTTTAACCCTAAAAAGCTTAAATGAGCTGAAAACGAGTTATGGTGAAATAATCGACGAACTTCTGGTCTTTTTTTTCAAAAGTACCACTTTCTTGAGATTCTTGACACTAAAACAAAAAAACGAGATTAAAATTCATTAAAAAAAATACTTGTGTTGTTTTTAACCCTAAAATCTTCTAGGCAGAAATGGATACTCTCTTTACTGAAGCCTGCTTCCTCAATATCGGCTTCCAGAAGCTCATCAGTAGATGATCCACAAAGAGCACGAGTTGAGCTTGGGACAGCTGTGCTTTCAAGAGATGGGTTAGAAGCATATATCACATCAAGAGTATTCCAAATATCTTTAGCACTAGAGCAATGTTTGATTTTCTGGAAATCCTTTTCAGTTAAGCCTTTGTATAAAATTTGCATTGCTCTAATGTTTAAGGAAAACAAATTTTTCTCCTTTTCAGTCCAGTTTCCTCTTGGTTTGAAATCAAAATCATTTTCAAAAATATCCCACATTTTCAAACTAGTGGATTTTATAAAACTTTCCATTCTTGCTTTCCACCAACAAAAATCAATATTTTCTAACACAGGTGGAATGGTATGATCAAGGCCTTTGGAAAACATTTTAACCCAAATCAGCCAAGGTCTTTACACTTGAGATCGTTGGATCCTTTAAACAAGTGACCTGCTCTGATACCAAATGAAATTCGTGGCTGTCACCCAAGAGGGGGGGTGAATTGGGTGAGGGAATAAAAACTTAAACTCTTTTCGAAAGACTGCTTGTGCTCGGTGATGATGATAATAAATAATGCTATGCACAAGTCAGTATGCTATGTGATGCAAAATAGAATGATCAAGTATAAGTATATGCACACATAAATTTATCCTGGTTCGGTCACCCAGACCTACATCCAGTCCCCAGGCTACACCTGAGATTTCCAATCCACTATTCTTGTTTAAACCGGGCACAAGAGAAGCCTTTACACTTTAGGTTTTACGAGCACGGGTTCACCTAACAACCCACAGGTTTTACAACGGGTTCACCTGCAAACCTTACAAATGCAAGTTTTACGGGCTAACTTGCAACCTATGGAGATTTAGAAAACTTCTAAATGCTCCCCCTTACAAATTGTAAGTTTACACTTATGTTCACTCTATGAACTGATTGTGCTAAACACTTAAGCTCGAATGACTCTCTCTAAGAGTAGATGGTGTTACTCACTTAAGCACAAAAGAATCACTCTCTAAGAATATTACATATCTAAGTCCGAGAGTAGAAGATGAGAGGAATGTAGAATAGTGTTTCAGACAATAAGCTCTGTTCTTTCTCTCTTTTTTTCAAGCCCCCTCTTCAGAAATGAAGAACATCCCTTTTATACCAGTCTCTGAATATCTAGCCGTTGGAGAGGCAATAAGATCGTTTGATTATAGACGTTGGGGCCTTGTTTATGTTGTCCTCATTAATGCACAGCAGGGTTGACTTTGCTTTATCTGAAAAGGTGCTCTGACCATGCTGTTCTGTCAACACTGTTCTGACAATACTATTCTGACAAAAGTCGTTCTGGCATCTGAACACTTTGTACGGTCCGACTCTTGCTTGCTGTCAGAGAGGACTTCGTTCCTCAAGCATAAGTCCAGGATGTTAAGAGACTCACTATCGGAAGCTCTCTTGCTATCTGAAGCTCGTGGACTCTAACATTTTGCTTGCTATCACATAGAGGAACTTTGTCTTCCAAGCACTTGTCCATGAATGATAAGAGTGCTTTGCTATTGGATCCTCTCTTGCTATCAGAAGCTCTCTTATGGACTCTGACTCTTGTGGGCAGTATGAGCTTTGACACCTTGAGTGAATCTTCAGATTATGTTCTCATACTCCTCATGCTTGGTAGGTAACAATGTTGTTTGAATGTGTCTGTTATCCTCTTGTTACCGTTGGAAGGAACATCTTCTTAAATGCTTCAGCAGGGTTGACTTGCTTTATCTCTGAAAAGTAGTCCTGACACCTCTGCTCTGTTAAAAGCATTCTGACACTGCATCTCTTTGAACGTTCAGACATTCTGATTGCTTGCGGAAGCAACTTCTCATCCGGAAGCAACCTTACTGAGTGTGCTGCACTTGAACGTTAGTTTAGCAATATAATCATATAGTCTCATGCAGTGGGTGATCCTAAGTCTAAGGTGTATCCGGAAGCACTTCTACATCCGGAAGTAAATTCACTTGATGAGGGATTTAGTTCACCATGACTTGCTCTCGCTTAGTCTATTTCATTCCACCACTCAGCGCTAGTCACTGAGCTATCGGAAGCACTTTTACTTGACGTGGTGAATTCACTGACGCTTAGGGTGAAATCTATTCTATCAGTCTGCGCCAGTCAAGATCTAACAGGAAGCAACTTCACTTGATGTTGCATTTCCGCTGACGCTCGGGGTTATATCTAGTCTATCAACCTGCGCCAGTCTAAATCTAATAGGAAGTGCTTTCACTCGGCGAAGTAGACTTACTGACGCTTGGGGTAATAACTATTCTATTGCTCTGCGCCAGTCTAAGTCTAACAGGAAGCGCTTTCACTTGGGGAAGTAGACTCACTGACGCTTGGGGTAATATCTATTCTGTCGCTCTGCGCCAGTCTAATTCTAACAGGAAGCGCTTTCACTTGGGGAAGTAGACTCACTGTCGCTTGGAGTAATATCTATTCTATCGCTCTGCGCCAGTCTAAGTCTAACAGGAAGCAAACTCACTTCCGATTGAAACATAGCTTAGTCTTAAGGTTTTGTGTACCTAATTCTCATGGACTAAGTTAAATCCCTAGTGAGTTACTCGCTGCCGCTGGGGGATGACACATTTATCCGCGTGCGCGAGTCCTAATCTATCCGGAAGTGATCTTACATTCTCAAGTGATCTAACTCAGGATTCTAACCATGTCATCTAATCCTTCCTAAGTGCTGATTATGTTCTCTTAATTACTAGACCATATCATACCTTAGTCACCATCAAAACTTAAGATTCTAACATTCTCCCCCTTTTTGATGATGACAAACCCATAGATGACTAGAGAACATAATTAAACTTAGATCACTCCCAGAGCACTCCCAGAGCTATAATTAAACTTAGATATCTTATCTTACCTTTCAGCTCTAGACATCTCATGTCTCATCTCATATCTCATCTCTAGACAACTCATGTCTCATCTCTCATCTCTCTCCCCCTTTTGGCTTCATCAAAATTCAACAAGTGCAAGCTAGCCTTAATAGGGATGGGGATACTCCTAACGTTCTCCTCGGAATGGGCTTTCTACCTAATATTTCTCCCTATGTATCGTTAATAAGGATTTGTTCTAGACTATTCAATACAACGTACGAGAATTATCAAGGAAAACAATAATGATTCATGATCCTAAATGATTGTATTCGCCCTAATCATTATGTAGGATAGCTAAACATGTTTTTCAAGGATTAAGTCAAGAGCAAAACATACAAAAAAAAGTTCTCTTTTTGAAGGTGAAAATTCTCTCCAAATGTAAACGATATCAAAAGTAATTTTGATCCTCTCGATTTGATTAACGTGATATCAAAAATAATTTTGATGTGTTTAAAAATGATGATTATGATATCAAATGAAATATGTGATTTTAAATTCAAATGAGATGAAATCTGATACCAAATGAAATCAAATGAGATCTGTGAGTTTGAACTTGTGGTATCAAATGAAATAATTGAATGCCGAATGAAATTTGTGATACCATATGAAATGAAATGAAATCAAATGAAATTTGTGATTTTAAAAGTGCCAAAAATAATTTCCAAACAAATTTCATCACAGCATCTTAAGAGTTTATTATCGATGACAGCATGTGACTCTCTATTTTCAAGGAATCATTAACAAGTAATGTCCATCTACTTTTCTTCTATATTAAAAATTAATCATCATAAGATCAAGAATAGAAGCATATAAGAGAGGTATGTTATCAATTACTTTCCAGCGTGTCATATAAAGGATACAGATGTGTGAGCTGGGATGATTTTCTAAGGTAGAGGATGATTTTGAGGTCAATGCAGATTGAGAAAAGCATCTTAAATTGACACCCTTACCAATGCCATGTATGTATCATATATAAGAGATGGTAAGGTGTAGATATTACCACAGATGAGGGGTCCTCATACTCTATTAGATTCAGGAATCTGAATCATACGCAGATAAGCATGCTTCCTGACATCTTCAAGAGGTGTGCTATCTCAAGTGGAAACCCCTAGCGCAAGTGCTTTGATGATTCGCTTCGGCAAGCTGAGCTACAACCACAAGCAGACATGACTGGGCAGTCACTCTACTCTTCCCATGGTTCAATAGTTGGCCTGCTATCGAAGGCGCTGATTGTTGTGAAAGCAACCTTGCTCAAACTTGATGATTGGTCCTGCATATTCTTGAGGAAACAAATGCTTTCTGATGGTCAGTGAAAGAACTTAAGATTTAACATTGAAGACCATCCTCAGGACATTCAAGTCAATCTGTGTTAATCAGCACAAGTTAATAATTTTAAGAAATCATGCTTGCTAATTGGTTTAAGAAAATATGAGCAATGATTATGTGAAAACTAATTTTGAAATTGTCTATACGTTCACATAGTTTCACTATCAAGACATGAACTCTATTTACTCTCATAGATAAATATCAATGTGATAGTACAAAGAGTATCAAACAGGTGGCATATTTTCAGAGTTTCATAAGCAAGTATAGTTCAATAAATATGCCTCAAGGATGTTCATGTTAGATCATGAAGACAAGTGAATTATTAACACTATGAAATTTTGAAAAAAAAAAATCTTCATCCTCACAAAAATGAAATACTGGAAATTTTCATGCTCACAGAATAGTTTGATTTTAAGACTAAATTCGGTTTACAAAAACAATCAAATTTCAGCATATGATTACGAGAATAATTTCCAAATATTAGCTCGAGTTCTTCTAGATATGCTCAATGTGATCTCATTGTTCTTAGGATATCAACAAGCTTGAAATTAATACAGATTATAGCATGCTTGTGATACTATGCCATGTTTTACAGATCTAGCAGAGTTTAATTCAAGGCATTTCCTAAGATTTCTAATGCATGTCAGACAAGAGAGAGACTATCCATTTAATTTCACAACAGAATATGTAAGGGATAGAAATGCTCATGTGTATCGGCGAAAGTTTCTCAGGTTTGGTATAGCCATTCCACACATCTTGATAAGAGACATTTTCGTTGTCATTCTCTCTTGGTTATATTCATTGTTCAAGCTTCAATAATCTGTGTCAACATTCTTAAACCACAAACTTGAACTGAGATCATTAGTAGATTGAGAACTTAAAGATGTAATTAAGAGGGATGTATTGTTCTCGAAACCATAGCTGCTTATGCATTGAAAAAGTTGATGCAAGAGATACCACATGAAATGGAAAATCAGAAATAGCTTTTGAGTGCTATCATGAGGTACGGTTGTCATGTAGGTTTAAAGAGGATCAGAATCTGTTTTGAAAGTTTGTATTTCAAAAGGATCTTTCAAAAATCAAGGTGAATGCATAAACCATTTTCTTCCATGAGAGGTGCCCTTAAAAGAATTCACTAAGCATATATGAGTAAAATGATTTAGACACCATATGAAAAACTCTGAGGAAGATTTTTAGTTTTAGTGTCAAAATTCTGAAACTAGTTCCGAATCATCTTAACAATGTCAGAAATCTTAGAACACAATGATTCAACATGCACAAATTCAGAAGGTTTTGAAGAAGGTTCAGTTTCAAGGTGTCGGACTTCTTGAATTTGTAAAATCTGTATGCATTATATCAGAAAATGAATTTGATATGATAGGGTCGTTTTTACAGAAAATAAGTGTTCATCACAGATAAGGGAAATCATATCAGTTTCAGAGAAATAAAAGCTGTTGAGCCCATCATGCATTTACTAGCCAAGTGATTATTCAAGTAAAGAGGAAGGTAAGAATGATATCACCATAGCTCCATTCGCATCTAGCAGTAGCTCGCTTGATTTTGGTTGGCAATGCATGGAATCTATATTTAGAGCAGTACCAAAATCTATGCGTGACGAATGCTTATCAAGACTTGACTAATTGTTCAGATGAGGTACAGTCCTGAGTCTTGCTGAGGCTAATAGGATGGATTGGAGCTGGTGCAGAGGGATGAATTTACTTTGTGATCACTACCACTGGCATCTCTGGCCTCTTGAACCCATACTTCATACACAGCTCTTCACTCAGATTGGGTGCTGGCGCAGAGGGAGACACAGGTTCAGCAGAAGGTATCTCCGCAGGTTGATCACTCAGCGCTATCTCAAGTTTGCCTCTGAGCTAGCAGATTGTTGGGGGCACATGAATCAGATGGCTCACTGTGGGGGGAGGAGATCTTCCTTTTAGCAAGGGTCTTCTTCACCCTTGTCTTGCTGAACCTTCGGATTGCCCTTCCTACAAAATACCAGATAGTTCCTTCCTTTTGTATCCAAGTCTGGATCTGAAGGTCAGTTTGTAGGCTATATATAGTTCACATGCATTTAGATTACGTCCTATGTGTATGGCATGGTGAATCTTTCATGACTATATGCACAAGGATATACAAGGTTTTTGATCAAGATAGTCATGGACAGTATGTAGATTATGAACATTACTTATTTCTTCAAGCTTTCTTCTATGATGAATATAATGTTCACACCTTAGGATGCTTAATGTAAAATCTCAATAAGTCCATCTAACATTAGCATAGGAGATTTTACTATCAAATGCTTCGTTGCTAAGTGATCCCTTGCTTACCCAAGGAGATCTTCTATACTTATCCTTGGTTCGAAGCACTTTCTTCTGAGAGGTAGGATTCAAGAGCCTTTTCAATGATGATCGAGGAATCCACTCTCTCTTGTTCTTCTCAGGATAGTTGAATGGAACTTTGTGATAGCTCATCCTTGAGACAGAACCATTGTCCCTTGTGGTGGCCGACAGCTTCTTATGATTGTACCAGTGGGTTTCAGCAGTTGCATCACCACGAGTTCTCTTCTTTGGGATGAGAGGAACTCTTGATCTATCCTGCACAAGTAAGGCACTAGGAGGATGTTTTGGTACCCATTTGTACTTGGGTCCTACATGGTTAGCACTGGACCTTACTTGTCCTTTAGGAATCCATACAAACTTATTTCTCACATTTGTATTTCTTCTAAGACTGCATGTGTGAGAAATATGTCCTAATCTACCACAATAATGACAGATAATGGAATGATAATCAAAATGAGATTTTCTATCATTATCATGATTAGTTTCTTTTAGAAAAGCTTTTTGTTCCTTTGAAATCTCAGTTTCTTTTGAAGGCTTTTCTTTTTCCTTCAACACGTGTTTACAATCAAAACATTTTTCAAGACATGTTGAAGTTTTCTCTGCCGATCGTGGGCTAACTATCGGAACAACTAGTTCTTTAAGAGAAACCTTGGAAACTTTGGACGTAGAAGAAGAAATTAGTTTTTCAGGTTTCCTATCCTTTTCTTTTAAGCCTAGAAGTTCTTTTGCAAGTTTACAATATTCGGTATATAACTCATTGTATGCATCTTGCAATTCAGAGAGTTCAAGTTCAGATTCAGATACCTCACTTTCTGAATCTTCTAGGCAGAAATGGATACTCTCTTTACTGAAGCCTGCTTCCTCAATATCGGCTTCCAGAAGCTCATCAGTAGATGATCCACAAAGAGCACGAGTTGAGCTTGGGACAGCTGTGCTTTCAAGAGATGGGTTAGAAGCATATATCACATCAAGAGTATTCCAAATATCTTTAGCACTAGAGCAATGTTTGATTTTCTGGAAATCCTTTTCAGTTAAGCCTTTGTATAAAATTTGCATTGCTCTAATGTTTAAGGAAAACAAATTTTTCTCCTTTTCAGTCCAGTTTCCTCTTGGTTTGAAATCAAAATCATTTTCAAAAATATCCCACATTTTCAAACTAGTGGATTTTATAAAACTTTCCATTCTTGCTTTCCACCAACAAAAATCAATATTTTCTAACACAGGTGGAATGGTATGATCAAGGCCTTTGGAAAACATTTTAACCCAAATCAGCCAAGGTCTTTACACTTGAGATCGTTGGATCCTTTAAACAAGTGACCTGCTCTGATACCAAATGAAATTCGTGGCTGTCACCCAAGAGGGGTGGGTGAATTGGGTGAGGGAATAAAAACTTAAACTCTTTTCGAAAGACTGCTTGTGCTCGGTGATGATGATAATAAATAATGCTATGCACAAGTCAGTATGCTATGTGATGCAAAATAGAATGATCAAGTATAAGTATATGCACACATAAATTTATCCTGGTTCGGTCACCCAGACCTACATCCAGTCCCCAGGCTACACCTGAGATTTCCAATCCACTATTCTTGTTTAAACCGGGCACAAGAGAAGCCTTTACACTTTAGGTTTTACGAGCACGGGTTCACCTAACAACCCACAGGTTTTACAACGGGTTCACCTGCAAACCTTACAAATGCAAGTTTTACGGGCTAACTTGCAACCTATGGAGATTTAGAAAACTTCTAAATGCTCCCCCTTACAAATTGTAAGTTTACACTTATGTTCACTCTATGAACTGATTGTGCTAAACACTTAAGCTCGAATGACTCTCTCTAAGAGTAGATGGTGTTACTCACTTAAGCACAAAAGAATCACTCTCTAAGAATATTACATATCTAAGTCCGAGAGTAGAAGATGAGAGGAATGTAGAATAGTGTTTCAGACAATAAGCTCTGTTCTCTCTCTCTTTTTTTCAAGCCCCCTCTTCAGAAATGAAGAACATCCCTTTTATACCAGTCTCTGAATATCTAGCCGTTGGAGAGGCAATAAGATCGTTTGATTATAGACGTTGGGGCCTTGTTTACGTTGTCCTCATTAATGCACAGCAGGGTTGACTTTGCTTTATCTGAAAAGGTGCTCTGACCATGCTGTTCTGTCAACACTGTTCTGACAATACTATTCTGACAAAAGTCGTTCTGGCATCTGAACACTTTGTACGGTCCGACTCTTGCTTGCTGTCAGAGAGGACTTCGTTCCTCAAGCATAAGTCCAGGATGTTAAGAGACTCACTATCGGAAGCTCTCTTGCTATCTGAAGCTCGTGGACTCTAACATTTTGCTTGCTATCACATAGAGGAACTTTGTCTTCCAAGCACTTGTCCATGAATGATAAGAGTGCTTTGCTATTGGATCCTCTCTTGCTATCAGAAGCTCTCTTATGGACTCTGACTCTTGTGGGCAGTATGAGCTTTGACACCTTGAGTGAATCTTCAGATTATGTTCTCATACTCCTCATGCTTGGTAGGTAACAATGTTGTTTGAATGTGTCTGTTATCCTCTTGTTACCGTTGGAAGGAACATCTTCTTAAATGCTTCAGCAGGGTTGACTTGCTTTATCTCTGAAAAGTAGTCCTGACACCTCTGCTCTGTTAAAAGCATTCTGACACTGCATCTCTTTGAACGTTCAGACATTCTGATTGCTTGCGGAAGCAACTTCTCATCCGGAAGCAACCTTACTGAGTGTGCTGCACTTGAACGTTAGTTTAGCAATATAATCATATAGTCTCATGCAGTGGGTGATCCTAAGTCTAAGGTGTATCCGGAAGCACTTCTACATCCGGAAGTAAATTCACTTGATGAGGGATTTAGTTCACCATGACTTGCTCTCGCTTAGTCTATTTCATTCCACCACTCAGCGCTAGTCACTGAGCTATCGGAAGCACTTTTACTTGACGTGGTGAATTCACTGACGCTTAGGGTGAAATCTATTCTATCAGTCTGCGCCAGTCAAGATCTAACAGGAAGCAACTTCACTTGATGTTGCATTTCCGCTGACGCTCGGGGTTATATCTAGTCTATCAACCTGCGCCAGTCTAAATCTAATAGGAAGTGCTTTCACTCGGCGAAGTAGACTTACTGACGCTTGGGGTAATAACTATTCTATTGCTCTGCGCCAGTCTAAGTCTAACAGGAAGCGCTTTCACTTGGGAAGTAGACTCACTGACGCTTGGGGTAATATCTATTCTGTCGCTCTGCGCCAGTCTAATTCTAACAGGAAGCGCTTTCACTTGGGGAAGTAGACTCACTGTCGCTTGGAGTAATATCTATTCTATCGCTCTGCGCCAGTCTAAGTCTAACAGGAAGCAAACTCACTTCCGATTGAAACATAGCTTAGTCTTAAGGTTTTGTGTACCTAATTCTCATGGACTAAGTTAAATCCCTAGTGAGTTACTCGCTGCCGCTGGGGGATGACACATTTATCCGCGTGCGCGAGTCCTAATCTATCCGGAAGTGATCTTACATTCTCAAGTGATCTAACTCAGGATTCTAACCATGTCATCTAATCCTTCCTAAGTGCTGATTATGTTCTCTTAAGTACTAGACCATATCATACCTTAGTCACCATCAAAACTTAAGATTCTAACACCACTTTCTTGAGATTCTTGACACTAAAACACAAAAACGAGATTAATTTTTTTTAAAAAACTAGTTGTGTTATTTTTAACCCTAAAACGCTCAAATGGGCTGAAAACGAGTTATGGTGAAATAATCGACAAACTTCTGGTCTTTTTTTTTCAAAAGTACCACTTTCTTGAGATTCTTGACACTAAAACAAAAAAATGAGATTAAAATTTATTAAACAAATACTTGTGTTGTTTTTAACCCCAAAAAGCGGAAATGAGCTGAAAACGAGTTATGGTGAAATAATCGACGAACTTCTGGTCTTTTTTTTTCCAAAAGTACCACTTTCTTGAGATTCTTGACACTGAAACAAAAAAACGAGATTAAAACTTATTAAAAAATACTTGTGTTGTTTTTAACCCTAAAAAGCGTAAGTGGGCTGAAAACGAGTTATGGTGAAATATTCGAGAAACTTGTGGTCTTTTTTGACCAAAAGTACCACTTTCTTGAGATTCTTGATACTAAAACACAAAAACAAGATTAATTTTTTTTTAAAATAGTCGTGTTATTTTTAACCCTAAAACGCTCAAACGGGCTGAAACCGAGTTATGGTGAAATAATCGACAAACTTCTGGTCTTTTTTTTTCAAAAGTACCACTTTCTTGAGATTCTTGACACTAAAACAAAAAAACGAGATTAAAATTGATTAAAAAATACTTGTGTTGTTTTTAACCCTAAAACGCGCAAATTGGTTGAAAAGGAGTTATGGTGAAATAATCGACAAACTTTTGGTCTTATTTGACCAAAAGTACCACTTTCTTGAGATTCTTGACACTAAAACACAAAAACGAGATTAATTTTTTTAAAAAAACTAGTTGTGTTATTTTTAACCCTAAAAAGCGTAAATGTGCTGAAAACGAGTTATGGTGAAATAATCGACAAACTTCTGTTCTTTTTTTTACCAAAAGTACCACTTTCTTGAGATTCTTGCACTAAAACAAAAAAACGAGATTAAAATTCATTAAAAAATACTTGTGTTGTTTTTAACCCCAAAAAGCGGAAATGGGCTGAAAACGAGTTATGGTGAAATAATCGACAAACTTTTGGTCTTATTTGACCAAAAGTACCACTTTCTTGAGATTCTTGACACTAAAGTACTAAAACGAGATTAAAATTTTTTTAAAAAATACTTGTGTTGTTTTTAACCCTAAAACTCGGAAATTAGCTGAAAACGAGTTATGGTGAAATAATCGACAAACTTCTGTTCTTTTTTTTCCCAAAAGTACCACTTTCTTGAGATTCTTGCACTAAAACAAAAAAACGAGATTAAAATTCATTTAAAAAATACTTGTGTTGTTTTTAACCCCAAAAAGCGGAAATGGGCTGAAAACGAGTTATGGTGAAATATTCGACAAACTTTTGGTCTTTTTGACCAAAAGTACCACTTTCTTGAGATTCTTGACACTAAAACACAAAAACGAGACTAATTTTATTAAAAAAACTAGTTGTGTTATTTTTAACCCTGAAAACGCTCAAACGGGCTGAAAACGAGTTATGGTGAAATAATTGACGAACTTCTGGTCTTTTTTTTTCAAAAGTACCACTTTCTTGAGTTTCTTGACACTAAAACAAAAAAACGAGATTAAAATTGATTAAAAAAATACTTGTGTTGTTTTTAACCCTAAAACGCGCAAATTGGCTGAAAAGGAGTTATGGTGAAATAATCGACAAACTTTTGGTCTTATTTGACCAAAAGTACCACTTTCTTGAGATTCTTGACACTAAAGCACTAAAACGAGATTAAAATTTTTAAAAAAATACTTGTGTTGTTTTTAACCCTAAAACTCGGAAATTAACTGAAAACGAGTTATGGTGAAATAATCGACAAACTTCTGTTCTTTTTTTTCCCAAAAGTACCACTTTCTTGAGATTCTTGCACTAAAACAAAAAAACGAGATTAAAATTCATTTAAAAAATACTTGTGTTGTTTTTAACCCCAAAAAGCGGAAATGGGCTGAAAACGAGTTATGGTGAAATATTCGACAAACTTTTGGTCTTTTTTGACCAAAAGTACCACTTTCTTGAGATTCTTGACACTAAAACACAAAAACGAGATTAATTTTTTAAAAAAACTAGTTGTGTTATTTTTAACCCTAAAACGCTCAAATGGGCTGAAAACGAGTTATGGTGAAATAATCGACAAACTTCTGGTCTTTTTTTTTCAAAAGTACCACTTTCTTGAGATTCTTGACACTAAAACAAAAAATGAGATTAAAATTTATTAAAAAAATACTTGTGTTGTTTTTAACCCTAAAAAGCGTAAATGAGCTGAAAACGAGTTATGGTGAAATAATCGACGAACTTCTGGTCTTTTTTCTTCAAAAGTACCACTTTCTTGAGATTCTTGACACTAAAACAAAAAAACGAGATTAAAATTTATTAAAAAAATACTTGTGTTGTTTTTAACCCTAAAAAGCGTAAATGAGCTGAAAACGAGTTATGGTTGATAAACGTGGCTGTCACCCAAGAGGGGGGGTGAATTGGGTGAGAGAATAAATTAAATCTTTTGATTCTTCTTTTCGAAAGACTGCTTGTGCTTGGTGATAATATTTACGAAGTAGTGATATGCACAAGTCAGTATGTTATGTGATGCTAAATAGAATGTTTGAATGTAAATTTATGCACACATAAATTTATCCTGGTTCGGTCACCCAGACCTACATCCAGTCCCCAGGCTCCACCTGAGATTTTCAATCCACTATTCTTGTTTAAACCGGGCACAAGAGAAGCCTTTACACTTTAGGTTTTACGAGCACGGGTTCACCTAACAACCCACAGGTTTTACACCGGGTTCACCTGCAAACCTTACAATGCAAGTTTTACGGGCTAACTTGCAACCTATGGAGATTTAGACAACCTCTAAATGCTCCCCCTTACAAATTGTAAGTTTACACTATGTTCACTCTATGAACTGATTGTGCTAAACACTTAAGCTCAAAACTAACTCTCTCTAAGAGTGGATGATGTTACTCACTTAAGTACAATAAGATTACTCTCTGAAAAATATCACAAATCTGGATCTGAGAGTAGTAGAAGATGTATAGGATGAAGAATATGATATATCAGATACTTTGCTCTGTTCTCTCTCTTTCTTCCATATCTTCTCTTCTGAATGAATGTCTCTTTTATACTTGGCTTCATAGGCTTCGGTGGCAGGTTGAATATGAACGTTTGAATAGTGCCGTTAATCCTATGTTACCGTTGAGAAGTACATCTTCATTAATGCTTAGCAGGGTAGACTTGCTTTATCTCTGAAAAGTAGTCCTGACACCTCTGCTCTGACAAAAGCATTCTGACTTCTGAGTATGTGATTTTTACTCTTGCACTCTTGCTGACGGATGATCATCTTTCATCCGCAAGTGGTAATCTTGCTCTGCAAGTGTTAAGCTCTGAGTCCCAATGTCAAGAGTCTTTCCATCCGGAAGCTCATTTGCATCCGGAAGCGTGACCATGTTCTGCACATACTGGTTAGTCCAACATAGCAATATATATAAGAATTGTACATGCTGTGGGAAGTTTATTTGCTATGGGGAGTAGTTTACTTAGACTGTGTTCTGATTTGGTCTATGATGTATCTGGAAGCATTTTACATCCGGAAGTAGAACTACAAGATGAAGGATCTTGGTTCACTATAACTCACTCTCACTTAGTGTATTTCATCCCAACACTCAGCGCTAGTCACTAAGCTATCGGAAGCACTTTTACTTGACGTAGTGAACTCACTGACGCTTAGGGTGAAATCTATTCTTTCAGTCTGCGCCAGTCAAGATCTAATAGGAAGCAACTTCACTTGATGTTGCATTTCTGCTGACGCTCGGGTTATATCTAGTCTATCAACCTGCGCCAGTCTAAATCTAATAGGAAGTGCTTTCACTTGGCGAAGTAGACTTACTGACGCTTGGGGTAATAACTATTCTATTGCTCTGCGCCAGTCTGAGTCTAACAGGAAGCGCTTTCACTTGGGGAAGTAGATTTACTGACGCTTGGGGTAATATCTATTCTGTCGCTCTGCGCCAGTCTAATTCTAACAGGAAGCGCTTTCACTTGGGGAAGTAGACTCACTGTCGCTTGGAGTAATATCTATTCTATCGCTCTGCGCCAGTCTAAGTCTAACAGGAAGCAAACTCACTTCCGATTGAAACATAGCTTAGTCTTAAGGTTTTGTGTACCTAATTCTCATGGACTAAGTTATTTCCCAGTGATTTTACTTGCTGATGCTGGGAGATGAAAACATTCATCCGCATGCGCAAGTCCTAATCTATCCGGAAGTAGATCTTCACCCGGAAGCACTCTTACTTGGGATCCTATGTTATCCTATTGCTTCCTAGGCACTTGGTCTAATCCTCTACATTTTAGTCTTCATCAAAACTTAAGATTCTAACATTCTCCCCCTTTTTGATGATGACAAACCTAGTTCTATTAATTAAGTTCATATGAAAGGATTAGCTGAAGAATAAAAGCAATAGTTAAGAGCAAGTAACTCAGACAAATATTATTGACAAGCAGAAGTTACAAGTCAGAGTTATACAATCAAATAACATATACAAGTAAAGAATGTATACAAATAAATTTCACTAAGTATGAATGAAGATATGCATGAAAACAAAATCAACAAAACTATTTGGATTGGGGGTTAGAGTCTGTGTCTCTTTTTCTTTTCCCTCTCTTTCTGTCTCTCTCATTTTCCTCACGCTCACTCTGGTTTATCTGGGCAATGATCTCTTGAAGCTCTTTTTCCTCTTTTTCCCTTCTGAGCCTTTCTGATTCAATGGACTCCTCGTATGCCCTTTTCATGTTCTCCACTTCTTCATACCCAGGGAAACCTGTAGCATCGTCGAAGTAGCAGACTTCTCCATTGGGATAGTGTACAGCCCGGATTCTTACATTCCATGCAGAGAAGTTGGAATCCTCTTCAACTTCTTGGGCTTTCCTTTTCCCTTTCCCTTTGCTCTTCCCTTTGCTTTTGCTAATTGGAGGAGTGGGCATGGCACTTGCTCTTTCAGCATCGAGGCAAGCCATCTGACCAAAGGATAGCTTGTCAGTGAATCCATACTTCTCAAATTCTTCAGGAGTCATGTCTTCAATTTCCAATTTGACTTCCTTCAGAATTGGAACCGCTTGGACCACTGGATTTTCTTGCACAACCTGAGCAGATGAAGTTCCTTGCTCAGGTAGGTCAGATGGAGTCTCCTCCTCAGACTCATCAGATTCAGTGGTGGCAATTAACTTTCTGGCACGTTTCCTAGCAACGACCTTCTTTCTGGGTGCACTGAATCTGTCGGCTGGCTCAGACGAGGGAGGAGGATCAGAAGATTGCTCAGATGAAGGGATCTCAGACTCTTGCCCAGAGGATGCAGGAACAGGCTTGGCTATCACAATGGGAGGATGGTTGGGTCTCTTCAGTCCCCACTTCATTATGATCTCCTCAACCATCTCTCTACTTGATTTATTTGGAGGAGGCTCTGATGATGACTCAGATTGTGAGGATTGTTCATTCTGTCCAAACACAATCATCTCCAAATGTGATCCTTGCTCAGCTGTTCTCTTCTGCTCCATGAGACGGAGGGCCTCTCCTCTTATAAGGCTCTCTGCACCACTCAGCCTCTGAGACTCATATGCACGACGCAGGGCGGCCGTGATATCTTCATCAATCCAGAGTGAAGGCTGGCTGAGGGCATCCCTTGTGGCCATACTTAGGCGAAGAGTAGACATAACATTTCTCCCCCTTTTGTCATCATCAACAGGGGTGAGTGCCAGGGATGGAGTGGATGTGGAGGAGGATGGAGGTGGTTCAGGACCAAATTTCTTGGGAGGGGAGGGTGAGAGGGTAGAGGTGGAGGATGTGGGAGAAGATAGGTGTTCAGGAGTTTGAGGAGGGTCGGGGAAGCAGCTGGTGGTGACAAAGATATCCCCATAAGGATGAGTGGAGGAGTATTCTTTGTAGTTAGCGGAGTCAGGGGTAAAGGGTAAATGGTCATCGGAGAGTGGTTGAAGGCGGGGATACTCGCCGTATGGTTGGCTGAGGGGGTGAATGGCTGTTTCAGATCCTATGGGTCTAGGCTTGGATGGGTAGGGTTGGAGAAGCGGAGTGGAGAGCGTGTAGGGGCACCTGGTCGTGTGGGAATGGGTGAGGATGAGGATGAGGAAGGTGAGGATGAGAAGTTTCTAGGAGAATGGCGTGGAGAGTTGTGAGGTGAGTCTTGGGTTTGGTCGTCATGGGTAGGTGAAGGTTGGGATTGTTGGTCATTGTTGGGTGATGGTGGGGCTTGTTGGTATATTGTGGTGGAGGCTGAGGTTGTTGAGGTTGGGCGGAGGAGGAGAGGGTTTTGAGGAGGAAGAGGAGGAGGTGGTAAGTTACCTTGTGATGAGGGTTGGGGAATTTGTAGGTGCTGGAGGATGAGGTCTAATTTTGCATCCACCCTGGCAAGGTGATTCTCGAGTTGTCCTACTCTGTCCTCAAGTCGTTGGATTCGCTCCCCTTGGTGGTGGAAGCCAGCTTCACATTCAACACGGAGAGGACCCACTAAGGAATCAGTCAGTCTAAACAGAAGCTCTTCCTTTATGTCCTCTGCAAAGGCCCTAACAGAAGCTGGAACCCTTGCACTACGGCTTGGCCCAGCATGAGAGTCAACTTCCTGATCGCCTGCTCCAGATGCAGAGGGAGCTGAAGTACCAGAAGCACTACTGGCTTGTGAGCGTGAGCGAGTGGGCTTAGGGGGCTTGAGATACTTAATCCCCATCCTTGCCATATTAGTTGCTCCTACAGGCTACATTGACATTCTCTTCTTCCACAGCAGATGTAGCCTTGATCAGATGCTTCTCAAGAAGGAAGGCAATGATGGTGGGATAGGGAAGATAACCTGACTTGTCATTGCTTAACCAGCGCTGAAGCTCTAGGCATATCAACTGCCCAGGGTTGAAAGGCTTGAGCGAGAGGAGTCTAGGAAACCAAGGGTTGTCCAGCAGTGTGAACTCGTTGAAGTTGCCTCCCTTATGAGTCATTATCCGGGAGTAGATGTAGTACAAGAGCCTGTTAGAATCAGACATCTTGGACACCTTCTTGCTGTTGGTGCCATACAACTCCTCGAGTTCCTCCTTGCTGTATTTGTGAGACTCAGGGTAGATCCATTCATTCATATCCTCTTCTGTGATTCCCATCATCTCATTCAAGGTTCTCCAAGTGAACCTGAAGGTTCTTCCTCTTACAGTGGCAGTGAAGGAGAGTTTGTGGACTGCTCTTTCCCATCCACCTTCCTGTACTTTGCTCTTGCCTGAGAGGGATTGGCAAAAGACTCGCAGGACGTTGACGTTGTAGTCCTGGTTGATGCCCAGCCAAGGCATATACTTTTCCAAGTAAGGGCGCAGATGAGCAAACCCTAGTTCATCCAACTTGTCCAGATTGATGAACAGGCCATGATTGAAGATGGGAATGGATGTCTCAAATTTTGGCGGATACACCCTCCAATGCCCCTCTCTATAGACTGTGGGATCATCTCTTCCTCAACCCTCTGCCTCTTGGAGGAAGGCTCCTCAGAAAATTGAACCTTCTTTTCTTTCCCTTTCTCTGAGCATCCCGCTCTTGATCAGAACCCACTGCCAGTTCTATTCTACCAGAGGTTTCAGCTGACCCTGAAATGTCTTCACCCTGTCCTCGTGATTGCCCAGAACCTTCTTGGCGTTCATGAAGTTCTTCATGTTGTTCTTCATAGTGCCCAGATTTACCAGAATGCTTGTGAGTGGATTTCCAGATTTCGATTTAAGTTTCTTGAAGAGGTTTTCTGGATGACTGGGTTGGATTCATTCGTACCGGCCATTTTTGTATGAATGTTGTGTAAATAAGATGAAATGCAAGAAGTGTGAAAAATAAAGAACACAATGGAGAAGATGAAAAGACTTTTCTGAGAAAATGATGCGAGTGAAAAAGATGTAGTAAAAAGTGAAAAGTGGAAAATGACTTCTATTTATAGGTAAAACTTCTGAGGATAGAATGGGCCATACTCTTTCAAATTTTCACACATTGGTTACCGTAAGTTTTTAAGTTGGAACGACACACCTGATGACACGTGTTGCTTCAGAGAAGGCACAGCGTTTCATGGAGGAAGTTGTGAAACGTTTTCTGAAGTGATGTGTCCCTTGATCTGACCACTGGCGCTCGTGATCATATTGAATTATCATCCAGCGCTAGCAAAAGAGTATTCGGAAGTGATTTTGCTTCCGGTTGGACAGACGCTCCTGGTTGCCTTGAGTAGTCATTCAGCGTCAGCACGAGAGCATCCGGAAGTAGTTTTGCTTCCGATGGTACTTACTTAAGATTTAACTTTGAGTGACTCTTGATGTTCTCTCTTGTGCATCCACAGCGATCAAGCTTCATGACTAAAGCCATATTTGCGTCAAGTAGAGTTGTTTGATCTTCTTAATTTCAGGAGCAGTAGCTCTCGGAGCCCAGTATGAAACAACAACTCATTCAGATTTGATACATTGCTCTGATCAGGTATGATCATGAAAATTGTTGTTCCTTCGTACCTTCTTTCCTACAAAATAGCAAATGATTCTCTCTTTCCCATTTTTCAGTCTCCAAACTTGGATCTGACTGGTCAGTTTGTAGGGAGTATGTGATTCTTATGCACTTAAGAATTATTCACTATGGATATAGCATTGCGAATCAACTATGACTATATGCACATGGCTTCTGATAATGATAGTCATAGATAGCATAGAGTATGAACATTGTGTGAAATATCTTATAAGCCATATCATGTTCATGCTTATGATGCTTAATGTAAAATCTCAATAAGTCCATCTTACATTTGCATAGGAGTTTTACTGTTGCATGCTTCAACCTTAAATAATCCCTTGCTTACCCAAGGAGATCTTTTATACTTATCCTTGGCCTGAAGCACTTCTTAGAAGAGACAGGATTCGCAGGTTTTCCTCCATGTAGGTTGAGACATCCTCTCTCTTTTGTCCTTCTCAGGATAGTTGAATGGAACTCTTGATAGCTTATCCCTGAGACAAGGTCTTTGTTCCTTGTGGTAGCGCACTGCTTCTTA